>SKCR01037555.1:0-467401 GCA_019454045.1 Zanthoxylum bungeanum
CCTATTATACCATTAAAACCCCTTCACCACTACCTAGAAAAACCCTTGAGGATACCCCGCATGCATTCTTTGAGAATCAGGAAGTCATCAGTAACCAAAATGTGAAAAATTTGATTGATTTAAAAGATACTTTTGCCAAAATCACATCTGGATTGACCATTAATAAGAAATGAAAGTTTCCTGCACAACCACAGCCAAATCCCAAGAGCCATCAAAACCCTTACGAGGGTAGTTCTGGTAGTCAACGTATAGACCAAGTCAACTCTGTTATTACTCTTCGCAGTGGTAAGGTCATCCAAAGACCTATTCTTGAACGTCACGAATCTGAAAATAAATCAGATTCAGAGGGTAATGAAGGGGTTGATGAACCATTACCCATCGTTGATGATAATGATTTTTCTAATGTACCTTTATTTCCCACGATTAGCGGAAAATATATCATTATTTACCTCCATTTTGACCTAATATTTTGTATGGTTTCTCGGGTTTTATGAACATTTTGATGTGTTTTAGTTTATTTTACAGATAAAATAAAATCGGGACTTAATAGAATCAATCAGGACGAAATACAGAATAAATAAGGGCAAAAAACTGGACTTGACATTAGGATTTTAGAGGTTGGAAACTTGAAATGGCGTTCTAATGAAGTACGATTTCAGAAATTTCAACTTTGCGTAATTTTCATATTTTATCCATAACTTTCTACTCCGATATTAGATTGAGGTAATTCAAGTTCCATAATAAAGAAGACTCAAATATCTACAACTTTAATGTTTATAATAATTTTGAATTCTGACGTTTTCATGACCGAAATTGATAAAATATCCAAAATTGTTTTATGTGTAATTATTAAAGTCATTTTCAAAAATAAAATAAAATAAATGAAAATTGTCAAACTTCTTGCTTGTTTGGTTGAGGATTTTGTGCCATGTTTGGTGGAGGTAAAATTTTGCCTATAAATACCAAGCCATTTTATTTGTAAATTTCATAGTTTCATTGGTTTCTTAATAAGGAATTAAGGATAATATCTTGTGTATTTTATTTAGTAGTTTTGTAATGTATTTTTATTTTTATTTTTAGTAATAATAGTTTGTTTGTTTTTACTTTCTTTTATGTTTAGTAGTTAATTTCCGCTGGGGGAAGGGTGAAACCTTTAATATGATAAGGTAGATTAATCTTACTTAATTTATAATATGGAAATTGTAATTTAATAATATGGATTAAAGTTGATACCGCCTTAATGGCTGATTTTATTTATTTGACATAATGTGACACCGCCTATATGGTCGGTCTTTAGGTGACAGATGATTACCGCCTATATGGCTGGTTTTTGGCAAATAATAACACCGCCTTTATGGCTGATTTGACTTAAATGGGTAACACTGACAATTTCTATATTATAATAAAGTGAGATTTCTACATTTGAAATATTAAAGGTGGATCCCCTAACCCCAGCATTTTATTTTTATTATAAGGAAGTGATCAAGCATAATATTCATGAGTTTAATAATTGATTTAATTATTTTATGTTTAATACTTTGGTTTGTTTATTGAATCTTAAGTTTAATGCTTCTTGTTAACTGGCCATTAATAAGATTTATGGGGTAAACTTAAAATGAACTTGGAAAAGAGATTTTAGGTTTCAGCCTTAGATTCAATAGCTCACGATCTCACATTGGGGTAAATGTCTCTTAGGTAGATTTCCTTACAGGATAGAAATATACCTATCGGGCGGGGGTAGCCACAATTGGAACTTGAACTTAATGAATTCAGGTAACTTGGTTAACATAGACATATGATTAATTGGATTATTTTGGGTGTTTGCATCTGACCATCGGAAGAGACTTTTGCATAACTTCGTGTTCCAGGTTAGCAAACTGATTTCTTACACATATATAAGAGAATCAATTCATCATTAGAATAATATTGTGTGGAATCACAACCCTAGATATTTGTATATTTTGTTTATTTTCCTTAGTATTTTCTTTTGAGTTTTTATTTATTTAGCAAATCCACATTCAATCAACCAATCAGGCAATCATTCACTTCTCCCTTTAATTAGATACATATAAATAAATAGAATCAATAATTAATAACAACAATAGAAATTAAGTCCTCGTGGGATTGATATTTTTATACTACTTGAGCCATATGTGCGCTTGTGTTACGTGTGTGTTTACCACCGACCACCCCAGACAATAAAAATAAAGAAATTGAACCATTCCCTAGAGATTTATGAAATATTCAAACAGGTAAAGGTCAATATTCCTTTGTAAGATGTCATCCAACAAATATCATCTTATGCCAAATTTCTGAAAGACTTGTGCACCGTTAAAAGAAAACATCAGGTAAGAAATAAAGTTTTTCTATCTAAACAGATAAGTTTCATTCTCTTAACTAATAATGCATTAAAATACAAAGATGTTCAACTATTTCATGTATTATTGGAAATCAAAAAATTGAACATCATTTGCTTGATCTTGGAGCCAATGTAAATTTACTTCCATTTTCGGTTTACTAACAACTTAATATTGGCGAGTTAAAAACAACCTCAACTACTCTTTTACTTGCCGATAGATCAATCAAGGTGCCAAAAGGAATTGTGGAAGATGTGTTATTACAAGTCGATAAATTCATATATCCTTTGGATTTTATTGTCTTGGAAACACAACCTGTAGCAGACGGTTATAAGCCAATTCCTGTAATACTTGGTCACCCATTTTCAGCAACAGCTAATGTTTTAATTAATTGCAGGAATGGAATCATGAATTTTTCTTTTGGCAATATGACGTTGGAGCTTAATGTTTTCAACATGTGCAAGAAACCAGATGATGAGGATAGTGAAAACAAGAGCATAAAACTAATTGAACCAATTTTTGAGGAGCATATTCAGGGCAGTGAATCTTATCCCATGAAAATTTATATAGCTAATTTCCTTGAATCAAGTACGCAAGTAGATTCAGATATTCCCTATGATTTTTTACTTGATTCTACACAGGTATTGGAAGACGATGGAGATAAATAAAATTTTGAGGAACTAGAAGCACTGGAAGAAGAAAAACATGAGGGAGAACCCAAATTGGAGTTAAAGAATTTGCCAGAAGGATTGAAGTATGCATTCTTTGGAGAAGAACAAACTTACCCTGTGGTAATTTCTTATTCCCTCACAATCAATCAAAAAGGTAAATTGTTAAATGTATTGAGAAAACTTAAACTGGTAATTGGATAGACTTTAAAAGAAATAAAAGACATTAATCCTTTGATCTGCACACACAGAATATATTTAGGAGATAATGCAAGGAAAAAGTTTAGGTTTGTTGGGTATCCTTCATGTGTATGTCAGAGTGGCGCAGCAGGATAAGCCTTTACCTCGAGGGAAAATTTTTAACTTTGTTGGGTATCCTTCCAATATGAAGGATATTTATTCTATGATTTCGAGCTTCGAAACATGTTCGTAGCTTGCTTCATCAAAGTTCTAGAAGTAGAAATTTTAGCTGAGGGAGGTGATCATAGACAAGTTGAACTTGATGAAGTTTAACCTGTAACTGACGAACCACATGAGGACCATAAGGTTCAAGAAGGTGAAGAATCTTTGACACATACACTTCATAGGTCGAGTAGGGTTATAAGAAATCCTGAACGCTTGTCTTTGATACATGACAAAGGTATTGATATGCTCTTTACAGAAGATTCTGACCCGAATACTTACAAAAATGCGATGTTAGACATGAAATCAGAGTTAGTCTCTATGAATCAGAATCAAGTATAGGACTTGGTTCCTCTTCTAGAAAGAATCGTTCATATCGGTTGTAAATGGCTTTACAATAGGAAGTGATGGCCTGATGGAAACGTTGAAACCTTTAAGGCCTGGCTGGTTGCAAAAAGTTACACACAATGACCTCGTGTCGACTATGATGAAACCTTTTTCACCAGTTGCGATGCTAAAGTCTAATATAATTTTATTGGCTATAGCTGCCTACAACGACTACAAGATTTGGCATATGGATGTCAAAACGACATTCTTGAATGGATTTCTTGATGAAGAAGTTTATATGTAATAGCCGGGGGGTTTTGCATCCGGCCAAGACTTGGGTATGGATTGTAAGCTTCAAAAGTCCATTTATGGACTTAAATAAGCTTCACGAAGTTGGAATATTCGATTCGATTAGGTTATTAGATTGTCTGATTTCCTCAAGAATACAAAAGAATCTTGTGTGTATAAAAAGGTCTGTGGAAGTATGGTGGTGTTTTTGGTACTCTATGTGGATGACACCCTGATCATTGGGAATGATGTCGGGATGATGCAGGGCGTGAAAGCTTATCTCTGTAAAAACTTCCCCATGAAAGATCTGGGTGAAACTTCTTATGTCTTAGGCATAAAACTCTATAGAGATAGATAGAAGAAGCTAATTGGACTGTCTCAAGCTACATATATAGATAAGATCTTAGAAAGGTATAATTTAAACAATTGTAAAACTTTTAATATACCTTTTCGATATGGTATACATATTTCAAAGAAGATGTATTCGCAAACTGAGGATAAGAAGATTAGAATGTCTAATCTACCTTATGCTTCATGTTTGGGTAGCATCTTGTATGCTATGTTATTTACGCGACCTGATATTAGTCACTCAGTTAGTATAGCCAGTAAATATCAATCGAATCTGGGTAACGACCATTGGATTGTCGTTAAATATATCCTAAAATATCTTAAGGATATTAATGATAAGTTCTTGATTTTTGGAGAAGGAGAACTATAAGTTAATGGATATACGGATTCAGATTTCCAATCGGATCCGGATGATAGAAAGTCTACATTGGGATTCGTATTTACCATTTACGGTGCTGTAGTCAGTTGAAAAAGTACTAAACAAGGATCGACAACTGATTCCACCACTGAGGTGAAATATAATGCGACATCTGAGGCTGTAAAAGAAGCTGTATGGATTATAAATTTTCTCACAGAATTGAGAGTTGTCTGAAGAATTGAGGATCTGATTCCTCTACAGTGTGATAATACCAAAGCTATTACGCAAGCAACGGAACCCAGGACACATCAAAAGTCGAAGCATGTGGAGTGGAAGTACCAAATAATTCGAGAGATTGTGTCACGTGGAGACATTATTGTATGCAAGATATAGAGTGGGGACAATTTAGCTGATCTGCTTACCAAGGCTATTCCTCGTAAGTTATTTGATAAAAATGCAGAAGCGATGAGTATGGGATAAAATCGGTTTAGACACTAGAGTAAGTGGGAGAAATTGTTGGAGTTGGTACTCGACGAGCCAATTTCTCATATATTCCCCTGTAAATACGTGTATGAACAATATCTTGTTATGAATGAAATATCATCTAAGGATCATATCCTCTCATGAATATACAAGCATATAGTCTATCGTTCTCTTAAGATACTTGAGAATACGCTTTGCAGTCACCCACTGATCTAATCATGGGTTACACTGAAAACTACTGACTACTCCCACTGCAAAATAGATTTCCAGTCTCGTGCATAGTATACATGAGACTTCCAATAGCAGAAGCATGTGGGATATGTCCATCTCCTCAACTGCTTGAGGTGTCTTAGGAAACTGTTCCTTCGAAAAGTGAATTCCATGTTGAAGAGGTAAAATACCTTTCTTGGAATTCAAAATTGGTTAGCTAGTCAGGATTTTACTTCCGATAATACTTTTACATCATTCTCAATGAGTAAAATATTATCGACATATAATACCAAAAAAACCACCTTACCGCCAATGATACAGTTGTATATATAAGACTCATTGGTGTTCTGCTCAAAATCATAAGACTTGATCATCATATCAAATTTTATTTTCAAAGAACAATATGATTTATTTAGTCTATAAATAGACCTTTATAGCTTGCAAACTTTTTGCTCTTGACTTTAGACAACGACTCTCTCTGGTTGTAGCATATAGATGCTCTCATCAAGACAAGCATTCAAGAATGTTATTTTGACATCCATCTGCCATTTCTCATATTCACAATATGTGGTAATAGATAGAAGAGTAAAAATAGATTTAAGCATGGCTACTGGTGAGAAAATCTCCTCATAGTCAACTTCGCATTACTAGGTATAACCCTTAGCCACTAACCCATCTTTGAAGGTCTATACCTTCCCATCTACTCATTTCTTCTTGTTATAGATCCACATGCACCCTATAGGTTTTACCATATCAGGTTGACCTACAAGATCCCAGACTGAGTTGGAGTACATAGACTCCATCTCGAGATTCATGGCTTTGAGCCATTCCTTTTTATCAAGATCATCCACTGCACTACGAGAGTTCAATAGATCATCTACATCATTATTGGAGGTGACAACTCTTGCCTCTAGATAGCTATCAAGTTGTCGCACAACCCTCCCACTACGTCCAGATGATAGAATTTCCTGATATTTCTGCAACTGACGCTCAGATGTCAAAGGTGTTACGTTATTATAATTGTCAATAAATATTGTTGATCATGCATTGGTCTAACCAGAAAGTAACTCCTCGAATACCACTTCACTGTGAGGTATGAATTCTTTTATATAGTCCTCCTCAAGAAATAAAAACAATTTGATCTCTTCGTATACTATAAAAGAATTCATTCTTGGTCTCACTGTCAATAAACATTGATCTCATCATGTCTAATAGGGTTTTATTTCTCCTTTCTACAACACCACTCTGATGCGGTGTTCCAAGTGCTATGAGTTGGGATACTATCTCATGCTCAACTAAGAACTCCTCGAATTCATTATCGAGGTATTCTTCTCCATGATCTGATCATAGAATTTTGATGTCTTTACCTAATCGGTTCTCAACCTTAGCACCATACTCTTTGAAATTTTCAAAGGTACCTCATTTATACTGCATTAGGCAAACATGCACATATCTAGAATAATCATCCACAAATGTGATGAAATATTCATAACCACTTAGTGATTAATTGGCTCTTAGACCTTTTCCAATTAAAGGTCTATTACTCATATTACCTTCTAGACTTTACTCATAGACTAATAAGTTGTGGTCCTTTAACTGACTTAAAGATCCACTTTCTATTAATCAGTTTATTTTGTCAAGGTAAATATGGCCAAGTCTGAGATGCTAGAGATATATGTTATTGTGAGAAATCATTTGTCGTTTAGTTTTAGGTTTTTTAACCTTAAAACATCTCAATGTTGAGTAGTTAGTTATGTGTTAACAATCCTAACACATACAAGTTATCTCATAGTTTCCTTTGTATATAGGTAATCAATTTCTGAAATAATAACTATTATTAATAAATAAAAATGAAAACCATCATGCAATAGTTTTGAAATAGAAATCCAATTTCTGCGACAAAATAGGAATAAACAACAATTTGTTTAAATTCAAATAACTTTTATTTGAAGATTGAGAACTAATAAATCCCATTGATTTTACTGAAACAACATCCCATGTCCTGACTCTCATGGTAAAGTTACCTTCAGCAGGTCTTTCCATGTATCGAGTAGCTATAACCTTAGCCTTATTAGTGTTTCTTTCTTTTCTTTGCAGTTTTGAAAGACTCGGCAACATTTGCCTCTCCACTAGGCTTACGAGAATCCATCAATATGGATTCCAAAGAGGTGAGCATATATAAAAGTTATGTAAGAGTGAAAATCAACTGGTTCACAACAAAGTTGCTCTTAAACTGCAGGAAACTCTTCGAAAGCGATCTCATTATCATGGTCACCTGACTATAGGTGGCCGTATTGAAATGGTTGATCATCCTCAAGACATTCTTTTGGATGGATGTCCACTCATTCATCTTTGTGGTCATCACTGAGACTAAGGCCTCATGACGTTACCGTTCCGAAGGATACCCGAACATGTCATGTAATGACTAGATTATCATGGATGTTGTAGCCATTGGATCATGCTTTGCAACAAGAACACTAAACATCCCTACTAGCAAGTAGCGGTGGGTATTCTCATTGGCCATACCCAGGTGAGTATCATATACAGCTTCGCTTTGGAAGACACTCCTCATTCAGAACAAATGTAGGTCTTCGAAAGACCAAGACAACTTTCATGTTACTTTTCTTTTATCATAAATTTCTCTCGTATATTAATCGTTAGCCAGTTAGGAAATATCAAAAAAATGGCTGATAAATTTGAAAATAAACATGCATTCAAAAATTTCATTTATCGCATATTAAAATCATCATAAACGTTTTCGCATAAGATTAAACATGATGCATGGACCATGTAAAATGAATCAGAAACCTAAAGAAAATTACTATGCCACGGAAATCTAATATTCCACAAATAAAAAAGTGTGAATAAGTTTGATTTCGTAGCCTCTTTAACTCAAGAAATCAAATCCGCAGGGGTGTCTTAACACCTAGTGCCCTAAGGCCAACTGGTATGGGAGTCACTGGCCCAAAGCTCGTTACATGGGTTAAAGAGAAAGCTTAATGAAATCAGACGCTTCTTTTTTTTAACAGCTGAGATTCGAAGAATTAAGTCCGTAGAGGTGTTTTAACACCTAGTGCCCAAAGCCAACTGGTTTGGGAGTCATTGGCCCAAAGCTCGTTACAAGGATTGAAGATGTATTATTATTTTAAAAAACTAATTTTCATTTATAAATAAATTCTCATTGCCAAAATGTGTGAACTCTAATATAATTTTAGGACAAAAATATTACCCTCTTTTAAACAAGACTTGTGAATATTGTGGGCACAATGAATTGATTGATACCTTATTTTATGTGTGTATGACAGAATGGTAAAAAGTACAGGAGAATTTACTTATTTGATTATTTAGAAAGAAAAAAATAAATATTAATTTGGATAAGAATTTATCTTTTTAAATTTTTTTACTTAAATTACTAGAGATTAGTAATAAGCTGGTTGAGGGGTGTGATGAATACTAAATAATGCACATTTATTAAAAAAATTAATAATTTTACACTTGTAGTATCATTAATCCCCTTTATTTAGCACATATATAAAATAATAATTAAATTTATGTTTTATATATTTTATTATGATTTTATTTCTTATGTAGGTAAAATAATATTTTAGATGCATAACTAGAAAAATGGACATGACATTTGGATTTTGGAGGATAAAAATTTGAAAGGGTGTTCTAACAGTGTACAAATTCAGAAATTCCAACCCTGTGTAATTTTTGTACTTTGACCATAACTTTTTACTTCGATATCGGATTGAGGTGATTTAGTTCCAGATGAAAGAAGACTCAAAGATTTACAACTTTACTGTTGACAATCTTTTCTAGTTCTGGAATTTTCAAGGTCGAAATTGATGAAAACACGTTAAAATTGATGAAAACTCTAACGTGTGTTGCATGTAAAAGTCATTGTCAATATATATATATATATATATATATATATATATATATATATATATATATATAATATTGGAAAATGACAATCCACAGAAAGGTGGGTATCATTTTCCAATTTCTCTTCAAAGTCATACAACTTTTGGAAAATTGTATGACTTTAAAGAAATTAATAATAATAAAAAAAATAAAAAAGAGTTGTGAGTGAGGTACCAGACACCTTAATCTTCAGCTTCCTTCACGCTTCTTTCTCTGAAATTTTTGAGGAGGGATCCAGCTCTTGTGTGTTTTATTTTTTGTAATTTTCTTTTTCTTTCAGTAATAAAATTATGAGTGTTTTTATTCAAATTATGAGTAACTAATTTCGTCATATTGGGGTAATGAATGAAGCTCTTAATATAAAAATTTGATTATCTTATTTATATTAGAATATATAAATTGTAATCTAATGATTAATATTTAATTTAAATCTGGATTAATTATTGATAAACTTTGTTACCTCATATATGACTGATTTTATTTATTTAGCATAATTGAGTACTTAACTAGATTTGTTATAGACAAAAGTTATCACCGCTGGTTTTATATGTTTTGGCATAATTAATTCCTGGAATAAATTAATTGGGTAATAATGTAACATGCCGCTCGAAACCGGGATGCTACCGGCAGGAGACATGAAAACCCATCTCCAAAAACCTCTGATGTTACTAAAATTTCGGCATGACTCTGCTAAAAATCATGAAACTTATATCAGAGTCCAGTACCTTGAGGTGACCTGAAAATAAAATTCAAAAGCAACAATCTCAACTCATGCAAATAGGCCTCCGGCCTGACAAATCTCAACTCACAAACAAATAGGCCTCCGGCTTGACATAGACAAATAAATACAATCAAATACGTGCTCAGCACGATTTAAAATTATACATATGATACAAATAAATAAAACCAAAATTATGGGAGCCCATTACACACTCTAGAACCATACAACGACTCAAGACCGACTTGATTGCATCTGGGTGATCCGCTGTCTGTAAGACGCCTCTAGAATCTTCTAGCACTGTAAGTCCAATGCGAACCTGCAAAACTAGCAAATAAAGCTCAGTAAGTAACTCACGTCTTATGTGAATTTAACAAGTACAATAAGAACTTAAATAGAAATCAGATATGTGTAAGTACACAAACTTATAAATCTCATCTTCACCTGATGGCCGTTTACTTATATTAAACCTGGATAATTTACTCATTGTACTGAATGCAACACTGTAGTAAACTTATCTTCTCGATTCCACACTATATTTCACATCTACGGAATTCTGGTATCTCTCATACACAAATCTAGAAGTATTCAACCACATACATACATACTCTTTTTTCTGCACTGTAGCTATACTTTATATATTAGCAACATCAAATTTCTCCTAATCAGAACTAACTTGTTATCTACCAAACCACCCAAACCCGTGGCTAAGGCCAACCCAAACCCGTGGTGGTTTAGTGAGCTTAAACTATGGATGGTTACTTCATATGGATTACGTAAGCTAAAACATAAGCATTAGCTAACTATGAGATGTAATTTTTTTACTGAAACACTGAGCTGAAGCCTCAGACCTCCATATAATATAAGATATTTGTTGGGGTTTTGGGCGATGAGGGAGCAGCGGAAGCGCTGGTCGGGCGAAATCATATTTTAAAATTTTTTCAAAATACTGAATAAATTATTCAATATTTAATATGAATAATTTATTCATATTTCAACTAAACCTATTTATTTATTATCAAATATTAACATAAACTATGTTTAAATTTCGCGAAACTTTTATGAAAATATGTTTTCCGCAAAATGGCCTAAAATGCGTTTTTGACTGAACCGACTACTCGAAACTTATGAAAACTGCCCAAGTCAGCTCCAATAGTGTCGGGGCAGTTCATGGGCTGCCCAAACAGTGACGAACTCACGGTTTGGACAGCCGTCACCCGGTTGGCTCCAAATCCACCCGGTAACTCCGTTTTTTGGCCGTTTTTGCTTATTTCAAGTCGGAAACACTTTCCGGAAAATTTGCCAACTCCCAAAAAACATCCAAAATATTCAAAAGACAATAATTTCAGCCCCAAAACAGAAACATTTCCAGGTCTGAGCAGAAAAACGAAATTGGCCCAAAAATCATGCTTTAATCCAATTTTTACAAAGATTAATCTAATTAATCCATCACCAAATGAGTCCTACCACATATGAAGAACTCTAGAACAATTCTTGGCTATCTAAGAGTGGATCAATAACTCTAGAATGTCAACAATTGTTTCCAACAATAATTTGAACAAATTGGAACAAAATTACACTAATTAGTTCCAAAACCAACTTCACACATGCATATTCTTCCTTCTCCATCAACCACAAACAAAAGCCCCAAATTTTCTCAAACAAAGAAACCCTAGAACATTTCTAAGTATTCAAGAAAAATATGAAACTAATTTACAAACTTGGGTTGTAGAAGATTACATTTTTAATCTTTTAAAATCCAAACTTTTCTTGAATTTTCTTTGTCCTTTAGCTTGGTTTCATCAAACCAAAAATTTGGGATTTCTATTTGTGTGTTTCTCGGCCATAAAGAAAATGAAGAAGATGATCAAAAATAATTTTCTCTCTCCTTATGTATGACCGAAAAAGAAGGAATAATGGGCAATTTGGTCCATTTTCAATTTAATCAAATCAAATCAATTTACTTTATATTTATCCAATCAAAATTGGACAAATAAAGTGAAAAATAAAGCCATGCCATGTTTTCCAATCATTTGTCACCATGTATCATATGCATAATGACAATTGGATAAGGTGGGAAAAATCAATTATTAAATTATTTAAATATTAAATAATCAAACAATTAATTTACACAAACATATGTATTTTATTTACATTAAATAATAAATACATATATTTATGGCATGTGTCAAAATCTCATTTGACGAATAATTAATGTGTATCTAATCGTATTATGTATCAAATACAAATACACAATAATTATTAGCGGACAAAATTCCCTAATGCATGTGTTCATCGTTTAACAATTAAACGATCCGGATTAACTCATACCAAGTTTTCCAAGTGCCCAACGAGTACACTTCATATTGTGGGACTCTCTAAGTTTAGGTTTATCCGTCACGAAATCAAATTTCGTGTCCATAATCCACCCACTCATGGATTATGACGACCACAGATAATCTTGCTAAATTATGCAAGCCGAGGTCATAGAATAAGTATAATCCCTTCATCACAGGCTATCTGTATTATACCTAGGATATAGATGAGAACGTTAAATCCGTTCGGTATAATACAGTCGACTTTCAATTTACGATCTCTAAATAACACTCGGAACTAGTTTCCGAAGTTATACCACGACCATGGATTTACTAGATCATAAACACGTGATGAATGCCTATGCCCTGTACACATGACTGACAGATCCTATCTTGATACGCACAGGATATCATGAGCATCAGACCACACCCAATGAACATACAGAGGTCTGATCATGACTAGATCGTTGACGTGACTGCCATCAAAGTGTGGAGGATAGCTCATATATCCACAGTGGTATATCAAGTCGAATGACCACTATACTCGCTCAAATCGAGAAGGTTCCTATTGACATTGGTGTACCATTTATTAGGAAACCTTCAGTGAGTCGTTCAGTGTCTTATAAAATAAACACCTACATGTCTATACGAGTCTCCCATGACTCATGGTTCACTGGGATAAACCATCGGACCAAGTCACGATATATGACATGTACTGGTCTCAGCGGATTTTACTAACCGACCCGTGTTAGTAAATCTTGACCAGGAACTTTATTTAAGGATATAAAACTAATAGTGCGGTTCCCAATGTCAATTACAAAATACGTTGTAACTACGCACTATACTGTAAATCCTAGGGTATTTGTCTAATATACACGTATCACTAAACCAGATTCAGTTTCGATCTGATTGTAATCAGATATCTAATCCCAATTAGATCGAATAAGCATACAAAAGACAAGGGTTCTATCGATAAAATTAGTAATATTATGGAAAATTGAACCGCTCGTATTTATGAATTGGATATAAATACGATCCGGATTGGCACTCGGAGCACCAACCCTAATAATTTCTCCCACTTGCTCTAGGGCCAATCTATGGTATCCTATACAGATCTTAATATGTATCACATACTCATGGCCCTCAAGAGCTCACCAGCACTTAAAAAGTAGGCAACAATAAGTAAGCCTACTTTAACAAATAAAGTATGTCCGACAAACCCAATCGTTTTCCTTAGCTAGCATCATTCATATTTTGTAGAATCCAAATTCCATATCAATATGACTCAGACGCTATATCAGTATTGTGCTACAGCTACTGAGTTGTCTATGTAATTTGAAATCAAATCAAACACTATAAGACAACCACAAACACTACAGTAATATGAAGACTTCTAATCTTTGAGGTCACAATGCAACTTCCTAAGTCAATACTTCACAAGTTGCAACTGATTCCACTAGTTTAGTAGAATCAACAGTGACACTCCCACTGCATATTTTCTGACTTTATACGACATAGACCATCTAATGTCATAATTAGAATCAAAACTAATATGACCTTATGGTTTCTGACTAAATTCTCCATGTAAAAGAAAATCGTTCTTAATATCTCAAAGATCACAAAGAATATGTTTCTAGAACCATCATATGGTCTGTAGCATATCAAAATAACTCGTAACAATTACGATTAAATTGATATCGTTAATCGCACCTAATATAGTATTTATCACGCCATCATCTTATGATGTAAAAGATTGACTAGACATTCATATCAATCTTTCTTTCAAAAAAGGAATCATCAATTACGAAAGATGAATATTATATATATAAAAGACACGTTAACTGTCAAACAGTTACACTAACTATCATACAGATAGTCTTGTTGTGTCCTTTATTAGATCATATCTAATATATGACTAATGAGAGTTTCTCACAAGTCTATCAGTTTTATATCATATATAAAACATTATATCAAATATAACAGAGACTACTCCTACTGCTTCCACGGAGAAAAGAAGACTTAAGGATAAATAATACTAGAAAGAAATTTGTACACTCCCACTGACCCTACTGACAAATACGTATTCTCTATACTTCGATAAAACCAGACAATCTGACTGATATCAAAAACAGAGAACACGGATTTCCGGAAAGCTTATCTGAGTCTACAATAGGCTCCATAAGCTAGTATATCAAACTGTGATCTTAGCAGAATACAAACTCTAGGGCCATTCTAGAATGAACTCTTCAAACAAAGAAATCACGACGGATCTCTCATTTGAAGAAATCACTCAAGAACGCCACTTTGCATTCTTTAGCCAAAACCACGATTTAATATCAACATTAACCAAAAAATCCTTAATTGTCCATTCAATGTGAAAATATCTTTGAACTATTCAAAATATTCTCTCCGAGTTTCATTAGTAACATATTAACAGTTCTTGAAAAATTCAAGACGTTCAACATGTTCTCTAGTAGAAATACGTAACTAAGTCATGACAATTCATTAACTAAGTTACGAAGCAAAGAAAACTATACAAGGCAATTTCTAATTCATTAAACTACATACATCCAATGTATTAGTCTAATAAATCTGTGGTCCAATGACGATCATTGGTTAAATGAGATTTAATCACTTCCTGAATACAATATTCATTAAACGGATAAGGATATGTGGTGTGATATCATATCAGACCATCCTTTACCATACGGAACAAGCATCTGATGCTTTTACGATAAAATCTCATAAAGCACAGTTCTAAGTTATTTATTCTACCGAATATTTTTCTTAATGCTTATCTTTCATTAATGATACTAATAGTCATTTTAAAATATGTAAAAACTGTTTATACAGAACAAGTAACTATCCAATAGTTACAAGTTCTGATATCAAATATCAAAACAGTTATTAAACATTATTTTAAACAACTAGCCGGGAGATCTTGATGTGATCCAGAATGAGCTCTGTTTTTTGGGCCAAGTTAACTTGAAGTTGTGGCTGATTGCATGGCTTGGTCAAATTGGTGTATTTGGGCCATTTTGGTGGATTTGGAAGATTTCTTGGGTTCTTGAGTTTAGTCCATGCATGAGACTTTATATAAAGGCTTTATTATGTATAAAGCAATATTATAATGGGCATTGGACGTGCATGGGCTACCTTGATTGATTTTGGGCTTTTTTTTCCGAATTGTGAATTAGTAGTGGCGGGATTTGCACAATCTTCGTATTTTAGACATAACTTTCTCGTCCGATGTCCGATTTTGGTGCTTCAAGTTGCATTGGAAATAGAACTCGTAGCTCTACAACTTTGTAGGTTATATCAAATTCCATTTCGGATGTCGTCTTAGTCAAAATGAGGACGTAAGATATCCCTACGGTTTTTATATTTTATATTTTTTAAGGTTATGTGTTGTTTAAGTGTTGGGCTTAACTTTAATTATATTACAAAGCCCATGCACGGAATTTTAAAGTATTTTATGTGTTATTGGGTTTATTTTACTAGGGTTTTATTATATTTGGGTAGAATTAGGGTTAGCCACCTATTTAAAGGGGCATTATTCATTGTAATTGGGAATTAACTAAGAATATTTTTTTTACAAAACAAAGTGACTTGTGCATCTTGAGGGAGTGGATTCTTCCTTGGTTCTATGGAACAAAAGCTTATCAACGTGTGGCAAGTGTTGTGGTGCTGTATCGCTGTTCAAGATTCTCCAAAGAAATAAAGAAAGGTTCTTAAGGGCAAAGTTCTTTAAGCGTTGGACTTGATCTTGGAAGGATTTTGTTCTTACAAAATCAAGATTCGCAGTTCTTGGGGCTTAGAACACTTGGAGGGGTTTGCTTGGCTTTGTTCCAGGCAGGTTTCTATCATTTGGTATCAGAGCTCAGGGTTTCAAGATCAAGATTTTCTCCATCTTTATCGTTTTATGAAGTCTTCATATTCCTTTTTTTTCCTCCTGTTTTTTGGTCTCTTCTCTTCTCATTTCAATTTTTTTTTAATATTTCCTTTCTCTTTTTCATGTTTATGACTGAATCTTGGATATTATTATAATTTTCTTGCATGGTAATAGCATATAGGATTCAATTCTTGGAGTTTTTCAGTCAATTAGGGTCGAATTTATATGTAATTTTCGGATTAGTTCGGTCAGAATTTTTCAGCCGCGCACTGATTTTAAAATAGCTGTAACCTTTGATCTAGAAGGAGTTACGAGACCCATAATATATCGATTTATAATTACTCGAGGAGGGGAATTCGTTAGTGGTTTTCCACACTCTGTACGTTTAAGTTTTGAGTCTCAAAATCGCTTTCAAACAATAGTTACGAATTCTGTCCAGTTTCAGTTCAATTTGTGTTCTTGTTTTACTTTTGGTGTTTTTTTAGTCATTTTCTTTGTGTTTGTTTTCATATTTTCTTAGTGATTCTTTTGAGTCTTTCCTCATTATTGGTTTTTTCAAGTAAGGGTTTGATTTATATACATAATTTGATGGACAAAAGAGTATTTATCTTTCGCATGAGATGCTTTATCAATAGTACAATGTGTAGTATGATTATTAATAGAGGGAATCCCATAAATTTAGCTAGCACTACCCTTGTGGAAGAATTGAGATTACCATTGATACCTCTTGATAGACCTTATAAGTGGATGAGTGATTTTGGAGAGTTCGAGGTTGCTAAGCAGGTTGTGGTAAATTTTGCAATTGGGAAGTATGTTGACCAAGTGGTTTGTGACGTGGTTCCTATGTGTCATACACATATTTTATTGGGTAAGCCTTGGTATAAATGTTAGGGATATGCCATATACCCAACTTGTGGATGGGCTATATGTACATGTATTTGTAATATTTTCATTAATTAATAAAATGGCAATCTTTATTATACGTGTCTTACATAACTTATATGAATCATCAACACTGTAATAAAGCCCTTGGAGTAATAAGACGATGGCTTCCACGCTTTATGAGCATCATTACTCCTAAATGTTCCTAGTCATAGTTTTATGAATAATCTGGGAGTTCACAAAGCGGAGAGACTAGCATGATGATATGATCCGCCCTTAAGTGGGGTAGCCGATCTCATAGGCTACTAGCGGAGATCCATCTTCTTGGTGTATCACATGGATGCATGAGTTACTCGTGTCCATCGAACTGACCGCCGAAAGTTTTCTTATGGAGTGTTTATCTCATGTGTCTGTGAGAACTTTCATATATCGAATATATGACTAGTCCTTAGACTTGAGGTCTTTACAATCTTATGTGTGGATCAAATAACTTTGACATTCTTCTTCCCCGGTTCAAAAGATCCGGTCATAAGGGTATGATTGGGTCATTTGTTGAAACACATGAAGTTTGTAAAGATACAATAGAGAATCGCCACTCTCTCGGATAATATTTTCTTATAAGAGTAGTATTCCAGTTCACGGGTTGATATGTGTGATCAGTGTTTGAGACTGTGTCCACAGCGGAAGAATCTTGTGAGATTCTTGGGTTAGCACGATTCATGACACTAGCAACATCATACCTTTGACCATATGGGTAGACACTTTCCGTACCCTAGGTCAATAGGTGGGGATACAGTGAGGCGAGGGACAGTATCATATGTAAATCGCATACATAATGGGTATATATATATATTTCCTTCTCATTTGGGGGCTTTGGCATGTTGCTAGATGTCAACCTTGGTCATTGAAATCAAACGACCATCTGATCAGAGGATAATTTATGTTCGATTAAATTATCACGATTCATTTCATGTCCAACTTGAGGGGAACCCAAAAGGTCACACACAACAAAGTCGAAATCAATGGTTAACAGTGTGTAGGACACAGAAACTAGACGATGCTGTTCCGGGCTCGCAGCCCGGTTGGGAGTACGGAGTAGCCCACAGGGGACTAAACCGGAGAATAAAGGAGTCGCCACCCGGTGTGAACCGGGAAAATGATTTAAGGCCGCACTCACCCCTCGCAAGGGAAGACCTCAAACCGTTGGGTTTGGAATGGTCCCTTACTTATGTCGTTTGTAATGAATGGATTTGTGCAATATTAACCAAGTCTACTCAACATACATGTTGGTCAAAGTAGTCTAAATCTAGATTTGCATGCTTCAAAAGTAAACTTTCATAACAGCAAACATTCACACATCAAACATGTCAAATAACCAATGATCTAAACATAACATAACTTAAATTCCTAATACGAAAGGTAAATAACTAAGTCATGCTAAAAATAAAACAACATTCTAATAGCCTAATCATGCTCAAATACAAGTTTGGATGAAATGAAATATGTGAATCCTTCAAGTGGTACGGGGCATTGTATCCCGAGTGCAAACCATAATACCGTCCATTCGGATTCGGCTATGGAATTTATGTCCGGGTTTCCATCCAATATACCACAAGAAAGAACACACATTCCATTCACCCGAAATTACATCACACACTAATTCATAATTCTCACGCGACGAAAAAGTAAGTTACATGCTTTTCTACGTTACTAATTTACATAACCTAAAATAAATGACATGTTAAATTAATTATTCATGCTAATCATCATAAAACACATTTTTCTAAGTCATTATTTCATGTGAAGAAATTTAAACAACATGCTAAACTAATTATTCATGCAAAAATGCCATAAAATAAACTTCATAAGTCATTATTTCATGTGAAGAAATTTAAACAACATGCTAAACTAATTATTCATGCAAAAATACCATAAAATAAACTTCCTAAGTCATTATTTCATGTAAATAAATTTAGTAATAGGTGCCCTCAGGTCTAACCTTTTTTTCGTCTCTCGGAAATGCGTTATACGGCCGTCGGAAGGGCTATCACTCGGTAACTTTTCTGGTTGCTGTTTTGACGTTTTTGCTCACTGTTTCGCTGTTTCGTCCGTTGTTTCCACTTCGTTTCGCTGCGATTCAAGTCTCCACACTCGGCTCACTGATTGGCAGTGGATTAAGGTCGATTTTGGTGATTTTTGAGAGGCGTTGGACTGCCGTTTGCTCGGTTTGCTCAAGGATCTTCCAGTGCAGTTTTTGCTCACTGTTTTGATGACTTTAGGGACTGTTTTGAGCTGCTGTTTTTGGGTGAATTTTGGAGGGTGTTTAGGGCAGTTTGTGCACTGGTTTGGGGGCTAAAATTAGGGTGATTTGGGTGTAAATTCCAGGGGCTAAATGGAGACTTACTTGGAGGTGTAAAAGGGGACTGTTTTGGGGGGCTGCAGTGCGTCACTTGTGGGCTGTTTTGCTGCTGGTTTGGGCGTCACTTTGGGGCTGGAATGGAGTCAGTTTGGGGGGGGTGAGTTGTAGGCAAAATGAAGGCTAATTGATGTGTTTGATGGGGCTGCAATGGGCGCACTTCAGGGGCAGAATAGGCGTGAAGATGAAGGGCTGTGAAGAGTGCAGTAGGCGTGATTTTGTAAGGGAATGAGGGCTATTTTTGGACTTCCAAAATGCTAAATATTTGATCAATGTGTATTTGATATGTGCTCTTAATGTGTGCTAGGGGTTCCAAGGTGAAAAATGATGGTTTATATAGGCAAATGGCAGAGTGGTTATTGCATGGTGGGAGTATGGGTGCATGGGTTTGTGGTATGGGCATGTTTTACAAGTTTGTGTTTTGTTTGGAAGAATTGCTTTGTATGAGGCATGGGTAGGGGGAATGGTTTGCATGGGTTTCTTGTTTGTTAGTGTTTTGTTTGGAAGAATTGCTTTGTAGGAGGCATGGGTGGGGGAATGGTTTGCATGGGTTTCTTGTTTGTTAGTGTTTTGTTTGGAAGAATTGCTTTGTAGGAGGCATGGGTGGGGGAATTATTTTTGTTGGTTAGTGTTTGGGTGAGGATGGTGATTGGTGGCTTTGTGAATTATTGTTTGTTGTTTGGTGTTTGGGAGGGAATTGTTTTGATAATTGTATGGTATAGGCGTGGGGTATGGTGGGGGAATGGTTATTTGTTTATTATTTTGTCAAAGTGGGGTGGAATGGTTAAAGTAAGTATGGTAGATGGGTAAATCATGTTTGAATAGTGTAAGGAGGGGTAATTTTAGTGTCATGGACGTGGGCCTAATGGATGGTGGGCTTGGTGTTTGATTTATTTTGGTTTCATGGGCTTTGGATGTGGGTTTAGGTGTTTAGGTGGGCTTAGAATGGTTTGCGGTGATTTCGGGTTAAAGAAACGTTTTGAAACGAACATTCAACAAGCGAACTCCGAGCGAACTTAGCGAATTAATTCCAAAATGAGTCAACTCTTGACTTTCCCTTTCCGACAACTGTTTTCCGCGACTTCCACGACTAAAAGGTAGTGCCTCCGTATGAGGCTCATCATCGGGCCGGTATGCAAAAAAAATCCAATGCCTACAGTCGCCCCCACTTTGATGGGATCTATGCAGTGTGATATAATGATAGTCCTATCAAAGTTCGTGCAATGCATTTTTACTTACCTGGCTCGCCAGCTGCCACCTGGTCTGCCCGTTGCTTCGAACTGAGTTGATTGTGCGATGGGCACCTCGACCCTGGGACGCATCCCGGAACTTCTAATGACAACGGGGGCACCTCGACCCTCGAACTGATGATGTAGTGGCCACCTCGACCTTGGGCACGCATCTCGATCCGGAACTACAACCAACAACGGGGGCACCTCGACCCTGGGCACGCATCTCGACCCAATACCACTGACAAGAGGGACCTCGCCCTGAATATGATGATGTAGTGGGCACCTCGACCCTGGACACGCATCTCGACCCGGAACTACAACCGACAACGGGGGCACCTTGACCCTGGGCACGCATCTCGACCCAATACCGCTTACAATAGGGACCTCGCCCTGAATATGATGATGTAGTGGGCACCTCGACCCTGGGCACGCATCTCGACCCAATACCGCTAACAATAGGGACCTTGCCCTGAATATGATGATGTAGTGGACACCTCGACCCTGGGCACGCATCTCGACCCGGAACTACAACCGACAACGGGGGCACCTCGACCCTGGGCACGTATCTCGACCCAATACCACTGACAATAGGGACCTCGCCTTGAATATGATGATGTAGTGGGCACCTCGACCCTGGGCACGCATCTCGACCCAATACCGCTGACAATAGGGACCTCACCCTGAACTGATAATGATGTATTGGGCTTCGCCCCTAGACTGATACTGATATGGGCCTCGCCCCCAGACTGATGCTGATTATGGGCCTCGCCCTCAAAGTGATGTGGACCTCGCCCTCAGACTGATACTGACGTTTATATTTCCAACTATTGTATTGTTTCTCCTCGAGATAGCCTTGGTAGCTAAACATATTTTCGTCCTCAACGAAATGCTTCGCGTCGAAACCTGAGAACCTTCAAAGTACTTGATACACTCAACTCCGATCGTCTGAATAGGTGATCTGAACTAGACTCCTAGTGTGTGTGTGCTAAGGCTTTTTTGCAGCTTATTCCTTAAGCAAGCCAACTTGATGATTTCGCTCGAAGAATCGGACCGATGGGTCTAACCAACCTGGATGTCTAGGTCACATTCTGTGATTACTTCGGCATACTCAACATGATATGGTTTTCATTTTTTTTGACTCACCTACCCTTTAAGGTAGAATTTCTCCTCATGGTGGTCCTAATACTCGCCCATGGGTAGCTTCACGCTTATCGGTTATATGCGGTCTTTTTTTCTTTTCTTATCATTGCAGAGAGTCATTCTTTATTTCCAACCATATCATGTATCGTAGCGTACGTAAACAGGGTGGACATCCAAGCAAACGGTCATTCATCGATCCACCATCTCTTCAGCTAGTCATCTCATCAACCGCTCGGGCTTCTACTGTTGAGATACCTTTTATCAAGTGCTTCATGAGTCTAGCCAAGATCAATTCATTCAGAATACCGGATGAGAGCACGTCTCACACTTCTCGTTTCTAAGGCTTCTCCCTACAGCACACAATGTCATCACCGGACATATGTTTAACCATCTAAAACTCCTCTCTCACTTTTTTTTTCACTCACTCACTCACTCTAAGGAATTCTTCCTCTCTACTGCTGACCATGTGGGCTTCGCCCCCGGGATCTAGACTCGAAATTCAAACTCAAAATGGGCCTCAACCCTCAGATCACCATCTGAATCTTAACACCGATGTGGACCTCAGCCATAGGATTTCTACCCAAATTCAATACAGTTCCTTCGCTGTTTCTGATTGGCTTGTCTTTGCCGCTTTCTCTTTTCTTCTTCGATACCTGTGAATATAAAACAAAAACACAAAACACGCAAGAAAATGAATGCAATAATGGGTTATATGTGTGCATGCATGCATGAGTTCTCCTTATCCTGTTGGGTTAGGTCTTCTGCAGGTGACTATTCAGTCTTCTGTCCCTCAGGCAAAATACAACTTCAATCTATCAACATTGATCGGCTCGGTGAACTCATTCCCTTCCAAGTCCGACAGTCTCACTGCTCCATTTCCCATTACCTTCTGAACAATGTATGGTCCTTCCCAATTTGGTCTGAACTTCCCTCTTGGGTCTGTCGTCGACGGCTTCGACTGCTTAAGTACCAAATCACCCTTTCTGATCTTGGTGGGGCGTGCTTTCTTGTTGAATGCTCGGGCTAGTCTCTTCTGATACAACTGCATGTGATACAAAGACTTCATTCTCTTCTCATCCAATAGTGCTAACTGATCAAACCTCTGTGCGGCCCACTCATGTTCTGGTAATTCTGCCTCTGCTAATACCCTCATAGACTGTATTTCCATTTCTATTGGCAATACTGCTTCCATTCCATAGACCAAAGAGTAAGGTGTGGCCTCTGTTGCTGTTCTTACTGATTTTCTGTACCCCCACAAAACATATGGTAATTTCTCGGCCCAATCTCTGCAGTTCTCTGTCATCTTGGCTAAAATTGTCTTTACAGTCTTGTTGGCTGCCTCAACTGCCCCATTTGCCTGCGGCCTGTACGGTGATGACTTGTGGTGGCCTATCCCGTACCTCTGTAACATTGCCTTCGTCTCTCCTTGAAACTGAACTCCGTTGTTTGTCACTACATGATGCGGCATACCATACCGAAAAATGAGATTCCGAGCTATGAACTTCGCCATATGCTTCGCTGTGACGTTACGGAATGATTCAGCTTCCACCCATTTTGAAAAGTAGTCTACCGCTACTACTATAAAATGATGACCGTTCGACGCATTCGGTCGAATCTCCCCGATCATATCAATCCCCCAAGCTGAAAAAGGCCACGGCTCTGATAGCCCATGCAACTCTGTGTATGGAAAATGATTCAAATTACCATGTACCTGACAGTCATGACAGTGCTTCACCATCTTTGCGCAGTCTGTCTCCATAGTCGACCAGTAAAAACCCTGTCTCACTATCTTACGTGACAGATTCAACCCGTTCATGTGCGGACCACATACTCCGGCATGTACTTCTTCCATTACTTGCTGAGCCACTTCTTTCTTCAAGCACTTCAACTGAATACCATTTGCCTGCCTCTTGTACAGCTCCCCTTTCAAAATCACATATTAGGAGGCTAACTAACTTTTGAATGGCTACTCGGTCCTTTCTGCTTGCTTCTTCTAGGAATTTCCCCCGTTCCAGATACCTCTGAATATCGTGATACCAAGGCTTCCCGTCATCGACCTCTATTTCCAATATCATCTCTATCTCATATACCGGTTTGCTTGCCGTTGTCAACACAAGTGGTATCATTACCGATTTTTCTGGATTTTCCCAAGTTGCTGCAAGTGTAGCCAATGCATCTGCCATCTGATTCTCTTCTCTCGGTAAGTGCTGAAACTTACACTCGGGGATAACCTGTGCCAACTTTCTGAGGTAAAAAAGGTAAGGTTTCAACCGTTCTTCTTTCAATTCCCATTCTACTCGCATCTGCTGGACTACCAACATAGAATCTCCGTAGACTTCCACACTCCCGGCCTTCAAGGCTATCAATGCTGTCAAACCAAAAGCGCATGCCTCATACTCGGCCATGTTGTTAGTTACTCTGAATGTCAACCTCTTGGCCAAAGGCAAGGTCTCTCCCTCGGGGGTTACTATCACGATCCCAATTCCGGCTCCTTTGTAATTTACTGCTCCGTCGAAATACATCTTCCATCTCTGAACTGTTATTGCTTGGATCTCTTCATCTGGAAATTCAAACTTATACTGATCCCCATCAACAGGTTAAAATGCCAGAAACTCTGCTACTGCTCGCCCTTTGATCACTTTGGAGGTGAGATACTCAATGTCGAACTCTGTCAGTAATACTAACCACCTGCCCAATTTCCCCACTAGCGAAGGCACTAAATGCAGATACTTCAGAGGATTCTCCTTTGCCACTACCTGGATTTTGTAAGACTGAAAATAATGCCGCAATTTTCTGGAAGCCCATACCACTGCAAGACAGATCTTCTCGACTTCCTGATATCGAGCCTCATACGGGAGCATCTTTTTACTCAGATAGTAAACTGCATATTCTACCCCTGCCTCATCTGCCTGTACCATCATTGCCCCCAGTGCTTCTGATTCTATAGCCAAATACAATATCAAATGTATGCCCGGTCTCGAAGGTTTCAATACAGGAGGCTTTACCAAGTACTCTCTGATTTTGTCGAAGGCTGTCTGACACTGTTCATTCCATCTCACCGGCTGATCTTTTCTCAACAGTTTGAAGATAGGCTCATATGCTGATGTCAACATGGCGATGAACCGACTGATGTACTGAATCTTCCCTAGGAATGCTCTGACTTCTTTTTCTGTCTTCGGTGCATGCATTTCTGTGATTTCTTTGATCTTCTCAGAGTCTACCTCTATTCCGCCCATTCCCACTGTATGACCAAGCAATTTCCCTGATGTCACCCCAAACACACATTTCTTGGGATTAAGCCGCAGGTTGTATCTGTCAACTCTCTGAAGGAACCTTTCCAGTGCTTCAATGTGCCCAACTCTTGTCTCTGATTTCACCATCATGTCATCCACATACACCTCAATCTCTTTGTGCATCAAGTCGTGGAAAAGTGTAGTGGCCATCCGCTGATAAGTAGCTCCCGCATTCTTAAGCCCAAACGGCATTACCTTGTAACAATAAGTACCCCACTCAGTAACAAATGCAGTCTTGTGTTTGTCTTCCTCAGCCATAAGGACCTGATTGTAACCTGAAAACCCATCTGCAAATGAATACATAGCAGATAAAGCTGCACTATCAACCAGAACATCTATATGCGGCAGAGGAAAATCATATTTCGGACAAGCCTTGTTGAGATCTCTGTACTCTACACACACTCTGACTTTCCCGTCTTTCTTTGGCACCGGCACTATATTAGCCAACCACTCAGGATACTTCACTACTTCCAGGAACCCCACATCTATTTGTTTCTTAACTTCCTCTCTGACTTTCTCAGCCCATTCTGGTCTCATCCATCGGAGTTTCTGTTTTACTGGCCTCATATTCAGATAAGTTGGTATTGTGTGCTGGGCAATGTTTATATCTACCCCAGGCATGTCCTCATAGGACCAAGCAAACACTTTGGCATATCTGACCAATACCTCTTCTAATTTCTCTATTTCTTCGGAGGTAACTTCACTTGCAATCATAATTTCCTTGGGATTCTCAAGTGTACCCAAGTTAAATGCAGTAGTTCTGGCCGAACTGATATCAAATATGCTTGATTCGTGCAGAGTAAATGGAAATGACTCAGGCAAGTAAGCAAAAGAGATGTCTTTATTATTGGATAATGCAGAAGTACATTTAAACAAATCAGGAAGGTAAATGTCTTCATCATCTATAGGCATTTCTTCCTCTGCAACCAGGTTTTCCTCAGGCTTTTTATTCTCTCCCAGAGTCAGGCTCTCCAACTTCATCAGTTCTTCCTCCCAATTCTCTTCTTCTTTCTTCACAATTTCTTCAACTATCGGCTTCTTACCCAACATATCCTGGAAGATCTCAAACCCAGGTACCACAATTCCATTAACTTCTACAGGTTCAGGCTCCCCTTGATATCCTGAAGCTTTCACAAAACACTCCATTAGTTTCAGCCCCTTTTTCTTGACCTTCGGCTTTTCTTCATCAGATTTGTACCCCAAACCCTTCCGAGTAGTCTGTCCTCTGAAATCTGGAAATTTTGAACCTTCACCTGGCTCAAACTTCATTTTTTTCATGATCCTAGCCACCCTAGGATCCACCCACTCCTCAAAAGTAGTTGACACCTGAAACCTCGTGAAAGGTTGTATCTCCAAGACGGCTACGGCATTATTTATCTCAGCCCGGATAGTAACAATTTCTCCCTCATACGGGAACTTGATCATCTGATGTAAAGTGGAAGGGACGCCCCCAAGTTTGTGGAACCAAGGCCTTCCCAACAATAAGGCGAAAGTAGCCGGGATGTCTAGTACCGTGAACTCAACCTCATCTTCAATCGGGCCTACCTTGACCATAGCCACAAAAGTACCCTCAACTCCCATTTTACTGTCATCATAAGCCTTAATAGTCATGCTGGAGGGGTCCAAGTCTGTTGCTTTCATACCCAATCTCGCCAGAATTTTCAGCGGGCACACATTGATGGACGAGCCGTCATCCACCATCACACATGAAGTTCTCTTGCCCCTCACCTCGGCCCTGATAAATAGAGGCCTATTATGATTTCTCCCCTCCGCCGGGAGTTCATCCTCAGAAAAAGATATATGCAAAGCCTCTTTCTAAACCGACCCAACAAACATTGCAGGGTTGGCATCTTCCGGTTTTACAATCTTGCTCAAGGCCTCAACCACTTCTCTACCATCTGTCAAAAATTCCTTA
The DNA here is from genome assembly GCA_019454045.1 of Zanthoxylum bungeanum. Taxonomy (NCBI): domain Eukaryota; kingdom Viridiplantae; phylum Streptophyta; class Magnoliopsida; order Sapindales; family Rutaceae; genus Zanthoxylum; species Zanthoxylum bungeanum. Next base: position 27,172 of record SKCR01037555.1, read on the forward strand.
CCCTTTTCTGCCATATCATTGTAAAAACGACCGCTGCGCGTCATTCCCCTCACTTCTTCCTCATCACTGCTAGAGAAATCAAGCCAAAAGCTTTTCCCCTGCTCAGTCTCATCTTCACTAGTACTATCCCAGATTCCCAGGCAAAAGGCTTGAGGGTGAAAGGATTTTAGGACAAGGTCTTCTGGGAGGCCAGAATTGATCATATAGGTTGGTGGTGGTACGGCACGGTAGTTGGGTAAGGGGTTTCTGTGTGTGTCAGGCTGTTCTGTTTCTGGGTTAGGTATTTTCTTAGAGTCTATCAGGTCTTGGATTTCATGGCGGAGTCGGGCGCAGTTGTCGGTGTCATGGCCCTTTTGTTGGTGAAAGTGACAGTACTGGTTCAGGTTATAATGTGGTGGTAGGGGATTAGGAAGTGGTCGTGGTTCCAAGGGTGACAGAAGTCCTTGTCTCTTAAACTTCTCGAATACTTTGGACAAGGGCCTACCCAAGTTGGAGAATCTCTGGTTCCGAATAGTGGCAATCTCAGCAAAAACGGGCTTTGTTCCCGATGTCCCCCCAATGGGCCTCCTGTTCAGACCATAGAATTTTCTGTTTTCGGCCTCTTCTTCCTCAATATCCATGACAGTTTCCCTCAACTGTCGAAAATCAGTAATCATGGAGGTCATCCTCCTTAGCTTCCCATAGATGGAGGGCTTGGTGCCCTTGATGATCATTTTAATCTGGTCCTTCTCCGAGGGCCTAGTCTGCATTTTCAACAACTGACCCCTCCATCGGTCCACGTACTCCTTAAAACTCTCCTCCGATTTCTGCTTAACATTCTCCAGATCACGGAGTGACAGATCGATCTCTAGGTCAGTGACATACTGCTTCAGGAAAGCATCAGCCAACTCCCTCCAATCTTCCTTCACTTTCTTCTCCAAACTGTGGTACCACACCACGGGAGCTCCCTCGAGCGACATTCCAAACATTTTCTGCACTTGGCGCTGAGATAAGCCAACTGAACTCATGACTGATACAAACTGTCGGAGATGCACCATTGGATCCCCATTCCCGTTAAACTTAGCCATATCAGGCATCTTGAACTGTGCCGGCAACTGTTCCTCGAAAGTCAGTGTGTCATAATCCAGCAAATCTTCATTCTTACCCCTCATCTTGCGGGTAACTGACTCAACCTGATCCCGAAGCTTCTGTAACTCTGCCTGAGACCCAGATACTCTACCTGCTGCATACTCTGCCATATCATCATCAAAAGTGGGGATATCATCCCCCAATCTGTTCGGAGGTTCCTCTTGCCTTACATCCCCAGAACTACCCCCAGCACGAGGCACAGCCATACCAGCCATAATAGTAGTCAAGGCTTGCAACTGTTCAGTGACCTTGGCGAGACCGTTCTCTAACTGATCCATACGGGATACCTCATTACCGGATTCACTCATGACTGTTACTGTTCTTTTAATGAGCCTTGTCCCTTCTCTAACCCAAACGGTATCTATGATGTCTTTTTGAGACATAGAAGGTGTTAACATGACATATGTATGTATGAGGTGTATGAGATGCATGTAATATATATAACATACTAAATCAACTAAAATTTTCAAACAAATCGACCCGTTATCATTTTAGAAGCTTTTGGGCTAACTGTCATAGGAGTGAACTCGTCCCAGTTTAAATGGCCCAACGAGTACACATCTCATGGCAAGGATCCCAACTAATTCCAAATGGCAATGGTCCGAACACAATCACAAAGTGGCCCATCAATCACTTAGAAGCCTTTGGCCCAATCGTCATAAAATACGTTCTTGTCCCAGTTTAAATGGCCCAACAAGCCCATATCCCATGACAAATGGTCAAAATGGATCCAAACGGCGATGTTCCCAAACACAGGCATAAAAGAAAGATAATGCAAACATAAAACAATGATTTCTACAGAATGGCCCATCAACATTTTAGAAGCTTTGGGCCTAATGGTCATAAGGTACGAACTCGCCCCAGTTTAAATGGCCCAGCAAGTTCGCATTTCTGACAATAGCCCAGCTGCATCCAAATGAGGATGGTCCACAAGCACATATTCAAGGAAATAATTGTTACTTTAACCATACAATCCCGGTCTATAGGTGGGTTCACAGGAGTGTAGACAAAGGCTCTCATCGGCGAAGGATGGCCCACAACTAGGTCTCCCCAATCAAGGGTTCGAGCAACCAAGTGAGCCACCTTTTTTATACACTAAGGTACGTGCCAATGAGCTATGGTGTGTGACTGACTGTCAAATGGATTTCCCGTTGTAGATTCCCCAGAGGGAAGGTGGAGCGAGGCTCACTTAAATACCCAAGCCTCTTAGGCTCTTATCACTTGGTGTCAGGAATAAACAACGAGTCCTCCAAATTAGTCCATCACAATAGGCTATGAGTAGATGGCTATATAGGTGCCTTCACAGCTTTTCCTTCTAGAAAGGTAGTGAATGAAGGAAGACACCAAACCATTACCTAGCCTCAAAATGCCTTTGATTAAACCCCAATTTTATCCACTATAGACACGGTCAATTAAAACATAAATCCAAACATTACAAGACAATATTTCGGGGCCGATTCTCTATCCCCAGTGGAGTCGCCAGACTGTAGGACACAGAAACTGGACGACGCTGTTCCGGGCTCGCGGCCCGGTTGGGAGTACGGAGTAGCCCACAGGGGACTAAACCGGAGAATAAATGAGTCGCCACCCGGTGTGAACCGGGAAAATGATTTAAGGCCGCACTCACCCCTCGCAAGGGAAGACCTCAAACCGTTGGGTTCGGAATGGTCCCTTACTTATGTCGTTTGTAATGAATGGATTTGTGCAATATTAACCAAGTCTACTCAACATACATGTTGGTCAAAGTAGTCTAAATCTAGATTTGCATGCTTCAAAAGTAAACTTTCATAACAACAAACACATGATATCACACATCAAACATGTCAAATAACCAATGATCTAAACATAACATAACTTAAATTCCTAATACGAAAGGTAAATAACTAAGTCATGCTAAAAATAAAACAACATTCTAATAGCCTAATCATGCTCAAATACAAGTTTGGATGAAATGAAATATGTGAATCCTTCAAGTGGTACGGGGCATTGTATCCCGAGTGCAAACCATAATACCGTCCATTCGGATTCGGCTATGGAATTTATGTCCGGGTTTCCATCCAATATACCACAAGAAAGAACACACATTCCATTCACCCGAAATTACATCACACACTAATTCATAATTCTCACGCGACGAAAAAGTAAGTTACATGCTTTTCTACGTTACTAATTTACATAACCTAAAATAAATGACATGTTAAATTAATTATTCATGCTAATCATCATAAAACACATTTTTCTAAGTCATTATTTCATGTGAAGAAATTTAAACAACATGCTAAACTAATTATTCATGCAAAAATGCCATAAAATAAACTTCCTAAGTCATTATTTCATGTGAAGAAATTTAAACAACATGCTAAACTAATTATTCATGCAAAAATACCATAAAATAAACTTCCTAAGTCATTATTTCATGTAAATAAATTTAGTAATAGGTGCCCTCAGGTCTAACCTTTTTTTCGTCTCTCGGAAATGCGTTATACGGCCGTCGGAAGGGCTATCACTCGGTAACTTTTCTGGTTCGCTGTTTTGACGTTTTTGCTCACTGTTTCGCTGTTTCGTCCGCTGTTTCCACTTCGTTTCGCTGCGATTCAAGTCTCCACACTCGGCTCACTGATTGGCAGTGGATTAAGGTCGATTTTGGTGATTTTTGAGAGGCGTTGGACTGCCGTTTGCTCGGTTTGCTCAAGGATCTTCAAGTGCAGTTTTTGCTCACTGTTTTGATGACTTTAGGGACTGTTTTGAGCTGCTGTTTTTGGGCGAATTTTGGAGGGTGTTTAGGGCAGTTTGTGCACTGGTTTGGGGGCTAAAATTAGGGTGATTTGGGTGTAAATTCCAGGGGCTAAATGGAGACTTACTTGGAGGTGTAAAAGGGACTGTTTTGGGGGGCTGCAGTGGCGTCACTTGTGGGCTGTTTTGCTGCTGGTTTGGGCGTCACTTTGGGGCTGGAATGGAGTCAGTTGGGGGGGGGGGTGAGTTGTAGGCAAAATGAAGGCTAATTGATGTGTTTGATGGGGGCTGCAATGGGCGCACTTCAGGGGCAGAATAGGCGTGAAGATGAAGGGCTGTGAAGAGGTGCAGTAGGCGTGATTTTGTAAGGGAAGTGAGGGCTATTTTTGGACTTCCAAAATGCTAAGTATTTGATCAATGTGTACTTGATATGTGCTCTTAATGTGTGCTAGGGGTTCCAAGGTGAAAAATGATGGTTTATATAGGAAAATGGGTGCATGGTGGGAGTATGGGTGCATGGGTTTGTGGCATGTTTTACAAGTTTGTGTTTTTTTTGGAAGAATTGCTTTGTATGAGGCATGGGTAGGGGGAATGGTTTGCATGGGTTTCTTGTTTGTTAGTGTTTTGTTTGGAAGAATTGCTTTGTAGGAGGCATGGGTGGGGGAATGGTTTGCATGGGTTTCTTGTTTGTTAGTGTTTTGTTTGGAAGAATTGCTTTGTAGGAGGCATGGGTGGGGGAATTATTTTTGTTGGTTAGTGTTTGGGTGAGGATGGTGATTGGTGGCTTTGTGAATTATTGTTTGTTGTTTGGTGTTTGGGAGGGAATTGTTTTGATAATTGTATGGTATGGGCGTGGGGTATGGTGGGGGAATGGTTATTTGTTTATTATTTTGTCAAAGTGGGGTGGAATGGTTAAAGTAAGTATGGTAGATGGGTAAATCATGTTTGAATAGTGTAAGGAGGGGTAATTTTAGTGTCATGGACGTGGGCCTAATGGATGGTGGGCTTGGTGTTTGATTTATTTTGGTTTCATGGGCTTTGGATGTGGGTTTAGGTGTTTAGGTGGGCTTAGAATGGTTTGCGGTGATTTCGGGTTAAAGAAACGTTTTGAAACGAACATTCAACAAGCGAACTCCGAGCGAACTTAGCGAATTAATTCCAAAATGAGTCAACTCTTGACTTTCCCTTTCCGACAACTGTTTTTCGCGACTTCCACGACTAAAAGGTAGTGCCTCCGTATGAGGCTCATCATCGGGCCGGTATGCAAAAAAAAATGCAATGCCTACACAATGCACAGTACATATTTAACAACATATATGATTGCTGTAGGAATTGTTCATAAATGGTTCAATGTGTTTAATTATTGAACAAATCATTTATGAGGTTCCATAGTGTCTTAGGGATTGGTGAATGACGATAGGGGCACTTTGGGAATTGGAATAAATAGATAAAAAAATTACTATTCACGTGAATAGTAACTTGTGAATAGTAAAATTTTTTTAATTATTTAATTTTGTTATTTGTTTTGAATCCCAATTCGGCTCAAACTCTTATTAGGGTTTTATAATCTCATTAAACTACTAAATTAAGATCCAATGGCTAAGATTAAATTGGCTTTTATCCCACATCGGATTCTTAATTAATTTTGTTGTCTTTGGAGCACTATATAAACCCAAAGAATTCTTCACAAATTTTTGCACAAAACCTTTCATATCTTGGGTTTATATAAGTGAGCAACTCTAAAGTTTTAAGAGTAAGCCACTGATTTTGAGGATCTTAAGTCTAATTGACTAGAGGAACTTCGAGTTAAAAGTTTTGAGGTATTTGTCTAGGCTAGCACCAAGGGCAAAATACCTGTGCACTCAAGGCATAGTCTTGCCGTTGAGTTTTGGCTTTGGTGTGTGCATCTTTCGAGGCCACACACTTGGGTGGCTCTTTGGAACGTGGAAGAGCTTGCTGAGTTCGAGAAAAGCTTGTAGATTGGAGGGAGGACTGGAGGAGTCTACGGTTCAAGTAAGTCTTTTTCTTTCTTTATTTTAATTAGAGTTCTTATGATAGTTAGCATGTTTAGGTTTATGTTCTTTGCATGTTTCATGATTTTTATGCTTAGAATATATAGTAACATGCCTAGGCTTGTAGAATAATCAAAACAAATGGGTCTTGGGCAAAGGGAAAGCGGCATCATAATTTTAATCATTTTTATTTTTCCGATGCGCACTCGCGGCCGCTTCCCAACAGTGGTATCAGCGCGCTGTTTTTGTTTTGATTATTTCTCACTCATTTGAACTCAAAATTGGGTGTGTAAAAGCTCGTTAGAAAGGTGACACCCTGAAATTAATTTTAGGCACAAAATTTGCATGATTTGGTTAAGATTTGAATTATGAAATTGCATTTAAAGTTTACGCATCTGCAGAAAAACGTGAACAGTAAATTTATTTGATGCCGGTCTTGTTTTAATTAGTTCTTTCTCATTTGAACTCGAAATTGGGTGTGTAAAAGCTCGTTGGAAAGCTAACACCCTGAACTTAATTTTAGGCACATTTTTTTACATGATTTGGTTAAGATTTGAATTATGAAAATGCATTTAAAGTTCACGCATCTGCTAAAAAACGTGAATAGTAAATTTATTTGAATAAAATAAAATGCAATATCATAATTAAATATTATTCAAAGTCATTTAATGCCTAAAATAATTCCAACATATTAAAACTCATATGCTTGATGATTCTATGTATGATTAGAATTGGCATGATTATTTTAGGGTGCAAGCATCTAGAGACTTTCTAAGAAATAGAGAGTGTATTGCTTATCCCTTAACTAAGTAATTATTCCGTGATGAACTTAGAGATTTATTACCTTTAAGGCTAATAAATATAAATCACTTGTTTATAATAAAAGACATTATAAAAGATACAAGTGGGTTGGGACCAAGGGGTTAATAAAACTTTCCAAACTAAAGTTAATTTAACCAAAGATATTACTAGAGTTAGATAATTATTTGTGTCTTCCTTCACTCACTACCTTTTTATAGCCGAAAGGAAAAGCTGTGAAGACATCTAGATAATCATTTACTCAAAGCTTACCATAGAGCATATTTAAAGTGTTAGACTAATTTGGAGGATCTATTGTTTATTCCTGTCACTAAGGCGATAAGAGCCTAAGAGGTAAGGGTATTTAGGAGAGTTCGCTCCACCCTCCCTCTGGGGAATTTTCAATGGAGGAATCCATTTGACAGTTATTCACTTAAACTTGCTAAAATCCTCAATAATAATTTAAGTCTAAAATTTACCTCTCATTGTAAAGTATAGACCCAAATGGCTTAAACAGTATTGGCAGGACTAGGCTTTACCAGACTGACCAATACCAATTTGTCCCTAAATCGTACTATTGATAATGGTTTGACTTTTCTGAGTCATAAGACGCAGCGACCCTTAGGCGTGGTCTTATAACTTAGTGGCAAAGATTGGGTGTCCACTAGGACTAGCATAAGCTATGACATGTTTGATTGCCCAACCCAATGATCAAGGACTTGTGATTTATATCATAAATTGGTTGGGAACCTACCTAATTATCGTATTTTATAACGACCGGCTCTAGTCAGAGTTATAAATGATGATAATGGGATCCTTGCCCACAAGAAATCCATCATATTGAGGTTGATGCGATTTACTTAAAATTTTAAAACAATTGAGTGGGAGAAAATTCATAATATTAAAAGCCCATGTAATTATGAAACATTAATGAAAAACATATTCCTAATTTTAACATTCTCTCTTAACATGTGGGTTAAAATATTTCACAAACATTCAAATGGCAAACAGAGTATCACTTGGTTCCATCCTTGATGATCATAAGCTCAAATGGGACAACTACAATGACTGGTTTAGAAATCTTAAAATTGTCTTACGACAAGAAAATATTTTCTATGTTCTTGAAAGACCGTTACCCCATGAACCCGCAGAAGATGCTGACCAAAATACATTCGATGCTTGGAAGAAACACGTCGATGATGATGAGCAAACAGTTTACATAATGCTTGGCTCTATGTCGGACGAACTTCAGAAAGCTCACGAAGATATGGATGCTCAAACCATCATCTTTCACTTGAAGGAGTTGTATGCAACTTCCGTTCATACCGTGAGATTCCAAGTGTCATGTGCCTTATTCCAAACAAGGTATAAGGAAGGATCTGTTACTGGACATGTGCTTAAGATGATTGGCCACATTGAAAAATTGGCCAACCTCGGGTTCATCATGGATGAGATATGTCAGGATCTAATTCTTCAGTCCTTACCAAAAGAATTGTCTAACTTTATTATACAGTTTCATCTGTCTGATAAAGAAGCTACTTTAGCAGAATTGCACAATCTGATAAAACAAGCAGAGAAGGACTTGAAATCAGAGCTTAAAACCTCTGTCATGCTTATAGGTATAGACCTGAAGCCACGAGGCCCAAAGAAAAATAAGGGCAAGGCCAAGGCTCCAGATCACCTAAAGCCCAATGGTAAGGTGGAGAAGAAAAAGGGAAAGGGGAAATGTTTCTTTTGTGGAAAGAAGGGTCATTGGAAGAAAGACTACAGATCCTTGAAAGCCAAGGAAGCTAGGGAAGCCCAAGAGGCCAAGAAACCCAATGCTTCAGGTATGTTGTATATGATTGAACTATATTCTCAAAACTCTGAACCTTCTACTTGGGTGCTTGACACCGGTTATGGGACTCACTTGTTTAACAATGTGCAGGGCCTGAGAAACAGTAGGAGACTCTTTCATGGGGAGGTTGACTTACGCATGTGTAATGGAGCAAAACTGGCTGCATTGTGCGTGGGAACTTATTCATTAGTTTTGCCGAATGGTTTAGTTTTAGACTTAGAAGATTGAGTTTATGTACTTTCTCTAGTAAAGAACATCATTTCAATTTCTTGTTTATGTAATAAAGGCTTTTCATGCCTAATAAGTTGTAATGAATGTTCTATTTATTTCAATGAAATAAAATATGGAGATGGTATTTTAAATAATGGTATCTATGTCTTACAAACTAACAAAGAATGTTCAACCTCTAATATATACAACGTTAACTCAAATAATCTCAATGAATCACTTTTATGGCACAGTCGCTTAGGTCATATCAATGAAACAAGATTAACTAAGCTACATAAGGATGGGTATTTCAGACCCTTCAAATATGAACCTTATGGAACTTGTGAGTCTTGTTTACTTGGTAAAATGACCAAATTACCCTTCAAAGGTAAATGACAGCGTGTAATGGAGACATTAGAACTCCTACATTCTGATGTATGCGGACCAATGTCAGCCACCGCTAGAGGTGGATTCTCATAATTCATTACCTTTATCGATGATCACTTGTGATATGGGTATGTGTACCTTATACGGTACAGATCTGAAGCCTTTGAGAAATTCAAAGACTTCAAAGCTGAAGTAGAAAACCAGCTTAATAAAAGTATTAAGTCACTAAGGTCTGACAGAGGTGGTGAATACTTAAGCATCAGCTTTCAAGATTACTTGAGAGAAAATGGCATTGTTTCCCAGTTGACTCCTCCGGGAACTCTACAGCATAATGAGGTCTCCGAAAGGAGAAATCGGACATTATTAGATATGGTCCGATCAATGATGCCTGGCACAGATCCACCTCTTTCATTTTGGGGTCTTGCTTTAGAAACTGCAACACTACTACTAAACCAAGTTCCTTCCAAGATTCTTAGTCAAACACCATATGAGTTATGGTTTGGGAAACGTCATAGTCTTATTTATCTAAGAGTTTGGGGATGTGACGCATATGTCAAGCTCACACAAACTAACAAATTAGATGATAGGGCAGTTAAATGTAACTTTGTAGGATATGCCTTGAACTCAAGAGCATACTTGTTCTACGTCCCAAACGAACAAAGAACATTTGTCTCAAGAAATGCTAAATTTCTAGAGAATAAATTCCTTCTCAAGAAATATAGTGGGAGTAGACTTGACCTCGATGAGGTACGAGAAGAAAAAACTAACATAGAACTAAACCTCAGGCCCCTCAAAAGGGCAGCGACTGAACAACCACAAGGTTATGAACTCAGAAGGTCTGGTAGGGAAATACATGAACCTGAAAGATATGATTTCCATATTGATGAGGAACATGATCAGGTCATTGATAATGACGATCCCACCAGTTATGACGAAGCAATGCGTGACATTGATTCAGTCAAGTGGCTTGAGGCCATGAAATCCGAAATAGACTCTATGTATCAGAATCAAGTCTGGGACTTGGTAGATGCACCTGAAGGGATAAAACCCATAGGCTGCAAGTGGATTTACAAGCGTAAAACTGATGCAGAAGGCAACATCCAAACCTATAAGTCTAGGTTGGTGGCGAAAGGTTATAGACAAATCCAAGGAATTGACTATGAGGAAACCTTCTCAGCTGTTGCAATGATAAAGTCCATTCGAATTTTACTGGCACTAGCTGCACACTTTGATTATAAGATTTGGCAGATGTATGTCAAAATAGCTTTCCTTAATGGGAACCTCCTAGAGGAAGTCTATATGACACAACCTGAGGGGTTTGCATCTAAGGATGATAATAATAAAGTATGCAAGATTAAACGATCCATTTATGGACTGAAGAAAGCCTCCAAAAGTTGGAATATACGATTTGATGAGACAATCAAAGAATTTGACTTCATCAAAAATGTTGACGAGCCTTGTGTTTACAGAAAAAGTAGTGGGAGTGCTGTTGTATTTCTTGTATTATATGTCGATGACATATTAATCATCGGGAATGATATTCCCAAAATACAAGCCATCAAGCAATGGTTATCTCAGAATTTCTCCATGAAAGATTTGGAAGAAGCAGCCTACATCATCAACATTAAGATCTACCGTGATAGATCTAAGAGGTTGTTAGGACTTTCTCAATCTATGTACATAGATAAAGTTTTGAAAAGATTCAAAATGGAAGATTCCAAAAGAGGTAATTTACCTACTTGTCATGGAATCAAATTATCTAAGGAGCAATGTCCACATACTCCTTCAAATAGAGAGCGTATGAGTAGGATCATTTATGCTTCAGTAATAGGATCGATCATGTACGCCATGCTATGTATAAGACCTGATGTCTCTTATGCTCTTAGCATAACGAGCAGGTATCAGGCAAATCCTGGTGAGCAACACTGGGAAGCTGTCAAAACAATCCTAAAGTATCTAAGAAGAACTAAGGATGTGTTTTTGACATACAGAGATTGTTCTGAGATGAAAGTCATTGGTTACTGTGATGCGAGCTTTCAAACCGATAGGGATGACAGCATATCGCAAACAGGATATCTGTTTACTTCGAATGGCGGTGCTGTCAGTTGGAAAAGCTCAAAGCAGTGAACTACAGCGGACTCCACCACTGAAGCCGAGTATATTGCAGCATCTGAGGCAGCTAAAGAAGTAGTCTGGATAAAGAAGTTCATCACGGAACTGGAAGTGCATCCCGTGATAAAGAATGGCATCACGATGTACTGTGACAACACGGGCGCCATTGCTCAATCAAATGAATCAAGGTCCCACCAGAAATCCAAGCATATACTCAGACGATTTCATCTCATTAGGTAGATTGTTGAGAGAAAAGAAGTTATTATAGAGAAAATACCCACAGAAGATAATCTTGCAGATTCTCTGACTAAAGGGCTGACTCAACAAAAGCATGATAGGCAGACCCGAGAGTATGATGTCCAGATTCATACTAGTTGGCTATAGTGAAAGTGAGAGATTGTTAGGGATATGCCATATACCCAACTTATGGATGGGCTATATGTACATGTATTTGTAATATTTTCATTAATTAATAAAATGGCAATCTTTATTATACGTGTCTTACATAACTTATATGAATCATCAAAATTGTAATAAAGCCCTTGGAGTAATAAGACGATGGCTTCCACGCCTTATGAGAATCATTACTCTTAAATGTTCATAGTCATAGTTTTGTGAATAATCTGGGCGTTCACAAAGTGGAGAGACTAGCATGATGATATGATCCGCCCTTAAGTTGGGTAGCCGATCTCATAAGCTACTAGTGGAGATCCGTCCACTTGGTGTATCACATGGATGCATGAGTAGCTCGTGTCCATCTAACTGACCGCTGAAAGTTTTCATATGGAGTGTTTATCCAATGTGTCTGTGAGAACTTTCATGTATCGATTATATGACTAGTCCTTAGACTTGAGGTCTTACAATCTTATGTATGGATCAAATAACTTTGACATTCTCCTTCCCCGATTCAAAAGATCCGGTCATAAGGGTATGATTGGGTCATTTGTTGAAACACATGAAGTTTGTAAAGATACAATAGAGAATCGCAACTCTCTCGGATAATATTTTCTTATAAAAGTAGTATTCCAGTTCGCGGGTTGATATGTGTTATCAGTGCTTGAGACTGTGGTCACAACGGAAGAATCATGTGAGATTCTTGGCTTAGCACGATTCATGACACTATCAACATCATACCTTTGACCATATGGGTAGACACTTTCCGTACCCTAGGTCAATAGGTGGGGATACAGTGAGGCGAGGGACCGTATCATATGTAAATCACATACAGAATGGGTATATATATTTTTCCTTCTCATTTGGGGGCCTTGGCATGTTGCTAGATGTCAACATTGGTCATTGAAATCGATCAACCATTTGATCAGAGGATAATTTATGTTCGATTAAATTATCACGATTCATTTCATGTCCAACTTGAGGGGAACCCAAAAGGTCACACACAACAAAGTCGAAATCAATGGTTAACAATGCACATTACATATTTAACAACATATATGATTGCTGTAGGAACTGTTCGTAAATGGTTCAATATGTTTAATTATTGAACAGATCATTTATGAGGTTCCATAGTGGCTTAGGGATTGGTGAATGACGATAGGGGAACTTTGCGAATTGGAAAAAATAGATTAAAAAAATTTACTATTCACGTGAATAGTAATATGTGAATAGTCAAATTTTTATTATTTAATTTTGTTATTTGTTTTGAATTCCAATTCGGCCCAAACTCTTATTAGGGTTTTATAATCTCATTAAACCACTAAATTAAGATCCAGTGGCTAAGATTAAATTGGCTTTTATCCCACGTCGGATTCTTAATTAATTTTGTTGTCTTTTGAGGACTATATAAACCCAAAGAATTCTTCACAAATTTTTGCACCAAACCTTTCATATCTTGGGTTTATATAAGTGAGAAACTCTAAAGTTTTAAGGGTTAGCCACTGATTTTTAGGATCCTTAAGTCTAATTGATTAGAGGAACCTCGAGTTAAAAGTTTTGAGGTATTTGTCTAGGCTAGCCCCAATGGCAAAATACCCATGCACTCAAGGCATAGTCTTGCCGTTGAGTTTTGGCTTTGGTCTGTGCATCTTTGGAGGCCACACACTTGGGTGGCTCTTTGGAACATGGAAGAGCTTGCTGAGTTCGAGAAAAACTTGTAGATTGGAGGAAGGACTGGAGGAGTCTACGGTTCAAGTAAGTCTTTTTCTTTCTTTATTTTAATTAGAGTTCTTATGATAGTTAGGATGTTTAGGTTTATGTTCTTTGCATGTTTCATGAGTTTTATGCTTAGAATATATAATAACATGCCTAGGCTTGTAGAATAATAAAAACAAATGGGTATTGGGCAAAGGGAAAGCGGCATCATAATTTTAATAATTTTTATTTTTCCGCTGCGCACTCGCGGCCGCTTCCCAACAATAAATTCAATAAAGTAGTTTATGATATGGATGAGAATATGTACAAATTTAGGTATGATGGAAAAATTATCAAGCTTGCTCCTTTAACCTTTCAAAAGGTCTATAAGGAAGAGTTGTACATGCAAATGAGTGAAGAAGAGTGGGCTAAAAAGAAAAGTGCGATTGCTAAGTTTGGAATGTTATTGGGAGAGCTTCCAGAGTTGATAGAGAAAAAGACATTAGCAAAAAGTGAGGTAACGAAGGATATGAGCATAGCCTTGAGTAATGAAATGAAACATGTTGATGTTTCAATAAATAACAGTGAGGTGGTTGATGGTGTTGATGATAGTGATGATATTGATGTGAGCGATAACATTAGTGATCATGATTTGGTTGTTCATTATGCCAATGTGGTGCTTGCAATTACTGTTAAGGGTGAATATCATATGGAGCAATATGATGTTGGTTATGAGGACATGAGTGATGAGGTGCAAAAAGTGAATGTGGCCGACTATATAGAGTGTGATCAGATCATGGATGAGAGTGTTGATTGTTTGAGAAAGCGACATGAGCATGTTGAGTTTGTTTTAAATGAGGTTTCAAATGTGAATCCAGGTGGGATTCTCTTTGTGGTTGTAAGTGGAGTTTGTCGGATTTTCTAGGTCCATAGGATCGAATAACAATCATGAAATATGTGCGAATACAAATCGAGAAAGTCGCGGAATACTTACATCGAGCGGTTGAGCGACGCTTTGGGTAACAAAATTCTGTTTTCTGCCTCTGTAATGTGCGTGAACTGCAGCAGTCCAAGCCACTGGTTTGCGCCATTTTGAGTTCCTTCATCAAGCTCCAAGCTTCGTCGAATGGTTCCCGGCTCATGGGTGAGCTTCCCTATCACATTCGCATGTCTCTCGGAGTGCTAGCTCTCTTGAAATTTTCCATAAATCTCAAGCATTTTGCTTCCCTTTTCCTTCACTGCTCACAGCAGTACACTGCCAGCACCAGAAGAAAAATAAGCCCTCTTGGGCGTGAGAGATGAAGAGAGAATGGAGGAGAGAGAGAGATTGTGTGTTATGATTTTTGTTAGCAAAAAAATTGGTAATATAATTTCCAAAACCAATACCAAATTTTTCCCTCCAAAAGCCAATCCATAAATGCCAACCACACACATCAAGTCACATCTACTTCCATCAATCAGTGAATATTGACAGGCGTCAATCACTCAAAGTGAAAGACATCATCACTTGATTGACGAATGATGTGACGCTAGATGCAACTAGCGATTTGACGATTGATTTGATTTGCCGCACTCGAATTCGAAATGCGACTGCGCTCGCAAATAATCTCGGGCTCGGGTTCGCTAATTCTAAATTAACGAACTTTCCGTTGCGTCGTTATTAAATCTAATTTAATTAAATAATCATGCAAAGCATAATTACTATTCACGCCGCTAACGAATTAATTCTAAATTAATTCGTTCGCCCGAATTAAAATCTAATTTTAATTCCGCGTCGAAATCTAATTTAGTTTAATATATCAAATATATTAATTTACCGATTAATTCCAAATTAATCGCTCTCTCTCTTTAAATGATATTTTATCCCAGATAAAATATCTCCGCAATTAATCCCAGATTAATTTTATCTCTCATCTAATTAATCCAGATTAATTAAAAGTACGAGTCATACGTCATCGGTGAATCTTTGGGAAGCGACTTATGAGATCCCCAGATTTGTTGGCAGTAAATTCGGTCGTCGGACTATCCGAACACGTAAGTACCAAGTACTACGTTTTACCGATTTACAAGACAAGGTTGGCCTCTAGCAAAGCGCCATGCCTACCCAATTCTCCGGAAATATCCTTACAGGAATAAGGATCTATATCAAGCGTAGTATACCGTAGTATTGCGTATTTCTGTCCAGCATCGGATGATCACATGCAAGGCCTGGGGCTGGTACAGTGTCTGCCCCGTACGATGCATATATCGGATAACGAGAAACTAGTCTCTTTAATATTGGATAATCATGACCAAGTCATATTATCCCGACGGTTGCAACCTTATTTAGAGAACCAGTTCTGTATCCCTGCGCGATCATCAACTCCATTTGACTAGAGTGACACTTCCATCTTGACATCACACCCAACACACTAGGATTCTCGATATACCCAGAATTGGCGTACACAGGAACCGGTTAAAGCCCTGGACGACCTCAACCAAAGTATATTGACTGTCGTATGTATTAGCGGTGCAAGTCTTAGGTTAAGACCAAATACACCTACTCTGATTTCAGACTTCCATAGACACGTAGTCATACTACCAATGGAATTCCGAGGGGGTCTATCTGGAGCGAAGCTGTTTCTCGTACCATTTGTGAAACACAACCTCCTATTACACTTGCATGAGTATCCTATACCCAAATATACGAGAACTATGCCGTTGTGCCCTCATAACGCGCACAAGTGTAATACTAGTCTTTTACGCATTCATCGATGTCCAATCTCGATAATACTGTGACTAGGGATATTTAATGATTTATTCTTCGTGGATTGATACTGTCTCATATCATTCTCAATCCAGGAACAAATCATAAGGACCTCTCATCATTTATATATCTTGGTGATCTAATCACAAATGATAAGAGTGCAATCTCACAACAACACCGGGATCTGTACAAATAGTGACGCTATGGGTCATAATTGTCCAACAATCTCCCACTTGGCCTATAGCCAGTCACTCGAGTGCTTGACACCCGAACTATGTACGGTTAGCTCAAATTGCTGAGAAAAGGTTTTCGTCAGCGGATTTCATGATTATCGTCTGATGTGATTTATACGATCATCACATCGCCACGATGTATGATCCGAACGAATCAGATGAATATCGAAGTATGTATCTGGATCGTTGATGAGATCATTAATTCTTTAGCATGTGCTGACGCCTAGCTCAGCTGCTAACAGAACTATTCCTAATCCAATTAGGATTTATTATCGACCCAGAAGGCTTCTTTTGCCACTTCAGCTGCAGCAATAACCCGCATTTGTTGTTTATACGGTAACAGTATCTTGCTTGGAAGATTTCCAGCTCACTGTTCCGTTATTCAAACTGTATTGTACCGTTTGCGACTTATAGTCGTTTTATCAGTTTAGGAAACTTGCAGTAGTGATCCCAGTCACTTCAAGTTCTCATTCTCCGCAGATTAAGACAGCATCCTTAGATCTCAAAGATACTAACAGATGTTCTTAACTTCAATCCAGTGACTATCACTCGGATTGGCCTGTTTGTGAATCCATATGCTCAAAGCGTATGAGACACGAGGTCACGTACATTTTTCAATGTACGATTCCACAGAGAGTTTTCGAAAGTCAAGCTTTCGCCGATAGTTATTTTGGGAATATCATTTCCAAGAAATGACGTATTATCATTCTTTATTTATAGGACAACCACTGTCAGTGCGCTCCCACTAATCTCCTTATATACACAAGAATCTTTTCGTTTTGAAATAAATCATATACCATTATGATTATATCAAAACGATAATTCTAAGAACCTAATGCTTGCTTCAATCCAAACATGGATCGAATAACCTGTAAACCTTGTTTGCTTGTTATGGTACGACAAAATCAACAGGATGTTATAAACATCCTCCAAAAGGTTTCCTTTTCAAGAAAGCGATTTTCCCGTTAAGCTGACATATTTCACGAATGAGACATGCAGCTTAAGTAAGCATTATCCAAATTGATTTACCGTGGCAACAGTTAAAATGTTGAATCGTAATCAACACAATGTTGATAACGATACCTTTCCGTTAAAAGCCTAGCTTTATACGTTGGTATGTTGCCATCCATGTATGTCTTCCTTGAAGACTTATATAGTACCAATAGGCACAATGCCATGCGGTACATCAACTAGTATCCAAACACAGTTGATATACATGGAATCCATTTCGGACTCATGACACTTTGTCATAATAGGGAGTCGATACCTTGTATCACTTCCTCATACGTAGTCAGTTGGTATACCTCAATAAGATAAACATCTTTATGAGGTGAGATCAGAAACCTATACCCAAGGTCGTTTTCTGACTCTTTCCGACATACGCGGTTCTTGTGTATTCGAAGATTAATGGTAATAGTTTCATCCTTGATGAACTATTTGTGTTCCATTAAGGACTCGATGCCTTGAATAGTATTACTCCGATTTTCATCGAGTTTTACCATCCTCCCACTTACCACCGCATATCGGTATTCCTCTTAGGAAAACCGCATGGTGAGCAACAATCTAATTGTTCTCTTGTGAGATGTATAAGTACAATACTTATGGTATCCCTAGGATAACCTACAATTGGCACTTATCCAATTTGGGTTCTAGTTTGGTATCATCCAAACGTATGCCTAGCATACCCAAATTATCAGGAATGAGAAACCCGGTTTCTTTCCTATTCATATCTAATATGATATCTGTCAAACAGATTATTATGCAACCTTATTCTAAATAAGTTCTTGCACTGTTAAAGCTTATCCGTTGAAGGAAATGGTAGATCAGAGCGACTCATGATCAACCTTATCATGTCTAACACAATTCGGTTAATCCGTTCGGACACACTGTCAATTTGACGTGTTCCGGGAGGAGTCCTCTTTGAAAGAATACTATACTCTTTCAAGTATATTAGAAACTTATTGCTTAAGTATTTTCCAATACGGTCTTACCGTGACGGTATAATACTTTAGCCGATTTGTTTGTCTATTTCGTGTCGAAACTATAAGAGTTTCCGATTTGTGTTCTTCAAAAGAAACACATAACCATAACGCGATGCCACATCCGTATGGGTCATGAAATATTCATATCCACCTCTAGCCTAGCTAGGCATGGGCCCACTAGCTTCACTATGAACTAGGGCTAACAGATCGGTGAAATTTACACTCTTACCAAGTAAATAGTGTTTCAGGCACTTTGCCCAATAAACTAGATTCATAGACTTTATTTGAATAGAATCAAATTAGTCCGAGTACCCACTCTTCAAAAGTGCGGATATACGATTCTTGTTTAATTGTGTCCCAGACTACAATGCCACAATTTCATGCTTTTACTCGCTCTGATACCATTGTTGGATTTTCTAGATCCATAGGATCGAATAACAATCATGAAATATGTGCGAATAAAAATCGAGAAAGTCACAGAATACTTACATCGAGCGGTTGAGCGACGCTTTGGGCAACAAAATTTTGTTTTCTGCCTCTGTAATGTGCGTGAACTGCAGCAGTCCAAGCCACTGGTTTGCGCCATTTTGAGTTCCTTCGTCAAGCTCCAAGCTTCGTCGAATGGTTCCCAGCTCATGGGTGAGCTTCCTTATCACCTTCGCATGTCTCTCGGAGTGCTAGCTCTCTTGAAATTTACCACAAATCTCAAGCATTTTGCTTCCCTTTCCTTCTCTGCTCACGACAGTACACTGCCAGAACCAGAAAAAAATAAGCCCTATTGGGCGTGAGAGATAAAGAGAGAATTGAGGAGAGAGAGAGATTGTGTGTTATGATTTTTGTTAGCAAAAAAATTGGTAATATAATTTCCAAAACCAATACCAAATTTTTCCCTCCAAAAGCCAATCCATAAATGCCAACCACACACATCAAGTCACATCTACTTCCATCAATCAGTGAATAGTGACTGGTGTCAATCACTCAAAGTGAAAGACATCCATCACTTGATTGACGAATGATGTGACGCTAGATGCGAATAGCGATTTGACGCTTGATTTGATTTGCCGTACTCGAATTCGAAATTCGAATGTGGTCGCAAATAATCTCGGGCTCGGGTTCGCTAATTCTAAATTAACGAACTTTCCGTTGCGTCGTTATTAAATCTAATTTAATTAAATAATCATGCCAAGCATAATTACTATTCACGTCGCTAACGAATTAATTCTAAATTAATTCGTTCGCCCGAATTAAAATCTAATTTTAATTCTGCGTCGAAATCTAATTTCGTTTAATATATCAAATATATTAATTTACCGATTAATTCCAAATTAATCGCTCTATCTCTTTAAATGATATTTTATCCCAGATAAAATTTCTCCGCAATTAATCCCAGATTAATTTTCTCTCTCATCTAATTAATCCCAGATTAATTAAAAGTGCAAGTCATACGTCATCGGTGAATCTTTGGGAAGCGACCCATGAGATCCCCGGATTTGTTGGCAGTAAATTCGGTCGTCGGACTATCCGAACACGTAAGTACCAAGTACTACGTTTTACCGATTTACAAGACAAGGTTGGCCTCTAGCAAAGCACCATGCCTACCCAATTCTCCGGAAATATCCTTACAGGAATAAGGATCTATATCAAGCGTAGTATACCATAGTATTGCGTATTTCTGTCCAGCATCAGATGATCACATGCAAGGCCTGGGGCTGGTACAGTGTCTGCCCCGTATGATGCATATATCGGATAACGAGCAACTAGTCTCTTTAATATCGGATAATCATGACCAAGTCATATTATCCCGACGGTTGCAACCTTATTTAGAGAACCAGTTCTGTATCCCTGCGCGATCATCAACTCCATATGACTAGAGTGACACTTCCATCTTGACATCACACCCAACACACTACGATTCTCGATATACCCAGAATTGGCGTACACAGGAACCGGTTCAAGCCCTGGACGACCTCAACCAAAGTATATTGATTGTCGTATGCATTAGCGGTGTAAGTCTCAGGTTAAGACCAAATACACCTACCCTGATTTCGGACTTCCATAGACACGTAGTCATACTACCAATGGAATTCCTAGGGGGTCTATCCAGAGCGAAGCTGTTTCTCATACCATTGGTGAAACACAACCTCCTATTACACTTGCATGAGTATCCTATACCCAAATATACGAGAACTATGCCGTTGTGCCCTCACAACGCGCACAAGTGTAATACTAGTCTTTTACACATTCATCGATGTCCAATCTCGATAATACTCTGACTAGGGATATTTAATGATTTATCCTTCGTGGATTGATATTGTCTCATATCATTCTCAATACAGGAACAAATCATAAGGACCTCTCATCATTTATATATCTTGGTGATCTAATCACAAATGATAAGAGTGCAATCTCTTTTGTCACATAGTTAATTTGTACAACAACACCGTGATCTGTACAAATATTGACGCTATGGGTCATAATTGTCCAACAGAGTTAAGAATTAGAGTAGCAATGGAGATATTGAGAGTGGAAAAATATTGACAAAAAGTCATTCATTGGCTTTATTGACTTTTGTTCACCTTAATCATTTTTTCCATGTGATTTTATTTTATTCCAAGATTCTCGTCACATTGATCTTGTCATTTTTATCTATAACCCGGTTTCGGATTCGAGGTTGAATCCTTTTCAAGAGAGGGAGAATGATGTGATCCAGAATGAGCTCTGTTTGTTGGGCCAAGTTAACTTGAAGTTGTGGCTAATTGCATGGCTTGGTCAAATTGGTGTATTTGGGCCATTTTGGTGGATTTGGAAGATTCATTGGGTTCTGGAGTTTGGTCCATGCATGAGACTTTATGTGAAGGCTTTATTATGTCTAAAGCAATATTGGAATGGGTCTTGGACGTGCATGGGCTGCCTTGATTGATTTTGGGCTTTATTTCCGAATGGTGCATTAGCAGTGGCGAGATTTGCACACTCTTCGTATTTTGGACGTAACTTTCTCGTCCGATGTCCGATTTTGGTGATTCAAGTTGAATTGGAAAGCGACCTCGTAGCTCTACAACTTTGTAGCTTATATCAAAGTCCAGTTCGGATGTATTCTTGGTCTAAATGAGGACGTAAAATATCACTACGGTTTTTATATCTTATATGTTTTTAAGGTTATGTGTTGTTTAAGTGCTGTGCTGAACTTTAATTATATTACAAAACCCATGCACGAAATTTTAAAGTATTTTATGTGTTATTGGGTTTATTTTACTAGGGTTTTATTATATTTGGGTAGAATTAGGGTTAGCCACCTATTTAAAAGGGCATTATTCATTGTAATTGGGAATTAACTAAGAACATTTTTTTTTACGAAACAAAGTGACTTGTGTCATCTTGAGGGAGTGGATTCTTCCTTGGTTCTACGGAACAAAAGCTTATCAACGTGTGGCAAGCGTTGTGGCACTGTATCGCTGTTCAAGATTCTCTAAAGAAATAAATAAAGGTTCTTAAGGGCAAAGCTCTTTAAGGGTTGGATTGATCTTGGAAGGATGTTGTTCTTACAAAATTAAGATTCGCGGTTCTTGGGGCTTAGAACACGTGGAGAGTTTGCTTGGCTTTGTTCCAGGCAGGTTTCTATCAGATCTGGTATCCAATACCTATAATTGTTGTATTATGAGAATCAATATTCTCTATACACAACTATATGCATCTCGTTCTTAAGCTTTATAATTTAGGTTCAATTATTCACAATGATTATAAAATAATTGATTAGCAAATTGTATCAGACATGTGACTTTTAAAAGTCACTAAAAGCCAAGAAACTTTATTAAAAGATAAACAAATACTAAAGGGGTTTTCTTAATGCCACTCAAGAATCTCGAGACATGAACTGATTCATGTCAATTCTTACTGCATAAGAAACATTTCAAACTATACTATTATATCCTTAACCAGATATCTATTTAGATTACCTAATCGTGACTTAGAAACTAAGTCACAAACCATCTTGATTTTCAAGAAAATCGGAACAACAGTTCCCGATGGTTTCAAATAATCTAACAATATCTAAGTCTACTGTCTTTCTAGAACTACACAACCATAAGTAAAGTCAGAAAACCTATATATTCAAGTAATATACTATGCAGTGGATTAGAAGCATAATTATATAATAAGTATAGAATAAAAGGAAAACGAAAGCAGTAAATTCCAAAATATTACACATTGCTTAAGTTATGGATTTTTAACCCAGCAGTGTCTCCCATTACTTTACGTAATACCGTAATCCCCAACGGACAACGAGAATTCAATAATTAAATCGAATTCCATAGTGAGAGTAGGATCTCATGAATATATTTCGACTCACAGTTTTGGCACGATCTCGCCTACGTATATTAATTAGGTAGACAACTCTTTGTCAATAACTCACCAGTGACTCTTGGTTTTGGTCCTGACTGTTTCTCGCTGTGACAGCTTTGGCACGTTCACAGGGAGGCGTATCAAGGCTACACTTATCAATGACAAACTCAAGCTACCGGTGTAGTCCTGACAGCTTTGGCACGTTCAGGATTTCCACTTTCACTTGAATTTATCCAGTATCAATATACAACCGGTATGGATAATAATCCTATAACTACACCCTCACAGCTTTGGCACGATCTCAGATGCACTTATAGAAAATACCCATAAACCGTACTCACAAGACGGACCAAGGACCACGTATCCAATACACGTTACTTTACAGCCATATTTCAAAGCGGGGATTTTCCTACGGAAGTTATACTCTACATCCAATGCATAATTTTAATCTAAATCATTTTCTAAACAATTCATTTCTACCTATAGAAAATATAACTTAATTTAACAATTAAATTTTGTTAGCGAAGAATCGAAATGTAAAGAAACAAATATAGATTCCTAGCATGTGCGAACATTAAAATTGGGTTATATATCAAATATCAAGCATGTAATGGATAAAGCATCAGACCCGCTCTGATACCATTTTTGTTGGGATTTTGGGCGATGGAGAGTAGCGGAAGCGTTGGTCGGCCGAAATTGTATTTTAAAACTTTTTCAAAATACCGAATAAATTATTCAATATCTAATATGAATAATTTATTCATATTTCACATAATCCTATTTATTTAATATCAAATATTAACATAAACTATGTTGAAATTTCATGAAACTTTTACGAAAACTATTTTTCCGTAAAATAGCCTAAAACACATTTTTGACCGAACCGACTACTCGACACTTATGGAAACTACCCAAGTCAGCTCCAATAGTGTCGGGGCAGTTCATGGGCTGCCCAAACAGTGACGAACTCACTGTTTGGACATCCATCACTTGGTTGGCTCAAAATCCACCCGGTAACTCTGTTTTTAGCCGTTTTCGCTTATTTCAAGTCAGAAAAACTTTCCGGAAAATGTGCCAACTCCCAAAAAACATCCAAAACATTTAAAAGAAAGCAATTTCATCCCCAAAACAGAAACCTTTCCAGGTCTGAGCAGAAAAACGAAATTGGCCCAAAAATCATGCTTTAATCCAATTTTTACAAAGATTAATTCATCACCAAATGAGTCCTACCACATATGAAAAAATCTAGAACAATTCTAGGCTATCTAAGAGTGGATCAATAACTCTATAATGGAAACAATTTTCTCCAACAACAATTTGAAAAAATTGGAACAAATTACACTAATTAGTTCCAAAACCAACTTCACACATGCATATTTTTCCTTCTCCATCAACCACAAACAAAAGCCCCAAATTTTCTCAAACAAAGAAACCCTAGAACATTTCTAAGTATTCAAGAAAAACATGAAACTAATTTACAAACTTAGGTTGTAGAAGATTACGTTTTTAATCTTTTAAAATCTAAACTTTTCTTGAATTTTCTTTATCATTTAGCTTGGTTTCATCAAACCAAAAATTTGGGGTTTCTTTTTGTGTGTTTCTCGGCCATAAAGCAAATGAAGAAGATGATCAAAATAATTTTCTCTCTCTCCTTATGTATGACCGAAAAATAAGGAATAATGGGCAATTTGGTCCATTTTCAATTTAATCAAATCAAATCAAATCAATTTACTTTATATTTATCCAATCAAAATTGGACAAAGAAAGTGAAAAATAAAGCCATGCCATGTGTTCCAATCATTTGTCACCATGTATCATATGCATAATGACAATTGGATAAGGTTGGAAAAATCAATTATTAAATTATTTAACTATTAAATAATCAAACAATTAATTTACACAAATTAATTTATTTTATTTACATTAAATAATAAATTCATATATTTATGGCATGTGTCAAAATCTAATTTGACGAATAATTAATGTGTATCTAATCGTATTATGTATCAAATACAAATACACAATAATTATTAGCGGACAAAATTTCCTAATACATGTGTTCATCGTTTAACGATTAAACGATCCGGATTAACTCATTTAATCAGATGAAGTATTATGAATAACATGTATTATTCATACCGAGTTTTCCAAGTGCTCAACAAGTACACTTCATATTGTGAGACTCTCTAAGTTTAGGTTTATCCGTCACAAAATCCAATTTTATGTCCATAATCCACCCACTCATGGATTATGACGACCACTGATAATCTTGCTAAACTATGCAAGCCGAGGTCATAGCATACGTATAATCCCTCCGTCACAGGCTATTCATATTATACCTAGGATATAGATGAGAACGTCAAATCCGTTCGGAATAATACAGTCGACTTTCAATTTACGATCTCTAAATAACACTCAGAACTAGTTTCCGAAGTTATACCACAGCCATGGATTTACTAGATCATAAACACGTGCTGGATGCATATGCCCTGTACACAGGACTGACGGATCCTATCTTGATACGCACAGGATGTCATGAGCATCAGTCCACACCCAACGAACAGACGGAGGTCTGATCATGACTAGATCGTTGACGTGACTGCCATCAAAGTGTGGAGGATAGCTCATATATCCACAGTGGTATCTCAAGTCGAATGACCACTATGCTCGCTCAACTCGAGAAGGTTCCTATTGACGTTGGTGTACCATCTATTAGGAAACCTTCAGTGAGTCGTTCAGTGTCTTATCAAATAAACACCTACATGTCTATAAGAGTCTCCCAAGACTTATGGTTCACTGGGATAAACCATCGGACCAAGTCACGATATACGACATGTACTGGTCTTAGCAGATTTTACTAACCGACACGTGTTAGTAAATCTTGACCAGGAACTTTATTTAAGGATATACAACTAATAGTGCGCTTCCCAATGTCAATTACAAACTACGTTGTAACTGCGCACTATACTGTAAATCCTAGGGTCTTTATCTAATATACACGTATCACTGAACCAGATTCAATTTCGATATAATCGTAATCATATATCTAATCACAATTAGATCAAATAAGCGTACAAAAGACAAGGGTGCTACCGATAAAATTATTAATATTATGGAAAATTGAACTACTCGTATTTATGAATCGGACATAAATACGATCCGGATTGGCACTCGGAGCACCAACCCTAACAATATTGACGCTTGATTCCATCCATTGGAATCGTCATAACTACATTCTAAATGTGGTAAACACCCAACACTCAACCCTTACAGTAATATCACAAATCGACCATGCATCTCAATATATAATTTATACAAAGTACATACTCATAACCTACTACGATACTACTCACCAAATAGAACTGGATATCACTGAACTTCCATATCAAAGAAAATATCTCAAGAAAGCCAATCATTCTGAAAAATCTTTTCTTGTCTGAAAAAAATCTCTTCCTGTGAAACTTTTCTGGAAAGAAAATATCTCAAGAAAGCCAATCATTCTAAAAATTCTTTTCTTGTCTGAAAACAAATCTCTTCCTGTGAAACTTTTCTGGAAATCCTTTTGTCTATAAAACTCTGAGATTCTCTTAAAACTACTCTTGAAACTCTTTCATTAAACTATCTTTTCTGAAAATCATGTTTGAAGATATTTTCACTGAAAATCTATTTTTGAAAATATGCTTTTGGAAATCGAGTTATGGAAAACTGTATCTGAATGTCTGCT
This sequence comes from Zanthoxylum bungeanum, assembly GCA_019454045.1. Taxonomy (NCBI): domain Eukaryota; kingdom Viridiplantae; phylum Streptophyta; class Magnoliopsida; order Sapindales; family Rutaceae; genus Zanthoxylum; species Zanthoxylum bungeanum. The sequence continues at coordinate 53,497 of SKCR01037555.1, forward strand.
GAAAAACTTGACGCATGAGGGAGTTACTTATCACCATCCCCCCATACGCCTAACTAGAGCCAGATGTGAAAATCCATGACATTGGGGCGTTACGTATCGCCATCCCCCAAAACATGCCACTACATATCCCTGAAACTAATGGTCTTGGGGCCTTACGTATCGTCGTCCCCCAAGCCACTGAACTAGAACTGGGGTGTGAATCTATGCTACCCTCCAAGCTCTGAATCTAGGATCTATGGGCATCTATCATCCCTAGTCCTAAACTAGGATCAGTGGGCATTACGTATCACCGTCCCCCCAGTCCTCTACATGTGCACATGTGCTCTCCGTCAATTCCACATCTGAATCAAGTTACATACTGAGGTGGTTTTTCCCCCCAGCCTAGAAAACATAAAACTCAAGTTCTAAAAACATTTTTCAAAAACTTAACATGTAATAAATCTGTCTTTTAGAAACATGCTTTTCTTTAAAACAACTGAGACAATATCTGGCTGACGCCCTAAGTGCTTTAAAAATAAGTTTGATATCAAGACATATAAATAAAATGAACTTTGAAAAGAAAGGTCCACCCACTTGATTAGTGCATGAAAGTGTACTTTGAACATCGCTAATTCGGCTTGATTATCATGTATTTAATCTTAATTATGGTTTATTTTGTGCTTTGTTATAGGATGCAATGAAACATGAAGATTGGATCAATTACACATGTTTCGGGACCTTGTAGACACATCGGAAGCACGCGGGAAGAGCGGAAATGAAGAAAACGCAAAGTCCAGAATTCTCCCATGCGTGCGATGCGCAATGGCCACACGTCGCGACACGGAAACGTTTTCCAAAGTTTTTCTTAAGTTCATTTTTACGCAAATAAGGCCTCCGAGACTTCTCTATAAAAACCCAACTTCGTCCAATCTCTAAACGGAGAGAAAAGAAGGAGAAAAAGGGTGAATAAACATACAACACAGAGCCACAAATACAAATTTGAGATTGAAGAACGAAGACACTTCATACCAGTCAGGATGCTTCTGCAATCTCTTCAGGCTATGTCTCTTTCTTCCATGGAGAACTAATCTCATAGGCAAAGCTAAGGATGAACTCTTGTATTTAAGTTTTTATATTCATGTTGTTGATTCCTAAATACTCTTAAATGATTAATACAATTGATATTTATTATTCTTTATTATTCTTCGATTTATGAATCCAAAGACTGTGTTTATTCAACTTGCATATAGAAATAGTTATGCTTATTCTCTGTGTGATTGGGGAACCCAGTTTTGATTGGTAAAGTTGTTATATGAGTTGGTCTTCTGCTGCAGTATTACCTGAGGGTATATTGTCGACGTTAGATAGGTCATAACGATAACTTTGTGTGCTGTTAACATAAAGAAAATAAATCATTGGTCACATTGGAATTTAATATATTTAGAATTGAATATCTTCCGATTGTTGGTTTGGGATGTGAAACATTCTATTGAGTAATAAAAAGGAATCAATAACTGAATATAGGGATTTGATACAATAGGGATTCCCGACACTTTGCTGCTTTTCTCGGCTGATATTCTTAAAGTATTTTCCATAGTTTTTATCTTATATTATCAATTCAACCTTTCTATTTAATTAACTTACTGCTAACGTTTTGTTTAAGTAAATCAGTTATTTGTAACCATCTCTCTGAGGAATCGACACCTCAACTATACTGCGATAGCCGCAAGTACTTTTTGGGTGTAATCAAATTTTGGCGCCGTTGGTGGGGAGATGGTTTACAAACAACATGAGCAGGTTTGCTTGGTCAACAATAAAAGCGGTAACTTCGCTCCATATCATTTTTTTAATTATTATTTACTTATTTATTTTATTTTATTTCAATTTCAGTATCAGTTTAGTTTTGATTTTTTATTATTATTATTTATTTTTAGTTTATTCTTTTATATTTATGTTCCTTGTTTCACTTGTGTTTTAATTGCATCCCTAGACATAGAGATAGGTTTGGCAGATTTGTTAGGACTGAAGAAGAAAACTCAGACTCAGAGAGTTTGTTTGACAATCTCTTTGTCGCACCATCCACGTCTAGTGCACATACTATTAATGAATATGAGAGACCATCTATGAGGACTCTTGAGGAGTTCCTCCACCCAACTCGCACAGCTACACCATCGTGCATCATATTTCCTCATAATGCACCACATATAGATTTTAAGCCTGGAATGATACAGTATTTTTCAACCTTTCACGGTTTGGAGAACGAGAACCCTTATGTGCACATTAGAGAGTTTGAAGAGGTTGTAGCAACTTTCCATGACCAGTTTGGAACCACTGACACAATTAGACTTAAGTTCTTCGTATTTGCCCTTAAGGATAGAGCTAAAAGCTGGTTGTATTCTCTAAGACCTCGGTCAATAGGATCATGAGGGGAGATGACACATGCATTCTTTAATAAATACTTCCCACACCATAAGACGAGTGTCTTGAAAAGACAAATATCTACCTTCTTCCAAAAAGATAATGAAACCCTTTATCAAACATGGGGGGAGGTATAAGGAGATGTTAGCGAGTTGTCCTCACCATGGATATGAGAGTTGGCTCTTAGTGAGCTATTTTTATGACGATTTAACCCCTAGAGAGCGCCAATTTGTGGAGACAATGTGCAATGGTGAGTTAATCTGAAAGGACCCTGATGAGGCGATAGAGTACTTAAATGACTTAGCTGAGAAATCTCACATTTGGACTGGACCTAATGCCATTGATAGCACTGATATGACACACCCACTCATTCTAACAGAGGCATACATCACTTTAAGGAAGATGATAGTCTTAAGGCACAAGTTGAGTTATTAACTAGATAGTTATGAGCCTTAAAAGTTATGGATAGCCAGACTATGCATGAAGTACCCATTTAGAACCTCAAGGGGTATGCTTTGTGTGTAAGGGAACTGACCATCTAGCCCAAGAGTGCCCGATATATGGTGAAATGAGGGGCACATATGAGGAACTCTGCAACACTTTAGGGATGTATAAGAAGCCATACACACCTTATTCAGATACCTATAATCCTAGTTGGCGGAACCATCCCAATCTTAGTTAGAAACATTAGTCTTATCAGCCTACCCAGACACCACAAACCAAAGGTTACAGTACCCCACAGTATTATACACATGTCGTTCCTAGGAATTCTTTAGAGGATACTGTGCAAGCATTTGTGGAGGCCCGGAACAAAACCAATCAAAGGTTTGAGTCATTGATAGGTCAGGTAGTGGAAGACAATAAGGAGATAAAGAGTCAAGTCCCCTAGTTTGACCAATGTCCTGAGTGTGCAAGAATAAGGAAAATTTCCATCTCAGGCTCAACCTAATCCACAAGGTAATATGGCACAGGCTGATCATGAGGCATCCAATATAAAAAGTGTTAATGTCATTGATCAGTGTGATCACACACGTATAACGAAAGCACACGTATCGCTCAAGTAGTATAAAAAGTATCGATCCCATGAGGACTTAATACCTAAGCTATTAATTTATGAAGCCAAATGTTTACGAGTATCTAATAAATTGGTTGTTGATTAGATGGTGAATTTAAACTAAAACAAGTAAATAAAATAGTACGAATGTAAATTAAAGGAAAGTTCAATATTATTAAACTATATAGGGTTGTGAATCCTTCCAATATCTTTTAAATATGAAGTGGTTATCTCATATTTGTGCAATATATTGGTTTATTAACCTAGAACACGAAATTATGCAAAAGCCTATGTCGATGGTCAGATGTAAATACCCAGTGTAACCTAATTAATCATATGTCTATGTTAATTAAGTTACCTGAATTCATTAAGATTAAGTTCCAATTATGGCTACCCCCGCCCGACAGGTATATGTCTATCCTGGAATGAAATCTATTAAGTGGTATCTAATCCTTAAGGGAGATCGTGGGCTATTAAATCTAAGGCTGAAACCTAAAATTCCTCTGTCAAGTTTATTTTAAGTTTACCAGATCAATCTTATTAATGGCCAGTTAACAAGAAGCATTAAGCTTAAGACTTAAGACTTAATAAATAAACCTTTATATTACCCATAATATAAAATAACCCCTTATAATATTTCAAAATTAGAAATATCCCTTATTGTCAATGTTTACCAATTAATTAATTATTTTTAACCAGACCATAAAGGCGGTAATTCCATTTGTCTCAATTAAATCCAACCGACCATATAGGCGGTGTCACCTAAACCGACCATATAGGCGATAACTAGTTAATCCAAATTTTAATTAAAATAAGGGAGATTAATCTAATTTATTATATTAAAAGTCTCATATTTTCACCCCGGCAGATTGAGATTACCTGCTCATGCTGTAAATGAAAACACACAAAATTTTATTAATTAAATAAAAAGAAAATACAAGAAAACTTAAATAAATATACAAGACACTTTCCTTTAGGTTTTCATGGAGAAATTCCTCCAAAGAAAGCATGAAAAATTTATAAAGTTTAGCTTGGTATTTATAGGCAAATTTAAAAGCTTCCACCAATTTCTCCACCAATTGCTCCACGAAATATGGCATCAAACATGGCACCAAACATGGCATCAAACATGGCACCGAATCCTTGTATGTTTGGTGAAAGTTTGACAATTATTATTTTTTTTTTTTTTGAAAATGACTTAAATAATTACACATAACACACTTCCGAATATTTTATCAATTTCGGTCATGGAAACTTCAGAATTCGAAATTATTATGAACTTCAAAGTTGTATATCTTTGAGCTTCTTTAATCTAGAACTTGAATCACCTCAATCCGATATCGGAGTAAAACGTTATGGCCAAAATACGACAATTACGTAAAGTTTGAATTTCTGAAATTGTACTTCGTTAGAACGTCATTTCAAGTTTCCAATCTCCAAAATCAAAATGTCAAGTCCAGTTTTTAAGCTTATTTGTTCTACATTTCGTCCTGATTGATTCCATTTAGTCCCGATTTTATTTTATCTGCAAAATAAACTAAAACACATCAAAACGTTAATAAAACTCGAGAAACTATACAAAATATTAAGTAAAAGGGGCGGTAAATAATTATATATTTTTCGCTCATCACACCCTCAAACCTAACATTTTGCTAGTCCTCGAGCAAAACAACAAAATCAAATGCAACAAACAATTAAAATTAAACTAAGCCACTTTCGTGAGGATCACAGTTGCATTTAGCGTATGCAACAAGCCTTTAAACCCCTCGGTATCCCTAGTGGACGAGTTGTAGTCTCGTGAGGGCTTACAGTGACGATACCCACAAACGTCAATCTAATGCACACAAAAGCAAAAAGACAAGAGAAAAGAGAATAAACAAGTTAGTGACTAAACAAGTGAAACTTTTTATCCAAGTTAATAGTTGTTTTAATTCTTTCTAAATTACCAAATAAGTAAATTCTCCGATTATTTTTACCATTCTTCATATATACAACCAACAAGGTATTAATCAAATCATTGTGCCCACAATATTCATAAGTGTAGTTGAAAAGAGAGTAATATTTTTGTCCTAAAGTTAAATCAGAATTCACACTTTTTTTTGGCAATGGATTTTTTTTGTTTTATTTATATATAATATCTTTCATCCATGTAGCGAGTTTTGGGTCAGTGATTCCCAAGCCAGTTGGCTTTAGGGCACTAGGTGTTAAGACGCCCTTACAGACTTAATTACTCGAATTTCAGATATCTTTTTTTTTCAACATCTTCAATCCATGTAGCGAGCTTTGAGCCAGTGACTCCCAAACCAGTTGGCTTTAGGGCACTATGTGTTGAGACACCCTTACAGACTTAATTACTCGGATTTCAGATATCTATTTTTTTCAACATCTTCAATCCATGTAGCGAGCTTTGGGCCAGTGACTCCCAAGCCTGTTGGCTTTAGGGCACTATGTGTTAAAACACCTCTACGGACTTAATTACTCGGATCTCAGATGTGTTTTTTTATAACATCTTTAATCCATGTAGCGAGCTTTGGGCTAGTGACTCCCAAACCAGTTAGTTTTAGGGCACTAGGTGCTAAAACACCCCTACGAACTTAATTACTCAGATCTAATATGTTTTTTTTTCCATTGCTTTTTTTAGATGCTTCCTCCAATTAAACTAGAGCACTGAATATTACAAACTTTTCACTTACAACTCATGGTCGTATGTTACCATGCATGTTGATAATACCTGTCAACTGAGCATATGAAGATCCAATTTAGTCAGTATTATGGAGAATTCATAAATTAAATAATTCAAAAGGAAATAAACAAAATTAACTTGTTACGAAATAGGTTGAGATACATCTCAGGAGTGGAAATTCCTTAAACAGCTATCTCAAATACTAATTTCCACCTGATTAGTAAAATGAAAAACACAAAAAACAAAAAAAATATTTTTTTATATTTTTGTTTGAATTTTTGAAAAATTTTGACTAAAAATCAAATAAAAACAACACAACGAAAAATAAATACAAGATACTAAACCTAATTGAGACATTGTCCACAATGTCTTAAAAAGATGAAGAATAGTTTAGAAGATAGTACCTCGTTAGCTGAAATTCTACATCTAGAAAGAAAAGTAAGGGTTAAGATCCAGATTTATCTGACGCTTCTTACCACGATCATTATCAGACCAGTTAATCTTGGAAATGATATGGTCAATTTGTGGTTCAAAGGCTAAAAGTTGGTCAATTAAATAATGGGCAGTTCTGGCAGTGAAGAGGATATCTTTTACATGCTTTGACATGAATCCATTTCTCCGGGCATCATTAAGAAACACACAAAGAAAATCATAAAATCCATCAGCATTAAACAGTCTAATCAGTTTCTGGTGTATGTTCAAGTTCGCCCAAGATAGTACTGTAAAAATTTCCTCCATCGTACCAAAGCCACCTGGCAAAGCAATAAAAGCATCAGCACGGTTAGTCATTTCTACCAGTCGTTCAGACATACCTGGTACAATAAGTTCCTCTATGTTTGATAGTCCTATCAGATTCATCTCTCCCAAGATTTTGAGATGATTCCCAGAACTTGACTACCTTCTTCTAGTACGGCCCTTGAAATGTACCCAATTAGTCCAAGATTGTCACCACCATATACTAGGTGCATATTCCTTTCAGCTATGACTCGACCCAATTCTTGTGCTGCCGCTACGAATACTGGTTTAGAATCAGCACTAGTACCGCAAAACACACAAATATTTACAACTCATCTTCTTGAAGTCCGGATGCCTTCAAGAGTGCAATGATGAGTTGAATTTATAGAACCTGAAAAAGGGTGAGTAATAATAGCAGTAGTACCTACCAAATGACAATTATTAGCTAAACAGTAAAATATATCGTGAAAGTCAAAAAGTCTGGATCCTGTCGGAGAAAATAAAAGAAAATACAAAACAAATCACAATTATTAGATAAATACAAAGATATAATAATATTTACAAGAAGTAACGGCTTGAATGACGTCTATGCGTCAGGAACAAGCTTCCCATCCAATTTTCTTATAAATTGGCAAACAAGGTCTTTTAGAGTCAGATTCCCGAGACTTAAATGTTGTTTTTCTTTTTGGACTTGTGCATGTAACATGCGAATTGCGTGATACACATATCCACTGGAATGTGTCTCAAAAGTCAATGATATGTCATCCAAAGACTCCTTACTCATGCCATCCCTAATGAATTTAATTTTATCTTCACGACCATCAGACACCATTCCTAAATGACGACAATGAGTATTACATGTCATGCGTGCACATTTATAGCAAACACCTAGTTTTTTAGCTCTTCTTTTCTTAGCAGAGGTGCTTCTTCCTAAACCAGACAGATATGAAATAAAAGAGTGATAGGACTCACCTGCCAATCGGACCCGTGCTTCAATAATCCAACGAATGTCATTAGGAATACCTTTGATCATCAGAAGTCTCATTCTTTCCAAGCGAGTTTTGTAGACTTTCATCAGAGAGTTTTGAGGGAGAGAAGGAAATTGATTGTGAAGATTTGCGAGAACATCTTCCATCATAAAATGTGACTTTACCTATAAAAATTAAACACACAAAAAATAAAATACACCAAATCTGAATATATACACAATTTGCATGGGTTGCCTCCCTACTAGCGCTAAGTTTAACGTTGTCAGCTAGACATGACTGCACGAACGTTAGGCTGGATCTGAAAGTGTGACACTTTCTTTTTTTCGCTCAAATGATTCTCCCCAGTAGTGCTTGACACGCTGGCTGTTAACTTTGAATGTATCATTGGTGTTGGGATCAAGTAACTCAACAGCTCCATATGGTAAAACCTGAGTAATCACAAATAGACCCGACCACCTTGATTTCAGCTTTCCAGGGAAAAGTTTCAACCTTGAATTGTATACAACACCTGCTGCCTTGGTTCCAGTTGTCTGTGCACTATTTTTCGATCATGCCACTTCTTGGTCTTTTCTTTGTATATTATGGCATTCTCATAAGCCAGTAGGCGAAATTCCTCTAATTCGTTGAGTTGGTGGAGCCATTTTTCTTCTGCTGCTTGTGGATCAAGATTTAACTTCTTCAGTGCCCAGTACGTTTTGTTTTCAAGCTCCACTGGCAGATGGCATGCTTTCCCAAACACCATTCGATATGGGGACATACCAATAGGTGTTTTGCAAGCTGTCTGGTAGGCCCATAATGCTTCATCCAGTTTTGTAGACCAGTCCCTCCTTGTTGATCCAACGGTTCTTTCCAAGATTCTTTTGATCTCCCTGTTTGAAACTTCAACCTGTCCATTTGACTGTGGATGGTAGGCAGTGGAAACTTTATGAGTAACTCCATATTTGGATAGGAGTGCATCAAAGTATCTGTTGCAGAAATATGTGCCATCATCACTGATAATTGCCCGAGGTGTTCCGAAGCGAGTGAAAATATTTTTTTTTTAGGAATTTTATCACCACTTTTGAATCATTTGATGGCAGTGTTATTGCTTCAACCCATTTAGAGACGTAGTCTACTGCAACTAGTATGTACAGGTTTCCGAATGATGAAACAAATGGTCCCATAAAATCAATCCCCTATACATAAAATATCTCCACTTCCATAATGTTTTGTAGAGGTCCTTCATTTCCCCTTGATATATTTCCCATTCTCTGGCACCTGTCACATTGAAGAGCAAATATGTAAGCATCTTCAAACAGAGTGGGCCAGAACAAACCTGATTGTAGGACTTTGGTTGTGGTTTTATTTTCGCTGAAGTGTCCATCGTATGGTGATGAATGACAGTGCTGCAAGACACTATTGACCTCCTTATGTGGAACACAACGCCTCAGTAATTGATCAGCACAATGTTTGAACAAGTACGGCTCATCCCAGACATAGTGCTTGACTTCTTTGAAGAACTTCTTTAGTTGCTGACGTGTCCATTCCAACAGCCATTTTCCCGATACTATGTAGTTTACATAGTCAGCATACCAAAAGACATCCTGATGTTTCATGGTAAACAACTGTTCATCTGGAAAATTTTCTTTGATTGTTAGTTCGTTGCCAATTGTTTCTCCATTCTCGAGCCTCGATAAGTCATATGCCACTTGGTTTTCCTGTCTTTTTTCTGTCTCGGATCTCCACGTCAAATTCTTACAGTAAAAGCACCCAACGGATCAATCTGGGTTTGGCATCTTTCTTCGCGATCAGATATTTAATTGATGAATGATATGTGTAGACAACCACTTTAGGACCCATCAAATAGGAGCAGAATTTATCAAAAGCAAACACAACTGCGAGTAACTCATTTTAAGTGGTTGTGTAGTTGAGTTATGCTTCATTCAGAGTTTTGCTGGAGTAGTAAATGGTATGGAAAATTTTTGCTTTGCGTTGTCCCAAAACTGCACCTACAGCAAAGTCACTAGCATCGCACATCACCTCAAATGGAAGGGTCCAGTCTGGTGCTACTATGATGGGGGCATATACCATCTTCTATTTTAAGATCTCAAAAGCTTCGTGGAATTCTTTGGTGAATTTGAAAGACACATCTTTCTCCAGAAGATTGCACATAGGTTTAGCAATCTTGGAGAAGTCTTTGATAAATCTCCTGTAAAAGCATGCATGTCCGAGAAAAGTCCGAATCCCTTTGACAGATGATAGCGGAGGTAGTTTTTCAATTGTCTCGATCTTTGATTTGTCTACCTCGAATCCCTTTTGTGAGATCCAATGTCCCAGGACAATGCCTTCCTGCACCATGAAGTGGCAGTTCTCCCAGTTGAGTACCAGGTTGGTATCTTCACACCTTTGTAACACATTTTCCAGATTTTGCAAGCAGTGGTGGAACGAGTCTCCAAACACAGAAAAATCATCCATGAAAACCTCCATACTTTTTTCCAACATGTCTGAGAAGATGGCCATCATACAACGTTGAAATGTAGCAAGAACATTACATAGTCCAAATGGCATCCTGCGAAAAGCAAAAGTACCATACAGACATGTAAAAGTGGTTTTCTCCTGATCTTCTGGGGTGATGGCAATCTGATTATACCCCGAGTATCCGTCGAGAAAATAATAGAACTCATATTCCGCCAATCTGTCTAGCATCTGATCAATGAATGGTAGCAGGAAATCATCTTTCCTTGTTACTTTGTTCAGCTTCCTATAGTCCATGCATACTCTCCATCCAGTCACCGTTCTTGTTGAATCAGCTCGTTCTTTTCAAATGTGACTACAGTAATTCCTAATTTCTTTGGCACACATTGCATAGGACTCACCCACATACTGGCAGAGATGGGATCAATGATGTCGGTATCCAACCGTTTGATAATTTATTTCTTCACGACCTCCTTCATGATTGGATTTAGTCTCCGTTGATGCTCCATTGTGGCTTTATATTCGTCGTTCATCAGAATTTTATGCATGCAAAATGATGGACTAATGCCTCTAATGTCTGCTATAGTCCAACCAATGGCTTTCTTGTGTTCTCGTAACACTCTCACCAACTTATCTTATTGCTCCAATGTTAGCGACAAAGAAATAATCACAGCTAAATCAGAAGAGTTTCCTAAGAATGCATACATGAGATGGCTCAGAAGTAGCTTTAGTACGATTTGAAGCGAAATGGTTTGTCTAGATAGTTGATATATTCTAGAATTTCATCATCTAACTCGCTGTTAGTCATGTTGGTGATGCAAGCTTCAAGTTTATCCATAGGAAGTTGCATTGCATCAGTATCCTAGATGATACTATCTACAACATCAATTCTGAAACATTCCTCCTCATTTTCATCACTCAGGAATTTCATGGCTTTGAAAACATTGAATGTAACTTCTTGGTCCTGCACTTTTATGGTTAATTCTCATTTTTGTACATCAATAACAGTTCGACTTGTAGCCAAGAATGGTCTCCCGAGGATGATAGGTACATCTTTGTTTTCTTCCATGTCAAGGATAATGAAATCTGCAGGGAAAATGAATTTGTCGACTTTAACCAATACATCTTCCACTACACCTCTCAGAAATGTGAGCGATCTGTCAGCAAGCTGCAGAGTAACTGAGGTGGGCATTGCTTCTGTTTGAAAATTATGACCCATAGCGTCACTATTTGTACAGATCATGGTGTTGTTGTATAAATTAACTATGTGACAAAGGAGATTGTACTCTTATCATTTGTGATTAGATCACCTAGATATATAAATGATAGGAGGTCTCTATGATTTGTTCCTGGATGGAGAATGATATGAGACAGTATCAGTCCACGTAGGATAAATCATTAAATATCCCTAGTCAGTGTATTATCGATATTGGACATAGATAAATACGTAAAAGACTATTATTACACTTGTGCGCGTTTGTGAGGACACAACGACATAGTTCTTATATATTTAGGTATAGGATACTCATACAAGTGTAATAGGAGGTTGTGTTTTACCGATGGTACGGGAAACAGCTTCGCTCTGGATAGACCCCCGCGAAATCCCATTGGTAGTATGACTATGTGTCTATGGGAGTCTGCAATCAGGGTAGGTGTATTTGGTCTTAACTTGAGACTTGCACCGCTAATACTTACGACAATCAATATACTTTAGTTGAGGTCATCCAGGGCTTTAACAGGTTCTGTGAACGCCAATGCTGGGTATATTGAGAATCGTAGTGTGTTGGGTGTGATGTTAAGACGGAAGTATCACTCCAGTCATATGGAGATGATGGTCACATAGGATACGGAACTTGTTCTCTTAAATACTAGAGCTATCGGGATATTATGACAAGGTCATGTATATCCGATTATAGAGACTAGTTACCAAACATCCGATATGTGCTTCGTACGAGGCAGACACAATTCCAGCCCCAGGCCTAGCACGTGATCATCCGATGCTGGATCGAAATACGCTATACTACGGTAGACTACGCTTGATATAGATCACATATTCCTATAAGGATATTTCTGGAGAATCGGGTAGGCATGGCGCTTTGCTAGAAGCCAACCTTGTCTTGTAAATCGGTATAAACGTAGTACGAGGTACTTACGTGTTCGGATAGTCCGACGACCGTATTTACTGCCAACATATCCAGAGATCACATGGGTCGCTTCCCGAAGATTCTCCGATGATGTATGACTCGCATTTTAATTAATCTGGGATTAATTAGATGAGAGAGAAAATTAATCTAGGATTAATTAGAAGAAAGAGAAATTAATCTGGGATTAATTACGGAGATATTTTATCTGGGATAAAATATTAATTAAAGAGAGAGAACGATTAATTTGGAATTAATCGATAAAATAATATATTCGATATATTATGCGAAATTCGATTTCGACGCGGAATTAAAATTAGATTTTAATTCGGGCGAACGAATTAATTTAGAATTAATCCGTTAGCGATGTGAATAGTGATTTTGCTATGCATAATCGTTTAATTACATCGCGACGGAAAATTCATTAATTTGGAATTAGCGAACCCGAGGCCGGGATTATTTGCGAGCGAATTCGCATTTCGAATTCAAGTGCGGCACGCAAGTCAAATCAAGCGTCAAATCGCTAGTCACATCAAGCGTCAAATCACATGTCACTTTGAGTGATGTGACAATTTGATTGATTGATTTGAGTGATTGATGTGGTAGTTGAAAAGCAATAATTACTTTTTGCTTTTGACTTTTTGGAAAAATGGAAAAGTGTATTTGTTATTTGTTTTTTTGGAAAATCAAATAAATATATATAAAACATTTTTCTTTTTCCTTTTCTCTCTCCACAAATTCGGTCTCCTATTTTCCCTCTTCTTCTTGCACACGGCTTAGAGCCAATTTTTTCTCTCCATTTTTCTGGTTCTGCCGAAGATAAAGAGAAGCAAGAGAAATGATTTTGTTGCAAAATCAAAGTGCTAGCACACCTTGAGTCTTCCTAAGGTGATAGGGAAACGAACACATGAGCATGGAATCATTTTTGAAGCTTGAAGCTTGGAGCTTCCATGGAGTCTTCCATGGCTGATTCTTGGAGGATCCAAACCAGCCCAAACCGAGCAGTCCACTGCCAATGAGAAGCCATTGCCGTGAGCTTTTGAGGGAGCTTGAAGGCTTGTGTTCTTCGCGTCGTAAGATCCGATCATTGTGAGTATGTTTCCGCCATTCTCCTTTGTGTATTCATGCGTTTTTATGCTTGATTTGATGATTCTTGGGCCCTAATTAGAAACCAACAATGGTATCTTGAGCTTACATCAAGCATGAAAATTTTAGGGTTTAAAATTGGGCAAAATCGATTTAAGCATCAATTGGTTAATTTGTTTGATTTAGTATGCTTGAATGAGGTTGAATTGAAGTTGTGCATGATCAATTTCAAGAAAATTGGATTGAATCAATTTTCCCCCAAATTGAAGGCTTGGCCGAAAATTATAAGCCTTAATGTCTTGGTATTTTTTGTTTGTTTGATCATTGGATGACTTAAAATAATTGGGTAATGTTGATTTGAGGTTTAATTATATTGAATTTTGAATTGGACAATTTTCCCCAAATTAAAGGCTTGGCCGAATTCAATGAGATTTTGAAATTCATGGTGTTTTTTTATTTTGATTCATTGGATGAGTTGAATTGATTTGGGAAATAATGATTGTGGATTCAATTGGATTGAAACTGAATCGGAATAAAAAAAAACCCCTAATTGCCGAGAATAAAGAAGCATGAAAATGGGTTTGATTTTGATTGAATTGTGTTGGACACTATTATGATGTTAAAGTGCATGATTAATTAGGCTAATTGATGTTTTAGAAATGTTAATTGGGTGATAATTGTGTATTACACTTAGGTAATTAATTGTGGAATTTGGAATTTTATAAGTTAATTAATTGGGCTTGAAATTGGATTTGGGCCTTATAGGTTGTAATTGGGCTTTTGGGCTTGGTTGTACCAAGTAAGGTTTAGGCCAATTTGGTTGGATCCAATTGGGCCCAAAACCGCATCCATAAAGTCCAATTATGACTTAATGGACCTTAATTATTTAATTGGGCCTAATGGGCCAAAATTGATTTCTAGGCTTATGGGGTAAATCCTGGATTGGATTTTGGTTATTCGGTTTGACCCGAGTTGACCAAAAGTCCACGCCTTAAATAAATTAATTAAAAGCCCATTGGACTTTAATTAAATAAACATTGGATGTTAATCGGGCTTTGAGACCCGTAACGATTGAATTTGGAATTTAAGTCGTAAAGGTTCGTTAATAAAGTGTAATATTTAATTTGGAATTAAATAGTGAATTAGTATTAAATACAAATTGATTTGGATTTAATTTTGTAGTTTAATTTAATTCAAGAATTCGTACTTTGAGTACTTATTCGCAAAACGAGTTTGACTCGCGCAAAATCAAATCGTTGTTTGAACATTGGATGATCACTAATTATCAGATTAATTAATTGGATTAGATTGATTGATAACATACTTGTGTGAATACATGGTTGCGATGCATGAATAATGTATATCGGATGGATATTAGATGGGTGCGGCAATTTTAGAAATTGTTGTAATAAATTTTATTTATTAATTGGACCTGCGTGTCCATCCTTTTCACCTCTATACTCTTTGTATTCTCTTCTCACCTATTCCATTGTGTGATTCTTACTCAAGATCCGAGACAAGCATTGGTTTGTTGGCCAAAGTCAAGGCCTTTGTCTGTCGAAGATGTGTTTGAATCACGAAGGCTTTGTTCCATATCAGTGTCTTGTCCAAGTTGTGGTTTGTTGGCCAAAGTCAAGACCACTTCTTGTCCATCGACATTGAATACGAAGCTTTCCATGGTCAATGGGTCGCGATTGACTGGGATCACTAAGTTTGTTGTGCGAAATCCAAGGCTTAGTTGATTCAGAGGAAAAAGGTTAGGTAATACATTGGATGTATTGGCATATATAAGATATATGTTTTGGACTTGGATGTCCCCCTACCGGATCTAGGAATTGGATTGGATCCAATTGATCTTAGAGATCTACCTAGTTAATTATCATACAACTTGTTGGCCAAAGTCAAGATTATGTGATATTTAACGGGATCCTAGCCCACTAGGAAACGCGGTTTCCCAAGTACTCGACAGAGGTTTAGAGACTCTCCGAAAAATAGTGGGAGGCAAGAATTGAATTTGCAATATTAGTTTAATTACTTGCCATACACGATCAATCACAAATTATTTCGTAGTTAGATTAAATGTTAGTTGGACTAATATTTAAATTGTTGTTTTAATTAACAGTTGGACTGTATTATAGTTGATTATATAATTGGATTATAGTAATCAATATATTTGAATTAATTAATTTCAATTTACAGTTGATTTTATAATTGGATTATAGTAATCAATGTAATTGAGGTTAATTGATTTATATTATATTTGATTGTATAGTTGGACTATAATAATAAATATAATACATACTACCACAAATTATTGATTAAATAGTTGGACTATTAGAATCAAGACATAATTGAAAGATTGACATTTAAAACATAATCCTGGGGAAAATGTGTTTAAATGGTTTAATTTTCAAATTGGGAATAATTTCAGGATGGTCCTAGAAACTAATAAGTTACTTTATTTAATAAAATAACGTATTATGCCTAAGCCCGAAGTTAAGCAAATAGTAGAGCATAATCTTTGGAAGATTTATGTGATGATAACTTTAGTGCTTAATCCATTATACTTGTCATATAGACTCCTTAATTTCTTTATCGGAACTAAGGATTAGATTCTTAAAGTATGAGATTGAAATTGAAGGATTCTTCATAAATCTAGACTTAGATTTTAGAAGTACTAAAATTGCAATTAATAACTCTTGGAGAGTTAATGACTATTCTCAAGGAGACAAAGTCAAAGTTTGCAATTAGGCAAGTAGCGCAAGGCGCACCTTACTTCGATAATCTAGAAACCCGAGGCTTGGCCAAAGGCTTCTGAAGTGTGGAAAAGAGCAAAGGCAAAATCATTATAATCTTCTAGGAAGATAAAAGGACATATCCCAAGAAGGAATTAAAGACAAGCAAGGCTCTGACTTCAAATATGTTTGTCAAAAAATATTCACAACTAGTATTAAAATTTGATTTTAAATACTTAGGGTGGTACATAAATATGTACTGATGTTCAGAATCTGCTATGAGCAGGATACTGACTTCTATTGAGATTAATCTGCGAATTGAAAACGGGAAGGAAAGTCGTTGTTTTAACCGTAGATACCTAAGTTTAGGAACTACCCTCGGGTATGTACCTAAATTAGGAAACTGTTATAATCTAATTAGTTTGACTAGATACATTATCTCAGTATCAGTGTTTAACCCGCTGCGGGTGAACCTTTATATTCTAGAACACTAAAGTGTTTTATTATATAAAGATGATATTGAGATAAACACATTAGACGTGAACAACAGAATTTATATTTAGAATATAAATAAATCTCAAAAGTATAACATGACAAACTAATAGCTCAAAACTGATTTGATTAGATGAAACTTAATTGTGCCATTGTTGTCTGGGACACAATCAAACAAGACTCGTATATCCACACTTTCGAAGAGTGGGTACTAGGACTGATTTGATTCCAATCAAATAAAGTCCACGAGTCTAGTTTATTGGGCAAAGTGCCTAAAACACTATTTACTTGGTAAAAGTGCCAGTGCCACCGATCTCTTAGCCCTAGTTCATAGTGAAGTAAATGGGCCCATGTCTAGCTAGGCCAGATGTGGATATGAATATTTTGTGACCTTTACGGATGTGGCATCGCGTATGGTTATGTGTTTCTTTTGAAACATAAATCGGAAACTTTTATAGTTTCGACACGAAATAGACAAATAGCTCAGCTAAAGTATTAAACCGTCACGGTAAGACCGTAATGGAAAATACTTAAGCAATAAGTTTCTCGTATACTTGAAAGAGTATAGTATTCTTTCAATGAGGACTCCTCCCGGAACACGTCAGTTTGACGGTGTGTCCGAAATGAGAGACCGAATTTTGTTGGACATGATAAGGTTAATCACGAGTCGCTCTGAGCTACCATTTCCTTCAACGGATACGCTAAACAGTGCAAAACTTATTTTGAATAAGGTTCCATTAAAATCTGTTTGACAGATATCATATTAGATATGAACATGAAAGAAACCGGGTTTCACATTCCTGATAATTTGGGTATGGTAGGCATACGTTTGGATGATACTAAACAAGAACCCAAATTGGATAAGTGCCAAATGTAGGTTATCCTAGGGATACCATAAGTATTGTACTTATACACCTCACAAGAGAACAATTAGATTGTTGCTCACCATGTGGTTTTCCTAAGAAGGAATACCGAAATGCAGTGGTAAGTGGGAGGATAGTATAACTCGATGAAAATTGGAGTAATACTGTTCAAGGCATCAAATCTTAATGGAACATAAATAGTTCATCAAGGATGAATCTATACCATTAATCTTCGAATACATAAGAACCGCGTAGGTCAGAGAGAGTCAGAAAACAACCTGGGGTATGGGTTTTTGATCTCACCTCATAAAGATGTCTATCTTATTGAGGAATACCAATTGACTACGTATGAAGAAGTGATACAAGGTATCGACTCCCTATTATGGCAAAGTGCCATATAATCCGAAATGGATTCCATGTATATCAACCAGTTTAGACACTAGTTGATGTACCACAAGGCATTGTGCCTATTGGTACTATATAAGTCTTCAAGGAAGACATACATGGATGGCAACATACCAACTTATAAAGCTAGGCTTTTAGCGGAAAGGTATCGTTATCAACATTGTGTTGATTACGATTCAACCTTTTACCTGTTGCCACGGTAAATCCATTTGGATAATGCTTGTTATTCGATCCATGATTGGATTGAAGCAAGCATTAGGTTCTTGGAACTATTGTTTTGTTGTAATCATAATGATTTATGATTTAATTCAAAACAAAAATGATTCTTGTGTATATAAGAGGGTTAGTGGGAGCGCACTGAAAGTGGCTGTCCTATAAAATAATGATAATACGTCATTTCTTGGAAATGACATTCCCATAAAATAAATATTAGCGAAAGCTTGGCTTTTGAAATTCTCTCCGAGAAACCGTACATTGAAAAATGTACGCGACATGGTGTCTCATACGCTTTGAGCATATGGATTCACAAACAGGCCAATCCGAGTGTTAGTCACTGGATTGATGTTAAGAATATCCGTTAGTATCTTAGAGAACTAAGGACGTTGTTTTAGTCTATGGAGAAGGAGAACTTGAAGTGACTGGGATCACTGAAGCAAGTTTCCTATAACCAATAAAGACGACTAAAAGTCGCAAACGGTACTATACAGTTTGAATAACGGTACAGTGAGCTGGAAATCTTCCAAGCAAGATACTGTTACCGAATAAACAACAAATGCGGGTTAATTACAGCAGCTGAAGCAGCAATAGAAGCCATCTACGTCAATAACAAATCTAATTAGATTAGACATAGTTCTGTTAGCAGCTGAGCTAGGCGTCAGCACAGGCTAAAGAATTAATGGTCTCATCAACAATCCAGATACATACTTCGATATTCATCTGATTCGTTCGGATCATACATCGTGGCGATGTGATGATTGAATAAATCGCATCAAGATGATATTCATACAAATCTGCTGACGAAAGCATTTCTCAGCAATTTGAGCCAACCGTACATAGTTCGGGTGTCAGGCACTCGAGTGACTAGCTATAGGCCAAGTGGGAGATTGTTGGACAATTATGACCCATAGTGTCACTATTTGTACAGATCATGGTGTTGTTGTACAAATTAACTATGTGACAAAGGAGATTGCACTCTTATCATTTGTGATTAGATCACCTAGATATATAAATGATAAGAGGTCCCTGTGATTTGTTCCTGGACGGATAATGATATGAGACAGTATCAGTCCATGTAGGATAAATCATTAAATATCCCTAGTCAGAGTATTATCGAGATGGGACATCGATAAATACGTAAAAGACTAGTATTACACTTGTGCGTGTTTGTGAGGACGCAACGACATAGTTCTCATATATTTGGGTATAGGATACTCATGCAAGTGTAATAGAAGGTTGTGTTTTACCGATGGTACGGGAAACAGCTTCGCTCTGGATAGACCCCCGCGGAATCCCATTGGTAGTATGACTATGTGTCTATGGGAGTCTGCAATCAGGGTAGGTGTATTTGGTCTTAACCTGAGACTTGCACCGCTAATACTTACGACAATCAATATACTTTAGTTGAGGTCGTACAGGGCTTTAACAGATTTTGTGTACGTTAATGCTGGGTATATTGAGAATCGTAGTGTGTTGGGTGTGATGTTAAGACGAAAGTATCACTCTAGTCATATGGAGATGATGGTCACATAGGATACGGAACTTGTTCTCTTAATTGCTCGAGCTATCGGGATATTATGACAAGGTCATGTATATCCGATTATAGAGACTAGTTACCAGACATCCGATATGTGCTTCGTACGGGGCAGACACAATTCCAGCCCCAGGCCTAGCACGTGATCATCCGATGCTGGATCAAAATACGCTATACTACGGTATACTACGCTTGATATAGATCACATATTCCTATAAGGATATTTCTGGAGAATTGGGTAGGCATGGCGCTTTGCTAGAAGCCAACCTTGTCTTGTAAATCGGTATAAATGTAGTACGAGGTACTTACGTGTTCGGATAGTCCGACGACCGTATTTACTGCCAACATATCTGGGGATCTCATGGGTCGCTTCCCGAAGATTCTCCGATGATGTATGACTCGCACTTTAATTAATCTGGGATTAATTAGATGAGAGAGAAAATGAATCTGGGATTAATTACGGAGATATTTTATCTGGGATAAAATATTAATTAAAGAGAGAGAACGATTAATTTGGAATTAATCGATAAAATAATATATTCGATATATTATGCGAAATTCGATTTCCACGCGGAATTAAAATTGGTTTTTTAATTCGGGCGAATGAATTAATTTAGAATTAATTTGTTAGCGACGTGAATAATGATTTCACTAGGCGTAATCATTTAATTACGTCGCGACGGAAAATTCGTTAATTTGGAATTAGCGAACCCGAGCCCGGTATTATTTGCGAGCGCATTCACATTTCGAATTCAAGTGCGGCAGACAAGTCAAATCAAGCGTCAAATCGCTAGTCACATCAAGCGTCAAATCACATGTCACTTTGAGTGATGTGACAATTTGATTGATTGATTTGAGTTATTGATGTGGTAGTTGAAAAGCAATAATTGCTTTTTGCTTTTGACTTTTTGGAAAAATGGAAAAGTGTATTTGTTCTTTGTTTTTTTGGAAAATCAAATAAATATATATAAAAAAATTTTCTTTTTCCTTTTCTCTCTCCAAAAATTCGGTCTCCTCTTTTCCCTCTTCTTCTTGCACACGGCTTAGAGCCAATTTTTTCTCTCCATTTTTCTGCTTATGCCGAAGATAAAGAGAAGTAAGAGAAATGATTTTGTTGCAAAATCAAAGTACTAGCACACCTTGAGTCTTCCTAAGGTGATAGGGAAACGAACACATGAGCATGGAATCGTTTTTGAAGCTTGGAGCTTCCATGGCCGATTCTTGGAGGATCCAAACCAGCCCAAACCGAGCAGTCCACTGCCAAGGAGAAGCCATTGCTGTGAGCTTTTGAGGGAGCTTGAAGGCTTGTGTTCTTCGCGTCGCAAGATCCGATCAATGTGAGTATGTTTCCGCCATTCTCCTTTGTGTATTCATGCATTTTTATGCTTGATTTGATCATTCTTGGGACCTAATTAGAAACCAACAGCTTCTCCAATTTCCAGTTTCCTGTAAATAGACAAAGGCATCAAGTTAATACTGGCACCTAAATCACATAAAGCCTTACCGAAGTAATGTTCGCTTACGGTACAAGGGATGGTTAAACTGCCAGGATATTTCAACTTTGGGGGAAACTTCCTCTGAATGATGGCGATGTGTTCTTTTATCAATGCTACTATTTCATAATCTCCCAATCTTCGCTTTCGTGACAAAATTTCTTTCATGAATTTGACATAACTGGGCATTTGATCCAACGCTTCTGCAAATAGAATATTGATATGCAGCTTTTTGAAAATCTCTAGGAATCGAGCAAACTGCTTGTCCAGTTTGGAGATGTTGTGGAAAAAGGTGGAGGTGAAGTGAATATTTCTTGATCATTTGCTTTTGCTTCTTTTTCCTCTATATGTGGATTTGGTTTGCTGCTTTCTTTTGGAACTTCCTCAGTAGTTGCCTTGACTCCAACATCTTTGTTGATTTTAGTACCGCTTTTTAAGGTAATGTCTTGACATTGCTCCTTCCCTCTATTCATTGGATTTGGTTTTGTGTTGCTAGGAAAGTTTCCTTGCAATATGTAACTATGAGCTTTGGCCAGTTGTCCTATTTGATTTTCCAGTGCCTTTATAGAAGCAGATTGGCTTTGAAACATAGCATCGTATGTTGTTTGTTGCTTTTTCAACAGGGCAAGTACTTCTGCTATTCATGGTTCTTTTTCATACTCCTGGCCTTTGTTCTGCTGTTGGAATCCTAGTGGTGGATTGTTCTTTTGCCCTGAATTATTGCTCCATGCGAAATTGGGATGATTCCTCCAACCTGGGTTGTAGATGTTGGAATATGGATTGTTCCCCTGTCTATTGAAATTGATGACATAATTCACCGTCTCATCATGTTGGTTGTAAGATTCTAAATCTGGTGCTCCTCCATATGGTGAACTTGTGGATCCAGCATCAACCTTCATGTTAAGAGTATCCAGACTTTTACAAATCTGATCAAGCTTGGGACTTAATGCTGTGTTGGCTCCAACTTCAAAAATTCCAGCAATTTGTTGGATCATGCTCCTTTCTGATGGCCACAAAGAATTATTGTTGGCCATTTCTTCAATTAGGTCCCAAGCCTGATCTTCTCATTTTTCCATTAAAGCACCTCCAGCAGTAGCATCAATTGTGGTTCTCATTAATCCAGAAAGTCCATTGTAGAAGGTTTGGACTTGTTGCCATTTTGCAATCTCATGGTGAGGACATTTTCTGAGAAAATCCTTGTATCTTTCCCAAGCTTCGCTGATGGATTCTGAATCATGTTGAACAAAGGATGTAATGTCATTCCTCAATTTTGTAGTTCTGGCTAGGGGAAAGTATTTTACAAGGAATTTGGTGGCTAGAGTGTTTCAAGTTGTGATGGAACCTGCTGGTAGTGAGTGTAGCCAAGCCTTAGCTCTGTCTTTCAATGAATATGGAAAAACACGCAGTCTCATTGCTTCTTCAGTTGCTCGATTGTAGTTGAAAGTGTCGCAAACTTCCAAGAAGTTTTTGATGTGGGCATTAGGATCTTCAGTTGCATTCCCCCCAAACTAAACTGACTGTTGTATCATCTGAATGCAAGTTTTGATGTCACACGCATTTGCTGGTAAGGGAGGAAGTACAATACAAGAAATAAAGCTGTCAACCACCGGAATAGTTCAATCTCGAATGGGAATTGGTGGTGAAACTTCCAAAGGTTCAGGTTTCATGTTGATGATTGCTTCTTGACCTTCTCGCCTTTCCCTTCTCAAATGTCTGATTATTCTTTCAATTTCTGGGTCAAGCGGTCAGATTTCAAAGATTCTGGTTCTTCTCATTTAGTGTCTGAGAACCTGAAACACCAGAAAATAAAAATAATAAGTAAAAATAAATTAGACACAAGTAAAGGTATCTAACCCAAAAATTAATAGTAAAAGATAAATAAGTCCCCAGTAACGGTGCCAAAAACTTGATCGGCGTGATCACACACATATAACACAAGCGCACGTATCGTTCAAGTAGTATAAAAAGTATCGATCCCACGAGGACTTAATACCTAAGCTATTAATTTATGAAGCCAAATGTTTAC
Organism: Zanthoxylum bungeanum; assembly: GCA_019454045.1. NCBI lineage: Eukaryota > Viridiplantae > Streptophyta > Magnoliopsida > Sapindales > Rutaceae > Zanthoxylum > Zanthoxylum bungeanum. The sequence goes on from SKCR01037555.1 coordinate 76,800, forward strand.
GAGTATCTAATAGATTGGTTGTTGATTAGATGGTGATTTTAAACTAAAACAAGTAAATAAAGTAGTACGAATGTAAATTAAAGGAAAATTCAATATTATTAAACTATCTAGGGTTGTGAATCTTTCCAATATCTTTTAAAGATGAAGTGGTTATCTCATGTTTGTGTAATATATTGGTTTATTAACTTGGAACACGAAATTATGCAAAAGCCTCTGTTGATGGTTAGATGCAAATACCCAGTGTAACCTAATTAATCATATGTCTATGTTAATCAAGTTACCTGAATTCATTAAGATTAAGTTCCAATTATGGCTACCGCCTCCCGACAGGTATATGTCTATCCTGGAAGGAAATCTATTAAGGGGTATCTAATCGTTAAGGGAGATCGTGGGCTATTAAGTCTAAGGCTGAAACCTAAAATTCCTCCGTCAAGTTTATTTTAAGTTTACCAGATCAATCTTATTAATGGCCAGTTAACAAGAAGCATTAAGCTTAAGACTTAATAAATAAACCTTTATATTACCCAAGATACAAAATAACCCCTTATAAACCGGCGATATTGGAATTCATCACAACCGCAGATAATATGTTTAGTTACAAAACATACTTAGGATTACTAAACACTTAAATAAACAAAACATCATAGAAAATAACTTGGAGATAAATAAAAGTAAAATTACAATAATGAAAGAAAATGATGGGTTAGAGGATCCACTTTTAATGTTTCAAAATTAGAAATCTCCCTTATTGTCAATGTATACCGATTAATTAATTATATTTAACCAGACCATAAAGGGGGTAATTCCATTTGTCTCAATTAAATCCAACCGACCATATAGGCGGTAACAAGGTTATTACCTAAACTGACCATATAGGCGGAAACTACGTCTGAAATGTAAAACCAACCATATAGGCGGAAATTATTAGGGTTGGTGGTCAGAGTGCCAATCCGGATCGTATTTATGTCTGATTCATAAATACGAACAATTCTTTTTTCCATAATATTACTTATTTAATGGTATCACCTCTTGTCTTTTATACCAATATTAGATCTAATTACGATTAGAATGAAAATAAATCTGATTTAGTGATATGTGTATATTAGACAAAGACCCTAGAATTTACGACGTAGTGCACAGTTACAACCTAGTTTGTAATTGACATTGGGAAGCTCACTATATGTTGTATATCCTTAAATAAAGTTCATGGTCAAGATTTACTAACACGTGTCAGTTTGTAAAATCCGTTGAGACCAGTACATGTCGTATATCATGACTTAGTCCGATGGTTTATCCTAGTAAACCATGAGTCTTAGGAGACTCGTATAGACATGTAGGTGTTTATTTGATAAACACTGAACGACTCCCTAAATATTTCCTAATAGATGGTACACCAACGTCAATAGGAATCTTCTCAAGTTGAGCGAGCATAGTGGTCCTTCAACTTGAGATACCACAGTGGGATATATGAGTTATCCTCCATACTTTGATGGCAGTCACTGTTAGTGTCCTACACATGCCCAAGGTCTCTAAACAAGATTTGTGTGTGAATAAATCAAAAAAAAGTTACGGAAAAAACTTACATTGAACAAATGAGAAAATTCAAAACTTTCCAATGGATGTAGAAGCTCCAAGCTTTGTGTTGAGTTCCAAACTCTTGGGTGAGTTTCTCGATCACCTTTATTCAACGCTCAATGTGCTAGTAATGGTGAATTTTTGAAACAAAAATTCAAGAAGAAAGGGAGATGAATTCGGCCAAAGGATAGGAAAGAGAGATGATGAATAGTTGTGTTGTATTAACTTTCCAAAAGTTGACTTAAGTTGGTAGTTGTGTTTTGTAATTAATCCAATTAATAAGCTCAACCACTTCTATCACAAATAGTGACAAGTTGATGTTAGTGATGTGGGTCCCACCCAATTTTGAATTCCAAATTCAAGTTGGCTTACACAACACACTTTGGGCCCGAATTCGTTTAATCCGATTAAACGTATTTTCCGTCGCGACTTAATTAAATCCAATTTAATTAAATAATAATGTCTAGCAAAATTATTACGAAAGTCGCTTACGAATTAATTCCAAATTAATTTGTTTGCCCGAATTAAAATCCAATTCTAATTCCGCATTGAAATTCGATTTCAATTTATATATATAATATATTATTTTAGCCCAAATAAATAAATTTAATAGAAAATTTTAATTTTACTATTAAATTTATTTTACTGATTAATTCCAAATTAATCGAGTTCTCTCTTCTAGACGAATTTAATCCCAGATAAATTCTTGTCGTAATTAATCCAGATTAATTTTCTCTATCATAAGTAATCACAGATTAATTCTGTTCGAGTCAAATGTCATTGGTGAATCTTTGGGAAGCGACCCAAGAGATCCCTGGATATGTTGGCAGTGTATGGTTGTCGGACTATCCGACACGTGCGTACCTCGTACCACGTTCTCACCGATTTAGAAGACATGATTGGCTTCTAGCAAAGCATCGTGCTTACCCAATTCTCCAGAAATATTCAATGAAGAATATATAATCTGTATCAGGCATAGTATACATTGTATTGCGTAATACGATCCAGTATCAGATGTCACATGCTAGGCCTAGGGCTGGAATTATGTCTACCCACGTACGAAGCATATATCGGATCATCAGCAACTAGTCTTTGTAATCGGATAATCATGACCTAGTCATACTATCCCGAAAGCTACATCATTTAAGAGTACTAGTTCGGTATCCTGCGTGATCATCATCTCCATATGACTGAAGTGATACTGCAATCTTGACATCACACCCAATACACTACGATTCTCAGTAAACCCAGAAGAGGCGTATACAGAACCTGTTAAAGCTCCGGATGACCAAAACCAAAGTATACTGATTTTCGCAAGTATTAACGATGCAAGTCTCAGGTTAAAGATCACATACACCTTCCCTGATTTAGATTCCTATAGACACATAGTCATAATACCAATGGGACTCCGAGGGGTCTATCGAGAGCGAAGCTGTTCCCTGTCCAATGACTAACAAAACCTCATATCGCACTTGCATAAGTATCCAATACTTAAATATATGAGAACATGCCGTTAAGCTTCCATAACGCGCACAAGTGTAATACTAGTCTATTCCGTATTATCGATGTCCAGTCTCGATAATACTACAACTAGGGATATTTAATGATTAAATCATTTGTGGATTAATATTGTCTCATATCTTATTAATCCAGTTTAACAATACGGACATTTATCATTTATATATCCAAGTAATCCAATTACAAAATGATAAAATAGTAATTTTTTTGTCACATAGTTAATTTGTACAAAAACACCATGTCTTTTATAAATAGTGATGATATGGGTCATAATTGTCCAACAATCTCCCACTTGGCCTATAGCCAATCACTCAAGTGTCCAACACATGAACTATGTACATGTCGCTCAATCTTTTACTGAGAAATAACTTTCGTCAGCGGATCTGCATGGTTATCATCTGATACGATCTTTTCAATCTTGACATCGCCACGATGTATGATCTCACGAATCAGATGAAACCATGGAAGTACATACTTGGATCTTTGATGAGACCGTAGATCATTAGCCTGTGCTGTTGCCCAACTCAGCTGCTAACAGAACTACTCCTAATCCAATTAGGAATTTATACATCCAAAATGCATCTTTTGCTGCCTCAGCCGCAGCAATATATTCTGTTTTTATTGTTGAATCGGTAACAGTATCTTGCTTGGAAGATTTCCAGCTCACTGCTCCGTTATTCAAATAAAATATGTACCCTTTTGTGACTTACAGTCGTCTTTATCGGTTTGGAAACTTGCATCGGTGAATCCAATCACCTCAACTTCTCCATCTCCATAAACTAAGAAAGCATCCTTAGTTCGTCTAAGATACTTAAGGATGTTCTTAACATCAATCCAGTGACCATCACCTGGATCGGCCTGATTACGACTACACATGCTCAAAGCATACGAGACATCAAGTCACGTACATATCATGGCATACATGATCGATCCGACTGCAAAAGTGAACGGGATCCGATTCATTGAATCTCTCTCATCTTGAGTTTTAGGACACATGTCCTTAGATAGAGAGACGCCATATGAAACCGGAAGCAGCCCCCTCTTGGACTGATCCATGTTGAATCTCTTCAACACTTTGTCAATGTACGAGCTCTGGGAGAGTCCAAGCAGCTTTCTAGATCTATCCCGGTAGATCCTTATTCCCAGAATAAAGGCTACTTCTCCTAGTTCATTTATGGAAAATTTTAATGAAAGCCAAGCTTTCACCGATTGTAGTATGGGAATGTCATTGCCTAAAAGCAATACATCATCAATATATAGGACAACGAATGTTAGTGCGCTCCCACTAACCTTCTTATATACACAAGAATCATCTTCGTTTTGAATGAAACCATATTCTTTTATGATCTCATCAAAACATTGGTTCCAAGAACGCGATGTTTACTTCAATCCATAAATGGATCGATTTAACTTGCAAACCTTGTTTGCATGTTTTGGCACGAAAACATTGTCAGGCTGTTGCATATAAAAATCCTCTAAAAGGTTTCCGTTAAGGAAAATAGTTTGGACGTCCATCTGCCATATTTCATAATCGAAATATGCAACAATAGCAAGCATTATCCGAATGGATTTAATGATAGCAACAAGTGAAAAATTTTCATCGTAATCGACACTATGTCATTGACGATACCCTTTTGCTAAAACCCTAGCTTTGTACGTTTGTATATTGCCATCAATGTTTGTCTTCTTCTTGAAGACCCATTTACAACCAATAGGCACAATATGTTCTGGTACATCAACCAGTGTCCAAACTTGGTTGGTATACATGGAGTCCATTTCGGACTTCAGGGCCTCTTGCCATAAAGCGGAGTCGTTACCTTGTATCACTTCCTCATACGTAGCCAGTTCATCTTCCTCAATAAAATTAATATCTACTTGAGGTGAGTTCAGAAACCCATACCTCTTAGGTTATTTTCTGACTCTCTCTCACCTACGCGGTTCTTGTGTATTTGAAGATTATGGAATAGTCTCATCCTTGATGAACTGTTCATGTTCCGAGAGGGGGACGGTGCCAGGAACAGTATCACTATGATTTTCATCGAGTTCTACTTTCCTCCTACTTATCACTGCATCCATGAATTCCTTTTCATGGAAAACTGCATGAAGAGCAACAAATATTTTGTTATATTGTGGGTTGTAGAAGTAATATCCTTTGGTTTCCCTAGGATAACCTACAAATAGGCACTTATCCGATTTGGGTTCTAGTTTGGTACCATCCAAACATTTAACGTATGCCCAGCATCCCCAAGTTTTCAGGAATGAGAAACCCGGTTTATTTCCTGTCCATATTTCGTATGGAGTCTGTCCAACAAATTTTGACGGAACCTTATTCAAAATAAGTATTGCACTGTTTAATGCATATCCCTAGAAGGAAATTGGTAGCTCAGTGCGACTCATCAGGGACCTTACCATGTCCAACAAAGTTTGGTTTCTCCGTTCGAACACACCGTTCAATTGAGGTGTTCCGTGAGGAGTCCACTGTGAAAAAATATCATATTCTTTCAAGTAATCGAGAAACCATTACTCAAGTACTCTCCACCACGGTCGGACCGCAATGTTTTAATACTTTTGCCGGTCTGTTTTTCTACTTCATGTCGAAACGCTTTAAATTTCTCAAAAGTTTCCGACTTGTGTCTCATAAGATACACATAACCATAACGTGATGCATCATCCGTAAAGGTCACGAAGTATTCATATCCACCTATAGCCTGGCTAGACATGGTCTCATATACGTCATTATGAACGAGGGCTAACAGCTTGGTGGTACATATACCCTTACCACTAAAAGGTGTTTTATGCAATTTTCCTAACAAACAGGATTCACAGACGTCATATGAATTAGGATCAAATTCGTCCAAGTATCCAATCTTCGAAAGTATGGATATACGAGTCTTGTTAATGTGTCCCAAACAACAATGCCATATATAAGTCTCATCTGTTTTACTCAATTTGAGCCTTTTGTTTGTCATGTTATATGTTTAAGATTCATTTATATTAAAAATATAAAGACCATTATTAACATCTGCTGTATATATCAAAATATCATCTTTATATACAAAACACCCAGTGTTCTGGAATACAAAGGTATACCCACATAGTGTTAAACTAGATAAAGAGATGATGTTCCTAGTCAAACTAGGTACAAAATAACAGTCACCTAATGTAATTACATGCCCCAATGGTAGATTCAAAACATAGGTCCCAATGGCTAAAACAACGACTCTCGTCCCATTGCCGACTCGTAGGTCGATCTCATCTGAAGCCAGTATCCTACTATTCTGCAGATCCTGCACATCAGTACATATGTAAGTACCACATCCAGTATCAAAAATCTAATTTTTAAAACCAGTAGTGGACATGTTTATTTCAATAAAAAACATACCTGAGGCCAGAGCCTTACCGCCCTCGCTTCCTTCAAGTCTTCCTTGTACTCATGGCAGTCACGCTTCCAGTGACCCCGGTTTCCATAATATAGGCAGACGTCTTGGGATTTGTCCTTAGTCTTCCCAGAAGACCGTGACTATTTAGTCTTGCCCTTTTTCTTTTTCTTTTTCACACCCCCAGAAGCCTTCGGCCATCAACTCTCCAAGAGTCTTTTCTTGGTTCATCATATTATAGTTCATGATGAACCTGCCCCATCATTCGGGCAGAGAATGTAAGATCAAATCTATAGAAGTCTCTGCCTCGAAGTTTATGCCCAGCTGACCTAGCTATTCGATGTCAGTAATCATCTGCGACACGTAGTGCTCGACAGATGTACCCTCTGAATACGCGAGCGAATAGCTTCTTTTGCCATTCGTACTTCTGAGATCTAAGGTTGATATGTGATTATCCTTCAATTTCAACATCATGTTATAAGGATCCAATCCTTTGTTTTGACGATGAAATTGAGGTGTCATTGTAGCAAGCAAGACGGATTGAGCGGTAAAGTTATAATCTCGATGAGTCTTCCAAAGCTCATGATCAATTGGTCGCTCAAGTCCGGGCTCAGGCCCGAGAGGTCTCTCTATAACATAGAGTAACTTCTCATATCCCAGAACTATCCTGAGATTCATTTCCCAGTCTGGAAAATTAGATCCGTTAAGACAATTTCACCAATGATGATGTCTCTAACGCTAATCTTTCCAACCATCTCGATTGCAATAGTCCAACTATCCATCAACGATATTGGGTACACTCAAAATGTAATGGTTACTATAGTCCAACTATATAACCAACTACAAGTGAAGTAGTGTCTTGTACAGTCTAACTGTTCAAAGAAAGCAATAAAATAATATTATTCCAACTAATATATATAACGTGATATAATAATAAAAGAGCGCGTATTAGCAAGTATTAAACGAAATTGCAAATTTAATACATGCCTCCCACTATTTTTCGGTGAGCCTCTAACCCTCTATGGAGTACTCGGGAAACCCAGTTTCCTAGTGGGCTAAAATCCCGTTAAATAACACACAACCTTGACTTTGGCCAACAAGTTGTATGAAACTTAACTAGGTATATCTCTAAGATCAATTGGATCCCATCCAATTCCTAGATCCGGTAGGTGGACCTCCAACTCCAAAACATATATCAAATATATCATCCTAGCCTTTTCATTTGAATCAACTAAGCCTTGGCTTTGGCTCAACAAGATTAATAATTCCAGTTAAACACGACCCATTGATAGTGGGAAAGCTTCGTAATCCCCATCGATGTACAGAAGTGACCTTGAATTTGGCCAACAAGTCACAACTGCCCAAGACATGCGATATATAACAAAGCTTTCATGGTTCAAACACATCCACGATGGATAATGATCTTGACTTTGGCCAACAAATCAAAGCCAATCTTGGATCTTGAGAGAGAACCATCCAATGGAAGGAAAACTCTTAATATTAAAGTGAGGGTTTTTCGCGTAAATTGGCATCCAATTTATTATCTTTGATTATTGGCATCCAATTTATTATGTTTGATTAGGTCTCATCATACACCCTTAAACATGCATTCTAAAAGCATAATAAGGCACGATAAATTAATAATGATATGCTGATGAATATATAATACAATTTGTTCCTAGAACAAATCTCTCTATGTCCTCTCTCCCGCTAGCACTTTACATTCTTCTACCCAATTACATAATACATAAAGAAACCTAATTTACATTGAGGGGAATTGGTGAGAAGAGAAATACAAAGAGATAAGGAGGTGAAATGCTGGACACGCAGGTCCAATTTCAAATAAGTACCATACTTACAACAATTTCCGAAATTGCCCCCACCCAACTAATATCCATCAGATATACATTATTCATACAAATACATCCAAGTATTCACACAAAGCATATTGTCAATCAATCTAATCCAATTAATTAATCTTTGATTAATGACCATCCAATGTTCATACAACGATTTGATTTGCGCTAGTCCAACTCAATTAAGAATAAATACTCAAAGTATGTATTCTTGAATTATATCGAACTACAATTTTAAATCCAATTTAAATTGCATCCAATACTAATTCATGTTTAATTCCAAATTAAACAATTACACTTTTAATAGTGCCCTTTTTAGACTTGGATTCCAAATCCAATCCCATTGGGTCTCAAAGGCCCAATTAGCATCCAATGCCATTTCAATTAAAGTCCATGGGCTTTGGCCATTATGGATCAAACCCAAAATGCCAAGGCCCAATTAGGAATCACCCTATGCCAAAAATCAATTTAGGCCCATTTGGCCCAATTAAATTATTAAAGGCCCAAAAGTCATATTTGGACTTTATGGAAATGGTTTTAGGCCCGATTGGATCCAACCCAATTGTCCAAAACCATACTTGGCCCAACCAAGCCCATTAGCCTAAATACAATAAATTAAATTAATATATTATTCCAAATTACATATTAATCGAATTAAAGTATAATTAACACAATTAATCAATTAATCTAATGTTTCCAAAACTAATTAATCTAATTAATCATGCTTCACTTTCAAATTCATGTCCAACACAAAATTGAAGCAAAATCAGTTCATCCCAACATGCTTCATTCACGGCAATAAGCAAGAAATCAACATTCAATTTTGATTTCAATCCAATTAAATCAACAATCAATATTCAATTTCATGTAATTAACATATCCAATTGTTCAATTTCATGCTTGCGCCTCAGAGGTACAAGTAAGGTTTATCATTTATTCTATTTAATAGAATATTGTATTTTATTTGATAAAATATCTTTTCTACGATCACGAGTAATAAAATTATTTTATTACTTGGTGTGTAACATTGGATGTTGACGATTATAGAAAAGACTTGACTTATTGAAGTCAAATGTGAGAATGATAAACTATAAGTAGAACTACGTAATTGATAAGATGAAAAGACCATTAGTCAGCTTCCATTTAAGTCCAATAGGATGTGAGAATCATTTGCGAAGTATTTGATATTTAATGATTCTGTTGTTTTCTTATCGAAGAAAATTATCATATAACTTATAGTGGGAGTGATATTTGATATCGATTTCAGAAATTAGCATTGAACCATAGATCTAAGATTGTTCACAGCTTACTACGATCAATTTTTGAACTTGATTAAGCTTTCGTTATGAATAGTTAATAAAATGTGTAAATTGTTTACGCAGCAAAAGCAAAGTGAGCTTGATAAAGGTTTGAACTTTATAGTATGACAGTGAGAAAAGTTATACTCAGTGATCTACTGTAGATTCTGAGAAAACTTGTCTCAAGTCGCACTAATTGAACAATTAAAAATCTGTTGGTTAATGTTGATATTAAACTATGTATTTTGGCTAAAGAATGCAAAGTGGCTTTCTTGAGCGATTTCTTCGAATGAGAGATCCGTCGTGATTTCTTTGTTTGAAGAGTTAATTCTAGAATGGCTCTAGAGTTTGTATTCTGCTGAGATCACAGTTTTATATACTGGCTTATAGAGTCTATTGTAGACTCAGATAAACTTTTCAAAAATCTGTGTTGTCTAATTTTGATAACAGTCAGATTGTCTGATTTTATCAAAGCATAGAAAATACACATTTGTTAATAGAGTCAGTGGGAGCGTACAAACTTCTTTCTAGCATTATATATATCCTAAGTATTCTTTTCTCTGTGACAGCAGTGGGAGTAGTCTCTTATATATTTTATATAAAGTTTTATATATGATATAAAACTAAGAGACTTGTGAGATACTCATATTAGTCGCGTATTAGATATGATCTAATAAAGGACACAGTAAGACTATCTGTATGACAGTTAGTATAACTGTTTGACAGTTAGTATAACTGTTTGACAGTTAACGTGTCTTTTATATATATAGTATTCATCTTTCATAAATGATGATTCCTTTGTCGAAATAGAGATTGATTGGGCTGTCTAATCAATCTTATGCATCATAGGATGATGGCGTAATGAATACTATATTATGTGCGATTAAAGATATCAATTTAATCGTAATTGTTACGAGTTATTTTTGATATGTTGTTGACCATAAGATGGATCTTGAAACATGTTCTTAGTGATCTTTGAGATATTAAGAACGAGTTTCTTATTCATGGAGAATTTAGTCTGCAACCATAAGGTCAGATTAGTTTTAATCCTAATTATGACATTAGATGGTCTATGTCATATAAAGTCAGAAAAGATGCAGTGGGAATGTCACCGTTGATTCTACTAAACTAGTAGAATCAGTTGCAACTTATGAAGTATTGACTAATGAAGTTGCATAGTGACCCTATAGATTAGAAGTTTTCATATTAGTGTAGTGCTTGCGGTTGTCTCATAGTATTTAGATTTGATCTCTAAATACTTAGAAAATTCAGTACCTATAGCACAATACTGATATAGCGTCTGAGTCATATTGATGTGGAATTTGGATTCTACAAAATATGAATGATGCTGGCTAAGGAAAATGATTGAGTTTGTTGGACGGACTCAATTTATTAAAGCGGTCTTACTTGTTGTTGCCTACCTCTTGAGTGCTCGGTTAGCTCTTGAGGGCCATTAGTATATGATATACATTGAGATGTGTATATGATACTGTGGATTGGCATTAGAGCAAGTGGGAGAAATTGTTAGGGTTGGTGCTCAGAGTGCCAATCCGGATCGTATTTATGTCCGATTCATAAATACGAACAATTCATTTTTTCCATAATATTACTTATTTAATGGTAGCACCTCTTGTCTTTTATACAAATATTTGATCTAATTACGATTAGACAACTAATTACGATTAGATTGAAACTAAATCTGATTTAGTGATACATGTATATTAGACAAAGACCCTACAATTTATGACGTAGTGCGCAGTTACAACGTAGTTTGTAATTGAGATTTGGAAGCGCACTATAAGTTGTATATCCTTAAATAAAGTTCCTAGTCAAGATTTACTAACACGGGTCAGTTTGTAAAATCCGTTGAGACCAGAACATGTCGTATATCGTGACTTGGTGCGATGGTTTATCCTAGTGAACCATGAGTCTCGGGAGACTCATATAGACATGTAGGTGTTTATTTGATAAACATTGAACGACTCACTGAAGATTTCCTAATAGATGGTACACCAAAATCAATAGGAATCTTCTCAAGTTGAGCGAGCATAGTGGTCATTCGACTTGAAATACCACAGTGGGATATATGAGTTATCCTTCGCACTTTGATGGCAGTCATGTCATCGATCTATTAATGATCAGACCTCCGCCTGTTCGCTGGGTGTGAACTGATGCTAATGATATCCAGTGAGTATCAAGATAGAATCTGTCAGTCCTGTGTATAGGGCATAGGCATCGTACACGTGTTTGTGATCTAGTAAATCCATGGCGGTGGTATAACTTCGGAAATCAGTTCTGAGTGTTATTTAGATATCATAAATTGAAAGTCGACCATATTATACCAAACTGATTTGACCTTCTTATCTATATCCCATGTATAATATGGATAGCCTGTGACGGAGGGAATATACGTATGCAATTACCTCGACTTGCATAGTTTAGCGAGATTATATGTGGTCGTCAAAATTCATAAGTGGATGAATTATAGACACAAAATTAGATTTCGTGACTGATAAACCTAAACTTAGAGAGTCCCACAATATGAAGTGTACTTGTTGAGCACTTGGGCAACGCGTTATGAATAATACATATTATTTATAATACTTCATCAGATTAAATGAGTTAATTCGAATCGTTTAATCGGTTAAACGATAACACATGCATTAGGGAATTTTGGTCATTTAATAATTATTGTGTATTTGTATCTGATACATAATTTGATTAGATACACATTAATTATTTATCAAATGATACTTTGACACATGCCATAAATATATGTATTTGTTATTTATTGTAAACAAAAATACATATATAATAATAATTATATTAATTAATTATTTAGATATTTAATTGTTAAATATTTTAATAGTTAAATAATATCTACATTTCATAAATGTTATGAAATATGTTTAATTATTATTAGAACACATGGCATGATTTTATTAAGCCTAATGTGTGCAAATTTGATTTGCTAACATTAAAGCTTATTATATTTAATTTATTTAAATTGCCAAAATGAAAAATATACATTTCCTAAGTCGGTCATCCTCTTTTTTATTTGAAAAATTTTTCTTTTGCTTCCAAGGGAAGCATATGGCTGAAAACATCACTCTCCATTTACTCTCCAATCTTGTTTAATGAAACAAAGAAGAAAATGAAGGAAAATTCTAGAAAAAGCTTAGGAAAACAAGACATTAAAGGTAATCTTCTACAACCCTAAGCATGGAAATTAGTTTCTTGTTTTCTTGAATTGTTAGAATAGTTCTAGGGTTCATTTGTTTGATAAAATTGGGGCTTTTTGTTTTGGTGGATGGATATGGAAGTGATGATGCATGTGTGAAGTGATTTGGATGGAATTATTGTAATTATAGTCCAATTTGATCATTTGATGATATTTTTCCATTCTTGAGTGTTATGACCACTCTTATAATTCCTAGAATTATTCTTGGGTGGTTCATGTGTGGTGACTTTGATTGGTGTTTTGATTAATTGGATTAATCTTGAAAAATTCGATTTAAAGCATGAAAATTTATAATTTTGTGTTCTAGATCAGATCTAGAAAAACAGTTAATATGTTGATGAAATTGATGTTATATAAATGTATTGGATGTGTTTTGGGTGTTGGAACAATTGCCGTAAATTATTTCAGAGTTGAAATAAGCGAAAAACGGCGTTACCGGGTGACTTTTGAGCCAACCAGGTGACAGATGCTCAAACAGTGAATTGGTCACTGTTCGGGCAGCCCATCAACTGCCCTAACACTATTGGGGCTGACCTGGGCAGTCCCCATAATTGTTGGGTGGTCGGTTTGGTTAAAAACGTGTTTTGCGTCATTTTGCGGAAAAACGTTGTTCGTAAAAGTTTCGCGAAGTTTCCACCTTATTTATGTCGTTATTTGATATCGAATAAATGTGTTTAGGTGAAATATGAATAAATTATTTATATTAGATATTGAATAATTTGTTCGGTAATTTGTAAAAGTTTTAAAATTACGATTTCGCCCGAACTGTGCTTTCGTCGCGCCCTTCGCCCAAAACCCCAATAGTAATAAGGTTGTCACATAAACTGATCATATAGGCGGTAACTAATTAATCCAAATTTTAATTAAAATAATGGAGATTAATCTAATTTATTATATTAAAACTCTCACATTTTCACCCCAGCAGATTGAGATTACCTACTCATGCTGTAGATGAAAACACACTAAAATTTTATTAATTAAATAAAAAGAAAATACAAGAAAACTTGAATAAATATACAAGACACTTTCCTTTAGGTTTTCGTGGAGAAATTTCTCCAAAGAAAGCATGAAAAATTTACAAAGTTTAGCTTGGTATTTATAGGCAAATCTTAAGGCTTCCACCAATTTCTCCACTAATTGCTCCACCAAACATGGCACCAAACATGCCACCGAACATGGCACCAAATCCTTGCATGTTTGGTGGAAGTTTGACAATTTTTATTTTTTATTTTATTTTTTTATTTTGAAAATGACATAAATAATTACACATAATACACTTCCTAATATTTTATCAATTTCTGTCATGGAAACTTCAGAATTCAAAATTATTATGAACTTCAAAGTTGTTGATCTTTGAGTCTTCTTTAATATGGAACTTGAATCACCTCAATCCGATATCGGAGTAAAATGTTATGGCCAAAATACGATAATTGCACAAAGTTGAAATTTCCGAAATTGTAGTTCGTTAGAACGCCATTTCAAGTTTCCAATCTCCAAAATCAAAATGTCAAGTCTAGTTTTTGCCCTTATTTGTTCCACATTTCGTCTTGATTGATTCCATTTAGTCCCGATTTTATTTTATCTGTAAAATAACTAAAACACATCAAAATGTTCATAAAACTCGAGAAACTATACAAAATATTAAGTAAAAGGGGCGGTAAATAATGATATATTTTCCGCTCATCAGCCATAATCACTATGAGTGGTAAAGAGGTAGGGATGCCAGACATCCCCAACACTGTATGTGCCACTAAGGATAGTAGTACAGATACCCCTCAGGAAGAACAAGTGCCACATACCACAGTTAGAGTACCATTTCCTCAATCACTTAGGCCCACAGCGAGAGCTCCAGACCCTAATGGTGAGATCCTATAACATCTTAAGCAAGTAAAAATTAACATTCATTTGTTACATGTGATAAAACATGTTCCCACCTATGCAAAGGTTTTGCAGGATCTATGCACCATGAAGAGGAAGCATAATATGAAAAAGACTACATTTTTAACAGAACAGTCTAGTGTAGTAATTGAACAGAGGACTCCACCAATGTGCAAAGATCCAGGATGTCTCACAATTTCCTACCACATTGGCATACATGAGTTCAGTCAAGCTTTATTAGATTTAGGTGCTAATGTTAATCTGATGTCATACTCTATTTATAAGCAGTTAGGACTTGGAGAGATTAAACCTACATCTGTGGTTTTACAGTTAGCTGATCACTCTACCAGAACACCACGGGGGGTAGTTGAGGATGTTTTAATTAAAATCGATAAATTCTATTACCATGTTGATTTCCTGATCTTAGATACTAGTCCGTGGTTAACACTGAGTCAAAAATTCCACTCATCTTATGTAGACCTTTCCTTACTACAGCTAATGTACTTATTAAATTCAGGAATGGTCTAATGAAGTTGACATTTGGAAACATGACACTGGAAGTGAATATCTTCCATGTTGAGAAACAGCCAGGAGAAGATGACGAGTGCCACTACATATACATGCTAGACACAGTCTTACTGGTAACAACCTTTGTACACCATACAACTAACTCTCAAGAGCTGGACCTGATCCCAAAGAACCGTAAAAGGAGGAAAAAGAGAGTTAGTGTTTAATTGAAGATGCTACCTGGGAAGTTAAAAAAGAGGTTGAACCAATTGATAAAGTCCCAGCCATCAGTAGACCTTGGGGGATCAATGGATAAAATGCTACAGCTGGACGAAAATTCATTCTCATATCTTAATCACCAATGTCTACTTAAGAGAAATAAACATGGGAATACCGGGTCTGTTACATGGAAACCACCATGACAACTTAGTGGTTATGTCTGGGTGAAGATGTTAAATTTAGCGCTAGCGGGGAGGCAACCGTTGCATCTGTATTTATTTCATTTTATTTACTTTCATTGTATTTTATTGTGTGCTAATTGCATGCTTATTGTTTGCTTGAGTATTTATGCAGGTGTTAGCACAACCTACACAGCCACATAACTAAAGTCTTACCAGCAGGAACCTGATCAACTCTGTGCCTGGTAGTATTGTTCCTTAATCTTATTTCTTTATATTTTTAACATTGAGGACAATGCAAGTTTTAAGTGCGGGGGTGTATGCATGCGCATGATGATTCTCTTATAAAAAAAATTTATTTTGTTTATTTTTAGTCCTTAATAGTAAAACATAAGTCCAATGATGATATTATTTGCTTTATGGTGAAATCTTAGAAATGATAAGTTCTTTAATGTACTTATATCTGATGCTTTGAGTAGATGATCTAGGTTAGACTCGTAAGCACTTAATTATAGGTTCTTAGCAGTGAAAGCCTATGTAGTTGGCAAAGTGACTAGTTAAAGAAATTGCATGTCGATGAATGACCGTTTGCTTAGATGTCTATCCTGATTTGCTAGTGTTATGATGTATGGTATTGTTAAAAATAAAAAGAGAAAGTCTCAAAAGAAAGAAATTAAACCACATACAACCGATAAATGTGAAGCTACCAATGGGCGAGTGTTAGGACCACAATGAGGAGAAATACTACCTTAAAGGTAGGTGTGTTGAAAAAAGAAGAAGAAAGAGAAGAAAAAAGAAAAAGTTGAAAAAAGGTTTTGAAAGAAAAATAATAATACCATACTGAGCAAAGAAAGGCAATTACAGAGCATATTTAAGATATCTAGGTTGGTTTGACCGATCAGATCCCAATTTTTAAAACAAAATCATTGAGTTGGCTTACCTAGGAATCGAGGTGTGAATGAACCTTACACACCCACACTGTGAGTTTGGCATAGATGATTTATTAAAGGACTTGGATTCGAGTTACATTGAGTGCTTTGAAAGTTCCCTGATTTAATTACTAAGCATTCTTTGAGGACAATAATATGTGTAACTATTGCGACTATTTCATTTTGTTTTTGCATGTTTGTATTGTTGGGTTTCGGGCGAAGGGCGCAGCGGAAGCGCGGTTCGGGCGAAATCGTAATTTAAAACTTTTTCAAATTACCGAATAAATTATTCAATATCTAAAATGAAAAATTTATTCATATTTCGCCTAAACCTATTTATTCGATATCAATCAGCGATATAAATATAAAGGAAACGTCGCGAAACTTTTACAAGAAACATTTTTCCGTAAAATGATGTAAAACGTGTTTTTGACCGAACCGACTACCCAACACACATGAGGGCTGTCCAGGTCAGACCCAATAGTGTTATGGCAGTTCATAGGCTGCCCGAACAGTGAAAAATTCACTATTTTGACAGCCGTCACCCGGTTGGCTCAAAAGTCACCTAGTAACACCATTTTTGGCAGTTTTCGCTTATTTCAACTCTGAAACACTTTCCGGTAATTATTCCAACACCTAAAACACATCCAATACATTCATAAGACATATTTTTCATCACCAAAATATCATATATTCCAGGTCTGAAAAAGAAAATGAAATTGCCAATTTTTTATGCTTTAAATCCAAATATTCAAGATTAATCCAATTAATCTAAACACCAATCAAAGTCACCACACATGAACCACCCAAGAACAATTCTAGGCATTACAAGAGTGGTCATAACACTCTAGAATGGCAAAATTTTATCAAATGAAAAATTTGGACTAATATTACAATAATATCTACCAAATCACTTCACACATGCATCAACACTTCTAATTCCATCCACCACAACCAAAAACCCCAAATTTTATGAAAAAAAAAGAAACCCTAGGATCTCATAAGATCATCAAGAAACATGAAATAAAATTTATAAGCTTAGGAAGTTGAAGAGTTACCTTTAATCCTTGTTTTTCCTAAGACTTTTTCTTGATTTTCTTCTTTTCTTTCCTTGAACAATCAAGAAATATTTGAGAGGTATTTTGGGATCTCATATTCGGCCATGGTAGATAAGATAAGGAAGAAAACACTTTTTTCAAATAAATAAAGGTGTGACCGACTTAGGGGGTTAAATTGGTCATTTTGTGCAATTTAATCAAATTAAATATATATTAACTTTATGTAATTTTATCAAAATTGCACACATTAAGTTTAATTAAATCATGCCATTTGTTCCAATAATAATTAATCATATTTCATAACATTTACGAAATATAGATATTATTTAATCATTTAAATATTTAACATTTAAATATCTAAATAATTAATTAATATAATTATTATTATATATGTATTTTTATTTACAATAAATAACAAATACATATATTAATGACATGTGTCAAAATCTCATTTGACGATTAATTAATGTGTATCTAATCAAATTATGTATCAAATTCAAATACACAATAATTATTAAATGATCAAAAATTCTTAATGCATGTGTTATCATTTAACCGATTAAACGATCCCAATTAACTCATTTAATCCGATGAAGTATTATGAATAATCTGTATTATTCATAAAGCATTGCTCAAATGCTCAACGAGTACACTTCATATTGTGGGACTCTTTAAGTTTAGGTTTATCCGTCACGAAATCCAATTTCGTGTCCATAATTCACCCACTCATGAATTATGACGACCATAGATAATCTCGCTAAACTATGCAAGTCGAGGTCATTGCATACGTATAATCCCTCCGTCACAGGCTATCAATATTATACCGGGATATAGATAAGAACGTCAAATCCCTAAGGTATAATATAGTTGACTTTTAAATTTATGATCTCTAAATAACACTCGAAACTCGCTTCTGATGTATACCACGACCATGGATTTACTATATCGCAAATACGTACATGATGCATATGCCCTGTACACAGGACTGACGGATCCTCTCTTGATACACACAGGATATCATGAGCATCAGTCCACACCCAACGAACAGGCGGAGGTCTGATCTAAATAGATCGGTAACGTGACTTCCATCAAAGCGTGGAGGATATCTCATATATCCACAGTGGTATCTTAAGTCGAATGACCACTATACTACTCAACTCGAGAAGATTCCTATTGACGTTGGTGTACCATCTATTAGGAAATATTTAGTGAGTCGTTCAGTGCTTATCAAATAAACACCTAAATGTCTATATGAGTCTCTCGGGACTCATGGTTCACTAGGATAAACCATCGGACCAAGTCACGATATACAACATGTACTTGTCTTAGTGGATTTTACTAACCAACACGTGTTAGTAAATCTTTACCAGGAACATTATTTAAAGATATACATCTAATAGTGTGTTTCCCAAAGTCAATTACAAACTACGTTGTAACTGCACACTATATTGTAAATCCTATGGTCTTTGTCTTATGTACACGTATCACTAAACCAAATTTAGTTTCGATCTAATCATAATCAGATATCTAATCGTAATTAGATTGAATAAGTGTATAAAAGACAAGGGTGCTACCATTAAATTAGTAATATTATGGAAAATAGAATTGCTCGTATTCATGAATCAGACATAAATACGATCCGGATTGGCACTCCGAGCACCAACCCTAACATGTATGTGTTTTAAATGACGTTTGTGGGTGTCGTCACTGTAAGCCATCATGAGACTATAACTCGTCCATTAGGGCCATATAGGGGTTTAAAAGCTTGTTGCATACGCTAAATGTAATCGTGTTCCCAACGAAAGTGGCTTAGATAGTTTTTATTTATATTTTAATTTAGTTAGTTCTTATTTTCTTTTTGCGCTTGAGTTATTAGGGACTATCATAAGCTGGTTGGGGATTGTGATAAGTGCATGAAAATGTACTTTGAACATCACTAATTCGGCTTGATTATCATGTATTTAGTCTTAATTATGGTATATTTTGTGCTTTGTTATTATGAAGCAATGGAACATGAAGATTTGATCAATTACACATGTTTCGCGACCTTGCGGAGACATCGGAAGCACACGGAAAAAGCGGAAACAAAGAAAACGTAAAGTCTGGAATTCTGCCATGCTTCACGACGCACAATGGCCATGCATCGCGACACTAAAACATTTTTCAGGGTTTTTCTTAAGTTCATTTTTACTTAAATAAGGCCTCCGAGGCTTCTTTATATAAACCAAACTTCGCCCAAACCCTAAACGGAGAGAAAATGAGGAGAAAAATAGAGAAGAAACACACAGCAAAGAGCAATAAACACAAATTTGAGATTGAAGAATGAAGAAACTTCATACCAGACAGGATGCTACTGCAATCTCTTCAGGCTATGTCTCTTTCTTCCATGGAGAACTAATCTCCTAGACAAAACTAATGATAAACTCTTGTATTTAAGTCATTATATTCATGTTGTTGATTCCTAAATACTCTTAAACATTTAATACAATTGATGTTTATTACTCTTTATTAATCACAATTTATAAATCCAGAGACTTTGTTTATTCAACTTGCATATAGGAATAGTCATGCTTCTTCTATGTGTGCTTGGGGAACCCAGTTGTGACTGGTAAAGTTGCTTTATGAGTTGGTCTTCTGCTGCAATATTGCCTGAGGGTATATTATCGACGTTAGATAGGTCATAACGATAACTTTGTGTGCTGTTAACATAGAGAAAATAAATCATTGGTTACTTTGGAATTTAATATGTTTAGAATTAAATATCTCCTGGTTGTTAGTTTGGGATGTGAAACCTTCAATTGAGTAATAAAAATGAATCAATAACTGAATATAGGGATTTGATAAAAGAGGGATTCCCGCCGCTTTGTTTCTTTTCTCTGCTGATATTCTTAAAGTATTTTCCATAGTTTTTATCTTATATTATTAATTCAACATTCTATTTAATTAAGTTGTTGCTAACGTTTTGTTTAAGTAAATCAGTTCTTTGTAACCATCTCTCTTAGGAATCGACACCCCAACTATACTGCAATAGCTGCAGGTACTTTTTGGGCGTAATCACCACTATAACCAGGATCCAGGGGTGTTACGCATCGCCGTCCCCCTAGTCCTGGGTCTGTATTCGTCAATGTGCATTATGTCTCCCTCTGGGTATGCAAAATGCATATGCATCATCATATCAACCCTATGATCATGTAATTCATGCAATGAAATGCAATGACATAATCCATACACACAACAGCAAAGTCAACCACACTCCATTACGAGCTGGTGACTTCTCACTCATCCAATACATACAAAACGGACCCGTACCCCATTTCAACAAACGCATCTTTATGAAAAATGCTCGCACGTGTCATTAAACATATCAACACATTTCATACATTGGTTCCACACTCAGACTAGGACTAAACTAAAGTGTGGATACTTCGTTAAAACTCTTTACAAAACTTTTACATCTCGCGTACTGAAAACGCATTCTACTATGAGATATGTTTAACTATGAAAATGTAACGATAACTTGTGCTAAACCATTCATGCTGATACTAGCTTGCTATCTAGAAACTCGACATTATGCATACTGTTATAAAATCTGTTTCTATACGTGCTCTTTTATGAATTCTATTGAGAGTACCTTTGAAAGCTCTCATTTCATACTTTTTTTGACTCCATAACTACTGCTACATATTCCTACGAGTCTGAAATTTACACTCATATCTATATGCATATATAATTATACAATCAGCTATCATGCATTGTCTACCTAAGGCAAGATCACAGTGAGGTACTTACATGGGGTCCTTCCTATTCTTTCTCTCTCTTTCTCCATCTGTAACAGAAAATACGGACTGTGAGGGTCGTTAATCATGAAAAACATACTTAGAACATAAAACTCCCCAACTTTCTGGGAAAACCGAAATTAAATATGTTTTCAGGGATTTTAGTTTTCATTACTCATAATATATCGTTATACATTGTTCTATATCCATCCAGTAGCTCAAATATGCAAAATACTTGTTTCCATAAAATCCTCCAAAAGGTTTTCGAAAATACTGCGGAAGGATTCTTAGTCCTCCGAACCTCTCTAGAATTACTCAAATACTAGCGTATCATCATAATTAACCTATATCCTTAATTACGTTTATCAAAACACAAATACGTGTGAAATATGATTTTATTGAAAACTCGCTTTACTTATCAGATCAATCGAATTAGCTCTGATTTCTCTCGGATTCTACCAAATGCATATATTTAATATACTAATGCTCAGACAACTCAATTTATATCATTACGTTACTCTATAAAGCTACTGGATACATCTGAACATTTAACTATAAACTTGAAATTTGCAGATTTTTATCAGGCGGTCTTACCGAGATTTCGAGGCCATATACGGACTCCAAACGATCCCACGAATGCACTGGAATCGATGGAATTCTGATCGGAGTTACTGTTCACCGTGAGTCACTATTAATCCAAATCTTCCTTCCTTATTTTACGTGCAACCGATGACGGATCGGAAAAATCATCACTGCCATCTTGTATTACTCTCTGAGGGCTTCGATTTGGAGGGTGGCTCAAGTCATGAAACAAAGCGATGAGCCGGGATCGGAACACCCATGTGCACGACTTTCTCTCTCTCTAGTGGCTATTTCTGGTGACTTGGGGGCTACCGCTAGCCACCACAAGATGGAGGGGTATCCAGCGTACCCCTCAGGTTGGTCTCGCAGGCCGGCGGTGGCTGACAGGCCTCCGGCGTGACCAGCTTCTCAAAGGGTGCGGTTTGGGGGTGGGGGCGAATTGAGAGAATTTATTTCTTTTGCCCCTTTTGTGATTTTTGGAAAATTTGGGGTATTTATAGAAAAGTTTTTCTAAAATTTACAATCTAACCCCTAAAAATTACAGTCAGGCCCCTCTAATAAGGCTTTCACAGAAATTTGTATTTCAAAGCCCTTCTGCTACAAATTTTGAAAAGTGTTCAACACAAAAGTTGTTCGTCTCGAAAAAAAGTCCGATGGTTCCAAAATAAGCTCAATCAGAGTTCGTTTGCTATCTTTATAGCCGAAACAAGAAACGTTTACGCATATAATAATAAAATCAGAAATCGCGTAACCAGTTCTCGAAATCACGCGTTTTCCAACGTGATGAAACATCACATAAAAATATTCCAATATATTTTCCAACACATAGAGCCTTATTTTCGAATATCAATCAATTCAAAATTCCAAACTTCAATTCGGAAAGTTTCTAGAACCGTTCCGAAAATATTTGGGATATTACATTTCTCCACTCCTTATAAAAAATTTGTTCTCGAAATTAATTCGCCCTTATATCTCCCGATCTAATTCACAATGCATACATGGAAACTCTCTAATCCATTTCTAGAAATTATCTAGTTCTATTCATCATTTGCATACTTGCCTACTGAGGCTAAAGACTAACTCTTTTCATATCTATAATCTTTAATTGTTCGTCAACGGTAAACTATACTAACTTGGTTCTTAACCAGAGAACCTGACTAACCAATAACTGCGAGGGTTTATCACACCCCTCCTAACTTCGAGCACAACTATAGTGCTACACCGAATCTTAGACTCAAATGTCTTGAACACATACCTTAGGTTCGCCAATAACCTTTTGGCCTTACAAGGATCTAATACTACTACTATTTACTCTGAATTCTCTAATCTCAATGGCTCATAAGGTTTCAACTCAAGGTAACTTCTTCTAGTACGAAAATA
This sequence comes from Zanthoxylum bungeanum, assembly GCA_019454045.1. Taxonomy (NCBI): domain Eukaryota; kingdom Viridiplantae; phylum Streptophyta; class Magnoliopsida; order Sapindales; family Rutaceae; genus Zanthoxylum; species Zanthoxylum bungeanum. The sequence goes on from SKCR01037555.1 coordinate 100,173, forward strand.
ACTAGACTATACACATCAAAATAAGTCATTTACAGACTTCAATACACTCGGGCTAGGAGCCAAACAGAAAATCATCTCATATCAAATGAAACATTCATATTACATATAGAGACCTACCTGGTCTATATAAAACAAAAGACGTTCTTTGACAGCCCAATACACCACAGTGCAGTCACTGACTCTAGACCATGCAACTGGCTTCTCAAACTGGTTATGATACCATCTTTGTGACATTCCGCCCGAAGCCAGATTGCTACCGGCATGAGACAGGAAAACCCATCTCCATAAGCCTCTGATGTTACTAAAACTTCGGCATGACCTATGCTAAAAATCATGAAATTTGGATCAAAGTCCAGCACCTCGAGGTGACTTGAAATTAAATTCAAAAGCGACCATCTCAACTCAAGCAAATAGGCCTCCGGCCTGACAAATCTCAACTCACATACAAATAGGCTTCCGGCTTGACATAGACAAATAAATACAACCAACTACGTGCTCAGCATGATTTAAAATTATACATATGATACCAATAAATAAAACTAAAACTGTGGGAGCTCATTACACACTCCAGAACCATGCAACGACTCAAGACCGACTTGACTGCATCGGGGTGATCTGCTGTCTGTAAGACACCTCTAGAATCTTCTAGCACTGTAAGTCCAATGCGAACCTACAAAACTAGCAAACATTCGGGGTGTGAGCTACAAAGCTCAATAAGTAACTCACGTCTTATGTAAATTTATCAAGTAACAATAAGAACTTAAATAGAAATCAGATATGTGTAAGTACACAAACTATAAATCTCATCTTCAACTGATGGCCGTTTACTTATATTAAACCTGGATAATTTACTCATTGTATTGAATGTAACACTTTAGTAAACTTATCTTCTCGATTCCATACTATATTTCACATCTACGAAATTCTGGTATCTCTCATACACAAATCTAGAAATATTCAACCACTTACATACATACTCTTTTTTCCGCACTGTAGCTATACTTTATATATTAGTAACATCAAATTTCTCCTAATCAGAACTAACTTGTTATCTACCAAACCACCCAAACCTGTGGCTAAGGCCAACCCAAACCCGTGATGGTTTAGTGAGCTTAAACTATGGTTGGTTACTTCATATGGATTACGTAAGCTAAAACATAAGCATTAGCTTACTATGAGCTGTAAAATTTTTACTGAAACAATAAGCTGAAGCCTCAGACCTCCTTATAATATAAGATATTGACGCTTAATTCCATCCATTGGAATCCTCATAACTGCATTCTAAATGTGGTAAACACCCAACACTCAACCCTTACATTAATATCACAAATCGACCATGCATCTCAATATATAATTTATACAAAGTACATACTCATAGCATACTACGATACTACTCATCAAATAGAACTAGATATCACTGAACTTCCATATCAAAGAAAATATCTCAAGAAATCCAATCATTCTGAAAATTCGTTTCTTCTATGAAAATAAATCTCTTCCTGTGAAACTTTTCTGGAAAGAAAATATCTCAAGAAACCCAATCATTTTGAAAATTATTTTCTTGTTTGAAAACAAATCTCTTCCTGTGAAACTTTTCTGGAAATCCTTTTCTCTCTATAAAACTCTGAGATTCTCTTAAAACTATTTCTCTTCAAACTCTTTCATAAAACTATCTTTTTCTGAAAATCATATTTGAAGATATTTTCACTGAAAAATCTATTTTTGAAAATCTTCTTCCGGAAATCTAATTCTGGAAAATTGTATCTGAATGTCTGCTGAAAAACCTAACGTATGGGGGCGTTACTTATCGTCATCCCCCCATAAGCCTAACTAGAGACAGGAGTGCAAATTCATGACATAGGGGCGTTACGTATCGCCTTCCCCTAAAGCATGCCACTACCTGTCCCTGAAACTATTGTTAGTTTCTCTAAGAGATGCCCAAGATCCTAAACATGATTTGAGTGTGAATAATCAAGTAAAAGTTGCGGAAAAAACTTACATTGATATATGAGGAATTTCAAAAAATCCTTTGGATGGATGAAGCTCCAAGCTTTTGATTTGTTGTTTGAACTCTTGGGTGAGTTTCCCTATCACCTTAAAAGACACTCCAAGTGCTAGCTTGATCAAATTTTTGAAACAAAATTTTCAAGAACAAGAGGGATAAGCTCACGGCATTGAGAGGAAAGAGAGAATAGTGAATAGTAAGTAAAACTTTGTGGGTTGTTGTGTTTGTAAATGCCACAATTAATAAGCCCAACCACTTCCATCAAGTGTGTGACAATTGATGTAAGTAAAGTGGGTCCCACCATGTTTAAATTCCAAATTTAAATTGGCTTCTCCAATACACAACTTGACTTGGACCCGATTCGTTTAATTCCGAATTAACGAATTTTCCGTCACGATATAATTAAATCCATTTTAATTAAATAATTATGCCTAGCAAAATTATTACGATAGTCGCTTACAAATTAATTCCAAATTAATTCGTTCGCCCGAATTAAAATCCAATTTTAATTTCGTATTAAAATCCAATTTCAATTAATATATCCGATATATTATTTCAGCCCAAATAAATAAATTAAATAGATAAATCCAACTTAACTATTAAATTTATTTTATCGATTAATTCTAAATTAATCGCGTTATCTCTTCTGTAAGAATTTAATCCCACATTAATTCTTGCCGCAATTAATCCCAGATTAATTTTCTCTCTCATAATTAATCCCAGATTAATTTTATTCGAGTCAAATATCATTGGTGAATCTTTGGGAAGTGACCCAAGAGATTCCTGGATATGTTGGCAGTAAATCCGGTCGTCGGACTATCCGACAAGTGCATACCCCGTACTATATTCTCACCGATTTACAAGACATGGTTGGCTTCTAGTAAAGCACCGTGCCTACCCAATTCTCCAGAAATATCCACCGAGGAATATTATATGTATCAGACATAGTAATACTAATGTAATGTGTAATACGATCCAGTATCGGATGTCACATGCTAGGCCTAGGGCTGGCAATGTGTCTGCCCCGTACGAAGCATATATCGGATCCTGGGTGACTAGTCTCTATAATCGGAAAGTCATGACCTAGTCATACTTTCCCGATAGCTGCAACATTTAAGAGTACTAGTTTCGTATCCTGTGTGATCATCATCTCCATATGACTGAAGTAATACTCATATCTTGACATCACATCCAATACACTACGATTCTCAGTAAACCCAATATAGGCGTACACGGAACCTGTTAAAGCTCTAGACGACCAATACCAAAGTAAACTGATTATCGCAATTAATAGCGATGCAAGTCTTAGGTTAAAGATCACATACATCTACCTTGATTCGAATTCCCATAGACACATAGTCATACTACCAATGGGATTCCAAATGGGTCTATCCAGAGCGAAGCTGTTCCCGGTCCAACGACTAACATAACCTCTTATTACACTTGCATAAGTATCCAATACCTAAATAAATGAGAACTATGTCGTTAAGCTTCCATAACAAGCACAAGTGTAATACTAGTCTATTCCGTATTATTGATGTCCAGTCTCAATAATACGGCGACTATGGATATTTAATGATTAAATCGTTCATGGATTAATACTGTCTCATATCTTATTAATCCGATTTAACCATATGGACTTTTATCATTATATATATCCAAGTAATCCAATTAAAATAAAGATAAAATAGCAATTTTCTTTTGTCACATAGTTAATTTGTACAAAAACACAATGTTCCTTACAAATAGTGATGCTATGGGTCATAATTGTCCAACAATCTCCACTTGGCTCATAGCCAATCACTCAAGTATCTAACATCTGAACTATGTACATGTCGCTCAAACTTTGCTGAGAAATAGCTTTCGTCAGCGGATCTATAATGTTATCATCTGATGCGATCTTCTCGATCTTCACATTGCCACAATGTATGATCTCACGAATCAGATGAAACCGACGAAGTACATGCTTGGATCATTGATGAGACCGTGATTCCTTAGCATGTGTTATAGCCCCGTTATTGTCACAATATAAAGGTATGGGCTTAGCTGCTAACGGAACTACTCCTAATCCAATTAGGAATTTACGGATCCAAACTACTTCTTTTGCTGCCTCAGCTGCAGCAATATATTCCGCTTCTGTTGTTGAATCAGTAATAGTCTCTTACTTTGAAGATTTCCAGCTCACTGCTCCATTGTTCAAATAAAATATGTACCCTGATTGCGACTTACAGTCGTCTTTATCGGTTTGGAAACTTGCATCGGCGAACCCAGTCACCTCAGGATCTCCTTCCCCATAGACTAAGAAAGCATCATTACTTCGTCTAAGATACTTAAGGATGTTCCTTACAGCAATCCAGTGACCATCACCTGGATTCGCCTGATAGCGATTACACATGCTCAAATCATATGAGACATCAGGTCGCGTATATATCATGGGGTACATGATCGATCTGACTGCTGAAGCATTAGGGATCCGAATCATTGCATCTCTCTCATCTTAAGTTTTAGGACACATGTCCTTCGATAGAGAGATGTTATGTGACACCGGAAGCAGCCCCCTCTTAGATTGATCCATGTTGAATCTCTTCAACACTTTGTCAATATACGTGCTCTGGGAGAGTGCAAATAGTTTTCTAGATCTATCTCGGTAGATCCTTATTCACAGAATAAAGGCTGCTTCTCCCAGATCTTTTATGAAGAATTTTAATGAAATGCAAGCTTTCACCGATTGTAACATGAGAATGTCATTGCCAAGAAACAATACATCATCAACATATAGGACAATGAATGTCAGTGTACTCCCACTAACATTCTTATATACACAAGAATCATCTTCGTTTTGAATGAAACCATATTCTTATATAATCTCATCAAAACGTTGGTTCCAAGAACGCAATGCTTGCTTTAATCCATAAATGGATCAGTTTAACTTGTAAACCTTGTTTACATGTTTTGGTACGATAAAACCATCAGGCTGTTGCATATAAACATCCTCCAAAAGATTTTTGTTAAGGAAAGCGGTTTTGACGTCCATTTGCCATATTTCATAATCTAAATACGCAGCAATAGCAAGCATTATCCGAATGGATTTAATCATGGCAACATGTGAAAACGTTTCGTCGTAATCGACACCATGTCGTTGACGATAACCTTGAGCTACAAGCTTAGATTTGTACATTTGTATGTTGCCATCCATGTATGTCTTCCTTTTGAAGACCCATTTACAACTAATAGGCTTAATGTCTTCTGGTGCATCAACCAGTGTCCAAACTTGGTTGGTATACATGGAATCCATTTCGGACTTCATGGCTTCTTGCTATAAAGTGGAGTCGATACCTTGTATCGCTTCCTCATACGTAGCCGGTTTATCTTCCTCAATAAGATTAATATCTACATGAGGTGAGATCAGAAACCCATACCTCTCAGGTTGTTTTCTAACTCTCTCCGATCTACGCGGTTCTTGTGTATTAGAAGATTATGGAACAGTCTCATCCCTGATGGATTGTTCATGTTCCGTGAGGGGGTCAATGCCAGGAATAATATCACTCTGATTTTCATCAAGTTCTACTTTCCTTCCACTTACCACTGCATTCATAAATTCATTTTCTAGGAAAACCGCATGAAGAGCAACAAATATTTTATTCTCTTGTGGGTTGTAGAAGTAATATCCTTTAGTTTCCCTAGGATAACCTATAAATAGGCACTTATCTGATTCAGGTTCTAGTTTGGTACCATCCAAACGTTTAACATAAGCCCAGCATCCCCAGATCTTCACGAATGAGAAACCCGGTTTCTTTCCTGTCCATATTTCATATGGAGTCTGTCCAACAGATTTTGACAGAACCTTATTCAAAATAAGTATTGCACTGTTTAATGCGTATCCCCAGAAGGAAATTGGTAGCTCAGTGCGACTCATCATTGACCTTACCATGTCCAATAAAGTTCGTATTCTCCGTTCGGACACACCGTTCAATTGAGGTGTTCTGGGAGGAGTCAACTGTGAAAGAATACCATATTTTTTCAAGTAATCTTGAAACTCATTGCTTAAGTATTCTCCACCACGGTCCGACCGTAATGTTTTAATACTTTTGCCAGTCTGTTTTTATACTTCGAGTCGAAACTCTTTGAATTTCTCAAAATTTTCCGACTTGTGTTTCATAAGATACACATAACCATAACGCGATACATCATCCGTAAAGGTTACAAAGTATTCATATCCACCTCTAGCCTGGCTAGACATCGGCCCATATATGTCACTATGAACGAGGGCTAACAGCTTGGTGGCACGTACACCTTTACCACTAAAAGGTGTTATAGGTATTTTGCCTAATAAACAAGATTCGTAGACATCATATGAATTAGGATCAAATCCGTCCAAGTATCCATTCTTCCAAAGTGTGGATATACGAGTCTTGTTAATGTTTCCCAGACGATAATGCCACAAATAAGTCTCATCTGATTTACTCAGTTTGAGCCTTTTGTTTGTCATGTTATATGTTTGAGATTCGTTTATATTCAAAATATAAAGACCATTATTAACATCTGTTGTACATCAAAATGTCATTTTTATATACAAAACACCTAGTGTTCCTGAATACAAAGGTATACCCGCATCGGTTAAACTAGATACAGAGATGATATTCCTAGTCAAACTAGGTAAAAAATAACAGTTTGCTAATGTTAGTACATGCCCCGATGGCAGATTCAAAACATAGGTGCCAACGGCCAAAACGGCGACTATCGTCCCATTTCCGACTCGTAGGTCGATCTCACATGAAGCAAGTCTCCTGCTAATCTACAGATCCTGCACATCAGTACATATGTGAGTACCACATCCAGAATCAAAAATCCAATTTTTAAAACCAGGATTGGACATATTTATTTCAATAACAAACATACCTGAAGCCGAAGCCTTCCCCGCCTTCGCATACTTCAAGTCCGCCTTGTACATACGGTAGTCACGCTTCCAGTGACCCTGTTTGCCACAGTGTAGGCAGACATCTTAGGATATTGTTGGGGTTGGTGCTCAGAGCGCCAATCCGGACCGTATTTATGTCTGATTCATGAATACGAACATCCTTTTTTTTCCATAATGTTACTTATTTATGGTTGCACCTCTTGTTTTTATATACGTATTCGATCTTATTACGATTAGATTGAAACTAAAAGTGGTTTAGTGATATGTATATATTAGACAAAGGCCCGATAATATATAATGCAGTACACAGTTACAAAGCTAGTTTTTAATTGACATTGGGAAATGTCACTGCTAAATGTATATTATCAAATATAGTTCCTGGTCAAGATTTACTAAGCGGTTAGTCAAATCCATTGAGACCAGTACATGTCGTATATCGAGACTTGGTCCGATGGTTTATCCCAATGAACCATGAGTCTGGGGAGACTTGTATAGACGTGTAGGTGTTTATAGTGGATAAGGACTGAACGACTCACCGAAGATTCTTAATGGATGGTACACCAATGTCAATAAGAATCTTCTCGGGTTGAGTAGCATAGTGGTCCTTCGACTTGAGATACCACTGTGGATGTATGAGACAACATCCACACTTAGATGGCAGTCACGTCACCGATCTATTTAGATCAGACTTCCGCCTGTTCATTGGGTGTGGACCGATCCTCAGGATATCATGTGTGTATCAAGATAGGATCCGAAAGTTCTGTGTACAGAGCATAGGTAGTCCATATATGATTAGCATTCTGATAAATCTGTTGCCACAGCATACTTCAGAAGTAAGTTCCGAATGTTATTTAGAGATTTCTAATAGATGCGTCGACGGGATAATACCTATAAGGATTTGACGTTTACATCTATATCGCTAGGTTTATCCGGATACCTGTGACTGATGGATTATACGTATGCAATGACCTCGACCTGTGTGATTCATCTAGTTTATCTGTGGTCGTCATAATTTACGGGTGGGTAAATTATGGACACGAAATTAGATTTTGTGACGGATATACCTGAATCTAGAGAGTCTCACTAATGAAATATACTCGTAGAGCACTATGGCAACTTTTATGAATAATGATGATTATTTATAAATCGTTTAAACGTTAAACGAAAAATACATGCCAACGGGCCGAACTGTCATTACCTAATTAATGTGTATTTGTATTTAATATATGATATTATTAAATACACATTAATATATTGTCAAATAAAGTTATTTGACATATATCATTAATATATGTGTTTGAGATATTTAAAGTAAATATAATACATATATTTGAGATATTTGTATTTAATTAATTAATTGTTAAATGATTAATATAATTAAAATATAAATATCTCACCAAATGATATTTATGGGAAATGATTAACAAGTGTTTTTTGTTGACTTTTTCATTAAAAGAAAAGGTTATCAAAATGGTTTTGATAACTTAGATATTTGTTTTTAATTTGTTAAAAATTGAAATATCTCTTTTTTTTATGGTGATTTCGGCCACACCCTTTAGTATATAAAGTGTTATATTTTTTCATAAGTTTAACCTAGTTCCATGCCTCCAAAATAAACATGAAAAGTTAGAGAGAAAAAGTGAAGAACCTTGAAGAACAACTAAGGAAAAGCTTGGATTTAGTAAGTATTTCCACTTTGCTATTATAGGGAAATTTGTTCCTTTTGTTCTAGGCTATAAAATTGCTTGTTCTTAAGTTTTTTCTACTCTTTCTTGTTTATGTTTTGAGTGTTTGAAGTTTTGAACATGGGTGTTTGCATGTATGATAGTTAAAGAAAGCTTATAAGTTGTTATTAAGCATTCTTTTGGTCATTTGATGATCTCGTTGCCATTCTAGAGTTGTTGAGCCACTCCTTGGTGACCTAAAATTGTTATAGAGTTATTTCAAAGTGGTGAGACTTGTTTGGTGTGGTAGAGACTTGATTGAAACATTGGATTTGTTTAATTTCGTCTAATTTGTCCAATTTGATGAAATTGAGAAATTAGGATTTACAACCATCTCCAAATTTTGGGCTTTTCATATATGTGTTGTGTAATGATGTATATATGATGTATATCAAGTTTGGTGATGATTGGATTTCATCTTGACTTGTTTTGAACAAGATTGGACCAAAATACCCAAATTGGGAACCTTAGGCCCTTCTCGACAATTTTGGGTTACTGTGGGATTTAAGTTGCAATTTGTATTCTCATGTATTGTACATGTTGGAAATAATTTTATAACTGATTTGGAATCACCTAAAATTGTATTTGACAATTTGGGGACTAAAATGAACAAAATGAAAACTATGGGGACCTTTCGGCAATTTATAAGAAATTGTGGTTTAATGTTGTAAATCTGATTTTGATGTATTGGATATGTTGGAAATAATTTTAGAACTGATTTAGAATCATCCAAAATTATATTTGACAATTTATGGACTAAAATGATCAATTTGTAAAGTTTTGGGGCAATTCGGTAATTACCAAGAAATATGATTTCTTGTGTAATTTTTCAGAATTTGATAATTGGATAATTAAATAAATAATTTTATTTGATTGATCCGAGAAAAATTTTTGAAATCGGAAAATTTTGATTTTCCGCGATTCCGCTGCATTACCGATATTCCCCCTTAAAACCCCTATAAAATGGTATCAGAGCGAGTCTGATTCTGGACACCCCGATATGATTAGCCCTGTAAAATCTAATGTTTTTTCTTTTCTTTACTTGATACATGCATGCTTTCATTTAATTTGATTAAATTTAAAGTGTATGACACTTTATGGAATATCCCCGCTTAATAAGGTTTTAAAGTAACTAGTATTTGGAATACTTGTTTCTTGGTTCGTCTTGTCAATACGGTTTATAAATATTTTTCCGTGACTACATCTGAGACCGTGCCTCTGCTGTGAAGGTGTAGCCGATAGATATTTATTTATGCCAGATGTATATAAGATACTAGATAAATTCAAGCGAAAGCGGAATCCTGAATGTGCCCTAGCTGTCAGGGTTACGCAAGTAACTTGAGTTTATCATTGGCAAGTTTAACCTTGGTATGTCTCCTTGTGGGCCTGCCTTAGCAGCGACAACGAGAAATGACCAAGACCGGAAACCCATGAGTCACTAGTGAGTGATTGACAATGAGTTGTCTACCTGTGAATATATGTAGGCGAGACCGTGACTCTGCTGTGAGTCGAAATATATTCATGGGGTCCACTTCCCATTATGGAATTCGATTTAATTATTGAATTCTCATTTTTCCATTGGGGATTACGGTATTACATAAAATAGTGGGAGGCACTACTAAGTTTAAAATATTCCATAACTTTGGCAGTCTGTATTATTATGGAAATTGCCGCTTAATTGTTTCATTATTCTATTGTTTATATAGAATTAAACTTTTATTTACTGCACACATATTTTGATATGTTATCTGACTTGACTCTTGGTTGCGGTTATTCTAGAATAGGTTCTAAATACTATTAGACTAGGATATTATTAGATTGGTCTAAACCATCGGGAACTGTTGTTCCGATTTTCTTCAAAAATCGAGATGGTTAATGACTTAGTTTCTAAGTCATGATAGATAATCTAGATAGATATCCCTTTTATGATATAATACTTTAGAGAGAATAGTTTCTTATGCAGTAAGAATTGACTTGAATTAGTTCATGTCTAGAGATTCTTGACTGGCATTAAGAAAACCCCATTAGGTATTTGTTTATCTAGTAATGACGTTTCTTAGCTTTAATTACCTTTAGAGGCAATGTGTCTGACATAATTTGCTGATCAGTTATTTGTAATTGTTGTGAATAATTGAATGCAAATATTAAAGCTAAAGAAAGGAGATGTGTATAGTTGTGTATGGAAAATATCGATTTTCATAATACTACAATTATAGGTATTGGATACCAGATCTCCCGTCTTGTTATTTAAAAATATTAGTTAACGATTGTTTTGATATTTGATATCGGAACTTGCGACTATTGGATAGTTACTTGTTCTTTATAAATAATTGTTATATGTTTTAAAAATAAGTAGTAGTGTCATTGACATAGAGATAAACATTAAGAAAAATTATTCGGTAAAAGTAATTAATTTAGAACAATGCTTTATGAGTTTAATCACTTAAGCATTAGATGCTTATTCTGTATGGTAAAGGATGGTTTGATACGAGATCACACCATATATCCTTATCCATTTAAAAAATATTGTATTCAGGAAGGTGATTAAGATCTCGTTTAACCAATGATTGTCATTAGACCACCAGATTTATTTAACTGATACATTGGATGTATGTAGTTTAATAATTGTAATTGCTTAAGATAGTTTTCTTTACTTCGTAACTTAGTTTGTGAATTGTCATAACTTAGTTACGTGTTTCTGAAAGAACACATATTGAACTTCTTGAAATGATCAAGAACTTTCAATCTGTTCTGATGAAACGTAGATTGAACATTTTTTACTTGTTCATATATATTCAATCTAAAGTTTTTTAGAGAACTCTATCCTCAAAATTCATTACATGTCTTTGAACTATTCAAAGATTTTTGATACGATCAAACGTATGAATTTAAAGCAATTAGTTCTAAGGTTATTCAATTAATATGATTCTTATTCAATATAATTCTTCCACGATTCCATCTTGATGGAATTGGTCAGTGGGAGTAATTGAATCTTATATGATTTGATTCGTTTGATATTGAATGTTACCGAATTAGTTTCAATACTCTTGGGGTTATGCTCTAGTAACATTAATCCATCTTTTTAATTAATGTTCCATTATTTTTTACAGTTGCATATATGATATGTATAGATAGATAATTCGAATCTTGAAAAGTTTAAGATTTGAATATTTCTTTTATATAATAGTTATATAATGGAAATTACTTACACATCAGGAGTATAAGTAAAAGTTTATCATTTATTCTATTTTATAGAATATAGTATTTTATTTGATAGAATATATTTTCTACGATCCTAAGTAATAAAATTATTTTATTACTTGGTGTGTAACATCTGATGTTAATCATTGTAGAAAAAGACTTGACATATTGAAGTCAATTGTGAGAATGATAAACTATAATTGGAACTACGTAATTAATAAGATAAAACAACCCTTATACATCTTCCGTACAAGTCCAATAGGATAACAGAATCATTCACGGGTATTTGATACTTAATGGTTCTGTTGTTTTCTCATTGAAGAAAAAAATTATCTTATAACTTATAATGGAAACGACATTTGATATCGATTCTGGAAGTTCACCATTGAACCATAGATCTAAGATTGTTTATAGCTTACTACGATCAAGTTTTGAACTTGATTACGCTTTCATTATGAATTAGTTCATGATATGTGCTAATTGTTTGCGCAGTGAAAGCAGTGTGAGCTTATTAAAGGTTTGACCTTTATAGTATGACAGTGAGAAAAGTTATTCTCAGCAATCTATTGTAGATTCTGAGAAAACTTATCTCTAGTCACATTAATTGAACAATTAGAGATATATTGATTAATGTTGATATTAAACTGTACATTTTAACTAAAGAATGCAAAATGGCGTTTTTGAATGACTTATTCAGATAAGAGATCAGTTGTGATTTCTTTGTTTCAATAGTTCATTCTGGAATGGCCCTAGAGTTTATGTTCTGTTGAGATCGCAGTTTTGTGTGCAAGCTTATAGAGCTTATTGTAGACTAGGATAAGTCTTCCGAAATCTGTGTTCTCTATTTTTGACATCAGTCAGATTGTTTGATCTTGACAAAGTATAGAGGATATATATGTGATTGAAGGGTTAGTGGGAGCGTACAAATTACTTTCTAGTGTTATATATCCTAACAATATTATCATCATTATAGTAATAATGAGATGTTTGTCAGGTAAAAGATTTACCTAAGTCTTCTTTACTCCGTGAAAGCAGTGGGAGTAGTCTTTATTATATTTGATATAAAGTTTTATATAAGATATAAAACTAAGAGACTTGTGAGATACTCATATTATTCGTACATTAGATATGATCTAATAAATAACATAACTAGGCTATCTATATGACAGTTAGTATAACTGTTGGACAGTTATTGTGTGTCTTATATAAAGTATTCATCTTTCGTAAAAGATGATTCCTTTTTCGAAAGAGATATTGATTAGAATGTCTAATCAATCTTATGTATCATTTGATGATGACATAATAAATACTTTATAATGTGCGATTGTAGATATAGATTTAATCGTAATTGTTATGAGTTATTTTGATATCCTATAGACCATAGGATGGATCTTGAAACACGTTCTTTGTGATCTTTGAGATATTAAGAACGAGTTTCTAATTCATGGAGAATACAGTCTGCAACCAATAGGGTCATATTAGTTTTGAGACTAATTATGACGTTAGACAATCTACGTCATAAAGAGTCACAAAAGATGCAGTGGGAGTGTCACGAAGGATTCTACTATTTAGTGGAATTAGATGCAACTTATGAAGTATTGACTTATGAAGTTGCATAGTGACCTTATAAATTAGAAGTTTTATATTGTTGTTTTGCTTGCGGTTGTCTTCATAGTATTTTGGATTTGATCCCTAAATACTTGGACAACTCAGTAGTTGTAGCACAATACTGATGTAGCATCAGAGTCATATTAATGTATAATTTAGATTCTACAAAATATTAATGATACTGACTATGGGAAATGATGGAGTTTGTTTGACAAACTCAATATGTAATAGCGGCCCTACTTCTTGTTGCCTACCTCTTAAATGCTAGGTGAGCTTTTGAGAGCCATGAGTATACGATACACATTGAGATGTGTATATGATACCGTGGATTGGCACTAGAGCAAGTGGGAGAAATTGTTGGGGTTGGTGCTCAGAGCGCCAATCCGGACCGTATTTATATCTGATTCATGAATACGAACATCCCATTTTTCCATAATGTTACTTATTTATGGTTGCACCTCTTGTTTTTATATACGTATTCGATCTGATTACGATTAGATTGAAACTAAATGTGGTTTAGTGATATGTATATATTAGACAAAGGCCCGATAATATATAATGCAGTACACAGTTATAAAGCTAGTTTGTAATTGACATTGGGAAATGTCACTGCTAAATGTATATTATCAAATATAGTTCCTGGTCAAGATTTACTAACACGGGTTGGTTAGTCAAATCCATTGAGACCAGTACATGTCGTATATCGAGACTTGGTCCGATGGTTTATCATAATGAACCATGAGTCTGGGGAGACTCGTATAGATGTGTATGTGTTTATAGTGGATAAACACTGAACGACTCACCGAAGATTCTTAATGGATGGTACACCAACGTTAATAAGAATCTTCTCGGGTTGAGTAGCATAGTGGTCCTTCGACTTGAGATACCACTATGGATGTATGAGACATCCTCCATACTTAGATGGCAGTCACGTCACCGATCTATTTAGATCAGACCTCCGCCTGTTCGTTGGGTGTGGACCGATCCTCAGGATATCCTGTGTGTATCAAGATAGGATCCGTCAATTCTGTGTACAGAGCATAGGTAGTCCATATATGATTAGCAGTCTGTTAAATATGTGGCCACAGTATACTTTGGTAGTAAGTTCCGAATGTTATTTAGAGATTGCTAATAGATACGTCGACGGGATAATACCTATAGGGATTTGATATTTACATCTATATCTCTGGGATTATCCGGATACCTGTGACGGAGGGATTAAACGCATGCAATGACATCGACCTGTGTGATTCAACTAGTTTATCCCAATGAACCATGAGTCTGGGGAGACTCGTATAGACGTGTAGGTGTTTATAGTGGATAAAGGCTGAACGACTCACCGAAGATTCTTAATGGATGGTACACCAACGTTATTAAGAATCTTCTCGGGTTGAGTAGCATAGTGGTCCTTCGACTTGAGATACCACTGTGGATGTATGAGACATCATCCACACTTAGATGACAGTCACGTCACCGATCTATTTAGATCAGACCTCCGCCTGTTCGTTGGGTGTGGACCGATCCTCAGGATATCCTGTGTGTATCAAGATATGATCCGACAATTCTATGTACAGAGCATAGGTAGTCCATATATGATTAGCAGTCTGATAAATTTGTGGCCACAGCATACTTCGGAAGTAAGTTCCGAATGTTATTTAGAGATTTCTAATAGATACGTCGACGAGATAATACCTATAAGGATTTGACGTTTACATCTATATCTCGGGGTTTTTCCGGATACCTGTGACTGAGGGATTATACGTATGCAATGACCTCGACCTGTGTGATTCAGCTAGTTTATCTATGGTCATCATAATTTACGGGTGGGTAAATTATGGACACGAAATTAGATTTTGTGACTGATATAGCTTAATCTAAAGAGTCTCACTAATAATATATACTCGTAGAGCACTATGGCAACTTTTATGAATAATGATGATTATTTATAAATCGTTTAAACGTTAAACAAAAAATACATGCGAACGGGCCGAACCGTCATTTCCTAATTAATGTGTATTTCTATTTAATATATGATATTATTAAATACACATTAATAAATTGTCAAATAAAGGTATTTGACATATATCATTAATATATGTGTTTGAGATATTTAAAGTAAATATAATACATATATTTGAGATATTTGTATTTAATTAATTAATTAATTAATTGTTAAATAATTAATATAATTAAAATATAAATATCTCACCAAAAGATATTTATGGGAAATGATTAACAAGTGTTTTTTGTTGACTTTTTCATTAAAAGAAAAGGTTATCAAAATGGTTTTGATAACTTAGATATTTGTTTTTAATTTGTTAAAAATTGAAATATCACTTTTTTTTATGGTGATTTCGGCCACACCCTTTAGTATATAAAGTGTTATTTTTTTTCATAAGTTTAACCTAGTTCCATGCCTCCAAAATAAACATGAAAAGTTAGAGAGAAAAAGTGAAGAACCTTGAAGAACAACTAAGGAAAAGCTTGGATTTAGTAAGTATTTCCACTTTGCTATTATAGGGAAATTTGTTCCTTTTGTTCTAGGCTATAACATAGCTTGTTCTTAAGTTTTTTCTACTCTTTCTTGTTTATGTTGTTGAGTATTTGAAGTTTTGAACATGGGTGTTTGCATGTATGATAGTTAAAGAAAGCTTATAAGTTGTTATTAAGCATTCTTTTAGTCATTTGATGATCTCGTTGCCATTCTATAGTTGTTGAGCCACTTCTTGGTGACCTAGAATTGTTCTAGAGTTATTTCAAAGTGGTGAGACTTGTTTGGTGTGGTAGAGACTTGATTGAAACATTGGATTTGTTTAATTTCGTCTAATTTGTCCAATTTGATGAAATTGAGAAATTAAGGTTTACAACCATCTCCAAATTTGGGGATTTTCATATATGTGTTGTGTAATGATGTATATATGATGTATATCAAGTTTGGTGTTGATTGGATTTCATCTTGACTTGTTTTGAACAAGATTGGACCAAAATACCCAAATTGGGAACCTTAGGCCCTTCTCGACAATTTTGGGTTATTGTGGGATTTAAGTTGCAATTTGTATTCTCATGTATTGTACATGTTGGAAATAATTTTATAACTGATTTGGAATCACCTAAAATTGTATTTGACAATTTGGGGACTAAAATGAACAAAATGAAAACTATGGGGACCTTTCGGTAATTTATAAGAAATTGTGGTTTAATGTTGCAAATCTGATTTTGATGTATTGGATATGTTGAAAATCATTTTAGAACTGATTTAGAATCATCAAAAATTATATTTGACAATTTATGGACTAAAATGATCAATTTGTAAAGTTTTGGTGCAATTCGGTAATTACCAAGAAATATGATTTCTTGTGTAATTTTTCAGAATTTGATAATTGGATAATTAAATAAATAAGTTTATTTGATTGATCCGAGAAAAAGTTTTGAAATCGGAAAATTTGATTTTTCGCGATTCTTCGGCGTTAACGATATTCCGCCTTAAAACCCCTAAAAATATGTCATTTATCTTCTAGAAGACTATGATGATTTAGCTTTGCCCTTCTTCTTTTTCTTCTTCACACCCCCAGATGCCTTCGGCCAAGCCTTGGCCTTCTGGCATGTCGAAGTAAGATACGCCTCGCACTTCTTGCCTTTTTGAAGCTCTGGCTTTGCTTCTTTCAGCATAGCCATTAACTCTCCAAGAGTTTTCTCTTGGTTCATCATATTATAGTTCATGATAAACCCACCCAACAATCGGGCAGAGACTGTAAGATCAAATCTATAGAAGTCTCAGCCTCGAAGGTAATGCCCAACTGACCTAGCTGTTCGATGTCAGCAATCATCTGCGATACGTAGTGTTCAACAGATGTACCATCTGACATACGCGAACAAAAGAGCTGCTTTTGCAATTCATACTTCTGAGATCTAAGATTATATATATGAAGATCCTTCAATTTCAACATCATGTTATAAGAATCCAATCCTTTGTTATGACGACAAAACTGAAGAGTCATTGCAACAAGCATAACGGATTGAGCAGTAAAGTTATCATCTCGATGAGTCTTCCAAAGCTCATGATCAACTGGTCGCTCAAGTCCGGGCTCAGGCCCGAGAGGTCTCTCTATAACATAGAGAAACTTCTCAGATCCCAGGACTATCCTGAGATTCATCTCCCAATCTAGAAAATTTGTACCATTAAAGACATTCTCGCCCATGATTATGTCTCTAACGCTAATCTTTCCAGCCATCTTGATGCTATAGTCCAACTATCCAATCAATGATTTCGGGTACACTCAAAATGCAATGGTTACTATAGTCCAACTATATAACCAACTATAAGTGGAGTAGTTTTGAGTACAGTCTAACTGTTCAAAGAAAGCAATAAAATAATATTAGTCCAACTAAAATATATAATGACGATAAATAATAAAATAGCGCGTATTAGCGAGTATTAAACGAAATTGCAAATTTAATACTAGCATTCCACTATTTTTCGACGAGCCTCTAACCCTCTATTGAGTACTCGAGAAACCTAGTTACCTAGTGGGCTAGGATCCTGTTAAATAATACACAACATTGACTTTGGCCAACAAGTTGTATAAAACTTAACTAGGTAGATCTCTAAGATCAATTGGATCCCATCCAATTCCTAGATCTGATAGGTGGACCTCCAAGTCCAAAACATATATCCAATATATATCCTAACATGTTTCCTATGAATCAACTAAGCCTTGGCTTTGGCTCAACAAGCTTAATGATTCCAGTTAAGCGTGACCAATTGACAGTGGGAAAACTTCGTAATCCACGTCGATGTACAGAAGTGAACTTGACTTTGGCCAACAAGTCACAACTGCCCAAGACATACGATGTTAACAAAGCTTTCATGGTTCAAACACATCCGCGATAGACAATGATCTTGACTTTGGCCAACAAATCAAAGCCAATCTTGGATCTTGAGAGAGAACCACTCAATGGAAGGAAACACTTAATATTAAATGTGAGGGTGTTTTTCGTAAATTGGCAACCAATTTATTATCTTTGATTAGATCTCATCATACACCCTTAAACATGCATTCTAAAAGCATAATAAGGCGCGATAAATTTAATAATGATATGCAGATGGATATTCACAATTTTTTCCTAGAAAAATCTCTCTCTTTCTTCTCTCCCTCTAGCACTTTACATTCTTCTAAAACCCAATTACATAACACTATAAGAAACCTCATTTACATTGAGGGGAATTGGTGAGAAGAGAAATACAATGGGAATTAGAGGTGATAAGCTGGACGCGCAGGTCCAATTTCAAATAAATACCATATTTACAACAATTTCCAAAATTGCCTCACCCATCTAATATCCATCCGATATATATTATTCAACAAATACATCCAAGTATTCACACATAGCATGTTGTCAATCAATCTAATCCAATTAATTAATCTTTAATTAATGACCATCCAATATTCATACAATGATTTGATTTGCGCGAGTCTAACTCGTTTAAGAATAAATACTCAAAGTAAGTATTATTGAATTATATCGAACTATAATTTTAAATCCAATTTAAATTGTATCAAATACCAATTCATGTTTAATTCCAAATTAAACAATTACACTTATTATTTTAATGCCTTTTTAGACTTGGATTCCAAATCCAATCCAAATGGGTCTCAAAGGGCCAATTAGCATCCAATGCCAATTCAATTAAGTCCAATGGGCTGTTAATTAATTCGTTAGTCATGGACTTTAGGTCATTATGGATCAAACCCATAATGCCTTGGCCCATTTAGGAATCACCCTATGCCAAAAATCAATTTTGGCCCATTAGGCCCAATTTAGTAATTAAAGGCACAAAAGTCATACTTTGGACTTTATGGAAATAGTTTAGGCCCAATTGGATCCAACCCAATTATCCAAAACCAAACTTGGCCCAACCAAGCCCATTAGCCAAATACAACCAAATTACATTAATGCAATATTAAAAATATCACATTAATTTAATTTAAGTATAATTAACACAACTAATTAATTAATCTAATATTTCCAAAATATTAATTAATCTAATTAATCATGCTTATCATTTCAATTTATGTCCAACAAAAATTGAAGTAAAATCAAGTCTCCCAACAACATGCATCTCTCGGTAAAAGCAAGAAATTAACATCCAAAATTGATTTCAATCCAATTAAATCAACATTCAACATTCAATTTCATGCCATTAACACTTTCAAGTGTCTAATTTCAAAAAATCACCATGAGATATTCCTAGGGTAGTTTCGGCCATGTGAAGGATGTGGGCAAAATTTGATTCAATCAATTTTTAACAATCCAATCATGCATAACTCTAAGTTATCATGTTATAACATCAACCAAACACTCAATTTAGAAATTTCATGCTCCAAGCAAAAATACCCAAATTAAAATTTATAAACACTAGAATTCAAATCAAGTGTAGCAAGGCTCTAGATTCCATTGTTAGTCTCTCTAAGACATGCCCAAGATCCTAAACATGATTTGAGTGTGAATAATCAAGTAAAAGTTGCGTAAAAAACTTACATTGATTTAGGAGGAATTTCAAAAAATCCTTTAAATGGATGAAGCTCCAAGCTTTTGATTTGTTGTTTGAACTCTTGGGTGAGTTTCCTTATCACCTTAAAAGACTCTACAAGTGCTAGCTTGATCAAATTTTTGAAACAAAATTTTCAAGAACAAGAGGGAGAAGCTCACGGCAATGAGAGGAAAGAGAGAATAGTGAATAGTAAGTCAAACTTGGTGGGTTGTTGTGTTTGTAAATGCCACATTTAATAAGCCCAACCACTTCCATCAATTGTGTGACAATTGATGTAAGTAAAGTGGGTCCCACCACTTTTAAATTACGAATTTAAGTTGGCTTCTCCAATACACAACTTAACTTGGGCCCGGTTCGTTTAATTCCGAATTAACAAATTTGTCGTCGCGATATAATTAAATACAATTTAATTAAATAATTATGCCTAGCAAAATTATTACGATAATCGCTTACGAATTAATTCCAAATTAATTCGTTCGCCCGAATTAAAATCCAATTTTAATTTCGTATTGAAATCTAATTTCAATTAATATATCTGATATATTATTTCAGGCCAAATAAATAAATTAAATAGAAAAATCCAATTTAACTATTAAATATATTTTATCGATTAATTCTAAATTAATAGTGTTCTCTCTTCTGTAAGAATTTAATCACAGATTAATTATTGCCGCAATTAATCCTAAATTAATTTTCTCTATCATAATTAATCTCATAGTAATTTTCTCTCTTATGATTACTCATAATACATCATTACACATTATTCCATATCCATCCAGTAGCTCAAATATGCAAAATACATGTTTCCAGAAAATCGTCCAAAAAGTTTTTGAAAATACTGCGAATGGATCCTAAGCCCTCCGAACCTCTCTGGAATTACTCAAATACTAGCGTATCATCATAATTAACCTATATCCTTAATTGTGTTAATCAAAACAGAAATGCGAGTGAAATCCGATTTTACCAGAAACTCGCATTACTTATCGGATCGATCGAATTATCTCTGATTTCTCTCGGATTCTACCAAATGCACATATTCAATATACTAATACTCAGAAAAATCAATTTATATCATTACATTACTCTACGAAGCTACTGGATACATCCGAACATTTAACTATAAACTTGAAATTTGTGGATTTTTATCGGGAGGTCTTACCGAGATTTCGAGGCCATATACGGACTCCAAACGATCCCACGAACGCGCTGGAATTGACAGAATTCCGATCGGAATTACTACTCACCATGGTCATTATTCATCCGAATATTCCTTCCTTATTTTGCGTGCAACCGAGCACGGATCAAAAATGTAATATCCCGAGTTTTTCAGAACACTGTTGGAATATTTCTGAATTAAAGATAAGGATTTGGAAAGGGATGGTGTTCGAAAATTAGACTTTATGTGTTGGAAAATAGGTGAGAATATTTTTAAGAGAAGTTTTATCGCGTTTGAAAACGCGTGGTTCTGAGAACCGGTTACGCGATTTCTGTTTTCATCATTCTACGAGTAAAAGATTCTTGTTTCGGCTATAAAATTTCAAATGAACTCTGATTGAGCTGATTCATGAACTATCATACTCATTTTTCCAAGACGAACAACTTTCGTGTTGAATATTTTTCGAAATTTGCACAAAATGGCTTCCAAAATGAATTTTTTTAGAAAGTTCCATGGCAGGGGCCTGATTGTAGTTTTCAAGGATCAGAATGTAATTTTTCTAAATTATCTATAAATAGTTCATAGTTTCAAAAAAATTGCCAAAATGGCAAAACTTATCAAAGTTCCCAAACCGACCCCCCAACCCCCAAATTCGTCCTTGTCGTTGCTGGTCACGCCGGCGGCTTGCCGACCACCGCCTACCAGTGTGAGCAGCCAGAGGGTGCGCCGGCCACCCCTCCACCTTGAGGTGGCCGCCGGCAGCCCCCAGGTTACCGGAAAATGACAATATTGAGAGAAACGCGTGCGTAAATGGGTATCCTGATCCCGGCTCGTCACTTCGTTTCAAGGCCCGAGCCACCCGCCAAATCGAAGCTCTCAAAGAGTACTACAAGATGGTAGTGACAATGTTTCCGATACATGGTCGATTGCACATGAAACGAGGGAGGAAGATTCAGATGAATAGTGACCCATGATGAACAGTAGCTCCGATCGAAATTCCGTCAATTCCAGCATGTTCATGGGATCGTTTGGAGTCCGTATATGCCCTCAAAATCTCAGTAAGAGCTCCCTGTAAAACTTCATAAATTTCAAGTTTATCGTTAAATGTTCAAATATTTCCAGTAGCTTCGTAGAATAGCATATTGATATGAATTGAATTGTTTGAGTATTAGTATATTGAATATAAGCATTTGATAGAATTCGAGTGAAAACGGAATAAGTTTGATCGATCCGATAGAATATGCAAGTTTCCCGTAAAAGTGGGTTTTCGCGTAGAATGATATGTTTTGATTTTAGCGATAATTATGAGTTATATTTGATATTACGAACATGATTGGATAAATCCGGGAAGGTTTGGAGGGTTCATAATCCTTCCGTTGCGTTTGCGGAAACTTTTTCAGAAGATTTTTCAAAAACACGTAAACCGAGAGTTTAAGTTAACAGACCACTTGGAATAGTTTATAACGATGTTTTAAGGTTACTGAAACTGAATGTATTGAAAATGGACTTGATTTGGTTATATCGGAAAGATTCGGGCTTTTCGCTATTTGTTTTGGCAGACTTAAATAGAACCTGGATTGCTCGCGAAGCCAAGTAAGTAACTCATGCGATGAGAGGTTAATGGGTGATTTCGTTTTTTGAGTATACATATATACGGGTATAGATGATTGATATGTTAAGTTAAATAGAAGATAGTTAAGAAGTAGTTTGAGAAGGCGTTCAAGGTTATGTGTAGTTAAGTGAAACGACTATCGCAGGTATGACTTTTATTATTATCATAATACGAAGTAAGAGGTTTAGTGATATTAATGTCTGTAGGTATGTATTGAAGTGTTTGATAAGCTAATTAATATCTATGTGTATGTATGAATGTACGTAAGGGTATGAATGTGTAACGATATGAAATTGTGTAAGTGAATGAATATGAAAATATGCAAGTATATGAGTATGTATTCATATATGCATATGATGTTAAGATATGAGGACTATGTGGTATATGAGATTTGATTCGTAATGAGGTGTATATTCGTAAGTTTGAAGTATATGTATGTATATGAGTATTTGAATGATGTTTGGATTGTTTGTCGTGTATGTGATTGTTTATGAGAAATCATGTAAAGAGTTTATGTTATATGGTGAGTGAGCCTGTTTGTATGTTTGATTTGATGATGTGATCTTTGATGTATTGATTGTTGTGTGTGCTTCTTAGTTGGTTGCGTGATGACTGTAGATATGTCTGAGTGTGTGTATGTGTCTGATGGAAGTCGTGATATGTATGGGTTGTGTATACTTATGTGACATGAATGAATGATTTGAAACCAATGTAAATATCAGAGGTTATAGAGCGTGTTTGCTAAGTTGTATTGATATGTACGCATGTGTGTAAGGGTTCTGAAATTGTATTTACATGTATATAAAAGAAATGTGCTACGGTACATGTGAATGTATATGAAACCCCAATATTAAGCTATTGTAAGGTTATCGTGGATTAAAGAAGGTTAGGAAAAGATTGTGTTGATATTGAAGAAAGAGGTTTTAATATTACAGATAGTTTGTAACTGAACAGAAGAAAGTTTGTTAGATTTACCGATTTGCTGATATTTCAAAAATATTTACTATGATAAGTATTAATATGTGACTTCATGTTTCAACATTGAAATGGTTTCGATGTTATGTGATGTACTTTTTGATGTTGAATCAATGTTTCGTGTGCTTTAAATCTCTAGCCACTACATTGACAATATGTAAATATGAAAATTTGATATGGGTAAAGTATAAAGGATAATAGAATGTTGATAACTCTGAGACTTGTAATAACTTGAAAACTATGAAAAAATTCTAGTGTGATTAATTTGTACGTTTTGTTTGTAATGATTGCATGGTTACTTACTGAGTTTTTATAACTCACACCAAACTAGTTTGCTAGTTTTGCAGGTTGACTTCTAGATTGGTCAACCACGATAACTTTGGAAGTCATGCTCGAGACGTGGAGCACCCAAGCGGCAGTCACCCTCGCAAGTGTCCTGGGAGAAGTTATAGAGGTTTAAGAAGTCTATAATATTTTAGTTATTGTTTTGTTTGTCGTGTTGAGCACGTGATTTGTATATATATTAAGTAAATGTTTTGATTGATGACGATGTTGATAACGATGTGGGCGCAGCCCTTAGAATATAATTATGATGAGATTTGTGTGGACCTGAGGTCCTTTTATTTGTTTGGAGTATTATTGGATTGCCTTTGATGCTGGACTGCGATCCAGGTTATCCAGTTTTAGGATACATCATGCTGAACTTTCGGTAAATTTACAGGCTGATGGAGATGGGTCAATCATGTCTCCTGCCGATAGCATTCTGCTTCTGGCGGGGTGTTACAGTTGTGGTATCAGAGCAAAGGTTAGGGTGTCGGTGACTGCTGCTACATGGTTTCTGATCATCTGAGTAAGTTTTCTGTTGCGTATCGAGTATATAAGTCATATGTTTGTTGTTTCATTTGATATTTGTTATATGGGATGATGTGTTATGATTTTGATTGATAGGGATAATTCAGATTTTTGGTACATGTTTGTTTACTATGAATATATATATGTGTATAGGTGTACTAAGTTAAAGTATGTGGTTTATATAGATATATGTATAAGTAAGTAATGTGAATTCCAGGTGTTTTGAGGTACAAGTAATTCTATGATGTCGATAGTCTGAATTGTGAACTGATATTTTGAATCATGTTTTGAAAACTTGATATTTGATTTTTGACATAAAAGTGTTTTGAAAAGAGAAAGAAAACAGAAGAAAGAATGAAAGTTTTCAGAGGTTTTGATTTTAATTATAAAGGATAAAGAAAATGTTTCCGCCTCGATGCTTGATTAACGTTTTCATATTTTTAGATTTATCGATATGTTTCCGTCTCGGTGCTCGAAAATGATTTTGTGTTTTTAAACTGTAAAACTTGTTTCCCCCGAGACGTTCGAAAATCTGATTCTGCCACGGTGCTCTATGATTTCATGTTTTTGACCCTCCGTGGTGCTCGTATATGTTTTGTTCCGGATTGGCCCCTGGGGCGCTCGTTATGGGGTCCAGACCATCAGAAAATGGCTGGCCCACTACCCTGTCGATATGGTTCGCACACTGTTCAGTCTATGTGCGCGACTGAGCAGTGGACGATCGGTATGTATTTTGAAAACTTTGCATCAAAGATTTATTTTTTGATTTACACATATTTATGTTTTGGGGGGAAAATGATTTCAAAAAAATTAAATTTTGATTTGATGCATTTCGACATTATTTTTTATATTATATGATATGATATGATATGGTTCCGTCACGGTGCTTGATGTTTTATGTTTTTGACCCACCGTGATGCTCGTATAGGGGTTTGCCCAACTGTAGTGGGCCGACTCGACCCTGTATCGACATGGGATCTGTTCGTTCATTGTCCGATCTGTGCACGCGATTCGGGCATCGGGCGCTCGTTTATGTTTCGTCCAGTGAGTTATGCTGGATGCTCGATATGGATTTACGATAATGGATTTTGAAACTGATTTTGTTTATAGTAAAAGAGTTTTTCAAATGTGTTTTCGAAATGGTTTTTGACATAGATCATTTTACGTTTTCTATTTTGAATAATGACAAAGGTTAACAGATTTCAGACTATCAACATCAAAAGAGTATGTAGGATTATTTGTCATTACTTGCCGTGGCAATGGATTTATCTGTTGATATAAAATGTTACATTCATCATAAGAATACGTATGTAAGTTTATAGTTAGACATGGATCTTATTGGTATAGTGATGGTTATATGTGTTATGTGGTAGTTAGACATGGATCTTATTGGTATAGTGATGGTTATATGTGTTATGTGGTCAGCCACACAAAGTTATATGTGTGATGGGATATGTATGAATGTAAACTTTGATGTTGATATCATTTATATATATGATATAGAATGACATGATATGAAATGAATGAGTTCCGTTTTGTATTATGAATGAAATAGATAGTATGAAATTCGTACTAAGTTTCCATTTTGATATTGTATTGCATGTAAAGGACATGTGTTATGTTCCTCGTTTCGGATGATGTATTCGATTGACTATATAGAATCCGTGTTCGACTTTCTTTTTCTGTTGATGGATGAGCTTGAAACCGTTTGAGCATGTTCTTATGAATGAATGTGAATTGAAATGAAAAGTTTGGCTTGATTTAGGCATGAAATGTTTGGTTTGATGTGTTTTGTTTTGAAATAGCATGACTCGTATTGATGTATGGAATACGTGACTTTTGAAATGGTGTAAGTGAGGTGACTTTCGAATACGAACAAGATGGTAATGTACGTACGATTGATTCCGAATGATCTAACGATGGAGAAATTTCGAGGACGAAATTTTATCAGGAGAGGAGGATGTAATATTCCGAGTTTTTCGGAACACTATTGGAATGTTTCCGAATTAAAGATAAGGATTTGGAAAGGTATGGTGTTCGAAAATTAGACTTTATGTGTTGGAAAATAGGTGATAATATTTTAAGTGAAGTTTTTGTATGGTTTTTTATGGCGAAAATCCGGTAACGCAAAGGAATCGCGGAAAATCAAAATTTTTCGATTTCAAAATTTTTCTTTGATCAATTAAATAAACTTATTTATTTAATTATTCAATTATTAAATTCTGAAAAATTACACAAGAAATCAAATTTCTTTGTAATTACCGAATTGCCCCACAACTTTGCAAATTGATCATTTTAGTCCTAAAATTGTCAAATATAATTTTGGATGATTCTAAATCATTTCTAAAATGATTTTCAACAAGTCCAACTCATCAAAATCAGATTGCAACAAAATCCCCAATTTTTAGCTAATTGCCGAACACACCCTACATTTTCGATTTTTTGCAATTTTGTCCTTTTATGTTCAAAACATGCCAAGATCGACTCCAATCAACCCAAAAATTAATATGCATCATATACACACCATAATACATCACATATAGGAAAATCCTCAAAATTGGAAAGGGTTAAGAACCCTAATTTTACAATTTCTTCAAATTGACAAATCTTACCAAAATCTTTTAAATCCAACACTTTAATTCATTCTTTACCGGACCAAACAAGTATCACCATCATGAAATAACTCAAGAACAATTATAGGTCATCAATGAGTGGCTTAGCAACTCTAGAATGGCAACTTGATTATCAAATAATCAAAAAAGAGCTTATGAAACCATTTCAAGCTCACTTGGAAACCATACATGCACACATCTTTCATTCAAGTTCACAACCAATTAAAACACAAACTATAAGTGTAGAGACAACATCCTAGCAACACATATTGAAGCTAAGCATGTTAGAAATATTTTCTATGTTGAAGACTTTAAAGAAAAACTTACAAAAACAAAGATTTTCCAATCTTTCTTCTTTGTCTTTAAACCTTTTTCTCTCAACTCTTTTGTGTTTATTTTGGCAACTTATGAACCCTTAAACCCTAAAAATGAAACAAAATAATTTATACCTCCACCAACTTTCCTTGGACGAAAATTGTGTAGTAAAATATCTAGATATTTTAATTTTTGTTTCATTTAATTTGCTTTATCAACATATATATTGAATCATTACAACTGTAATGATTTTCAACAAGTCAACAAAAGCAACTAAAAGCATTTCCAATAAATATCAAAACTTAAGATATTTATATTTTTAATTAATTTAATTATTTAACAATTAAATAATTAAATAATTATTTAAATACAAATATTTTAAATATATGTATTACATTTACATTAAATATGCAAATTCATATATATTTATGATATTAGTCAAATATCACAATTTGACATTTAATTAATGTGTATTTGATAAAAATCTATCATTAAATACAAATATACAAAAATTAGGAAATGACTATTAGGTCCCTTCGTATGTATTTTTCGTTTAACCTTTAAACGACTTATAAATAATCAGTATTATTCATAAAAGTTGCCTTAGTGCTCTACGAGTATATTTCACTAGTGAGACTCTCTAGATTCAGGCATATCCATCACGAAATCCAATTTCATGTCCATAATCTACCCACCCGTAAATTATGACGACCACGGATAAACTCGTTGAATCATACAGGTCGAGGTCATGGCATGTGTATAATTCCTCCGTCACAGGTATCCGGATATATCCCAGAGATATAGATGTAAACATCAAATCTCTATAGGGACAATCATGTCGACGTCTCTATTAGCAATCTCTAAAAGAACACTTAGAATTCACTTCTAAAGTGTACCACGGGCCCATGGTTTTTATCTGATTGCTAATCATATATGGACTACCTATGCTCTGTACACAGAACTGACGCATCCTATCTCGACACTCACAGGACACCCTGAGGATCTGTCCACACCCAACGAACATGCAGAGGTCTGATCTAAATAGATCGGTGACGTGATTGCCATCTAAGTGTGGAAGATGTCTCATGTGCCCACAATGGTATCTCAAGTCGAAGAATCACAAATGCTACTCAACCCGAGAAGATTCTTATTGACATTGGTGTACCATCCATTAAGAATCTTCAGTGAGTCGTTCAGTGTTTATCCGCTATAAACACCTACACGTCTATACGAGTCTCCAAGACTCATGGTTCAATGAGAAACCATTGGAATCACGTATTCCAGTATACGACATATACCGGTCTCAACGGGTTTACTTTACTGACCAAGTAGTTAAAACCTTGAACATGAACTGTCTAAGAATGACAACGTCATGATACAACTCAATGTCAGTTGTGACGCTTTTGCAACTGTATCATGACTAATCATATTAAGGTCTATTTGTTGGGATTTTGGGGACGAGGCGCAACGAAAGCGCGGGTTCAGGCAAAATCGTATTTTAAAACTTTTTCAAAATACCGAATAAATTATTCAATATCTAATATGAATAATTTATTCATATATCACCTAAACCTATTTAATCAATATCAAATATTGACAAAAATAAGTTGAAAACTCGCGAAACTTTTACGAAAACCGTTTTTCCGTAAAATTACCTAAAACACATTTTTGACCGAACCGACTACCCAACACTTATGGAAACTTCCCAGGTCAGATCCAATAGTGTCGGGGCAGTTCATGGGCTGCCCAAACAGTGACAAAATCACTATTTTCACAGCCGTCACCCGGTTGGCTCAAAATCCACCCGGTAACGCCGTTTTTGGCCGTTTTCGCTTATTTCAAGTCTGAAATACATTCCGGCAATTGTGCCAACTCCCAAAACACATCCATTACATTCGTAAGACATCAAAATCATCACATAACTTCCAGTTTTAGTAGATCTGATCTGCAGAATCGAAAATTCCATTTTCATGCTTTTAAATCCAAAATTTCATGATTAATCTAATTAATCAATACACCAAATCAAGTCACCACACATAAGAATCACTCTAGAAAAATTCTAGGCATAAAATGAGTGGCTTTTACACTCTAGAACGTCAACTATGTTGTCCTACGATAATTTATATAAATAGGATGCAAATTACATTAATTCCACCCAATTTCTACTTCACACATGCTTATTCTTCCATCACCAACAATCACAACCAAAAGCCCCAAATTTTCAGAATTTAAGGAACCCTAGATCATATCTAATAATTCAAGAAACAAGAAACAACTTGCTAAGCTCAAGAGGATGAGGGATTACCTATTAATCTTCAAATTCCCATGTTTTTTTCTTGAATTTCCTTCAAAATTCTTCATGAACTTGTCAAACTAATTTGAAACTCATGAAACCCATTTGGTGGAGGCTCTCGGCTGATGCTTAGAATGAATGAAGATGATCAAAACAATTTTTCTCTCTCATTTTTATATAAAAAACGAAATTAGGGGTCAAGGGCATTTTAGTCCTTTTCCAAAATTTATCAAATAAATGTCAATATATATACTTTATAATTTCCAGTCAAAATTGAACATATATAAAGCATAATTAATTCATGCCAAGTCATCCAATTATAATCCACTATTTGTCATAACAATTATAATAAATGGATAAGGTTGGAAAAATTTAATTATTTAATTATTTAACTATTAAATAATTAAACAATTAATTTACACAAATATATGTATTTTATTTACATTAAATAATAAATACATATATTTATGGCATGTGTCAAAATCTCATTTGACAAATAATTAATGTGTATCTAATCGTATTATGTATCAAATACAAATACACAATAATTATTATCGGATAAAAATTCTCTAATGCATGTGTTATCGTTTAACCGATTAAATTATCCGAAGTAACTCACTTAATTCGATGAAGTATTATGAATAATCTGTATTATTCATATCGCATTGCCCAAGTGCTCAACGATTACACTTCATATTGTGGGACTCTCTAAGTTTAGGTTCACCCGTCACGAAATCCAATTTCGTGTCCATAATCCACCCACTCATGGATTATGACGACCACAGATAATTTCGTTAAACTATGCAATTCGAGGTCATAGCATACGTATAATCCCTCCGTCACAGTCCATTCGTATTATACCTGAGATATAGATAAGAACGTCAAATCCGTTCGGTATAATACAATCGACTTTCAATTTACGATCACTAAATAACACTCGGAACTGATTTCTGAAGTTATACAACAGCCATGGATTTATTAGATCGTAAACACGTGTGGATGCTTATGCCCTGTACACAAGATTGGCGGATCCTATCTTGATACGCACTGGATATCATGAGCATCAGTCCACACCCAACGAATATGCGGAGGTCTGATAATTGATAGATCGTTGACGTGACTGCCATCAAAGTTTGGAGGATAACTCATATATCCCACTGTGGTATCTCAAGTCAGAGGACCACTATGCTCGCTCAACTCAAGTAGGTTCCTATTGATGTTGGTGTACCATCTATTAGGAAACCTTCAGTGAGTCGTTCAGTGTCTTATCAAATAAACACCTACATGTCTATACGAGTCTTCCAAGACTCATGGTTCACTGGGATAAACCATCGGACCAACTCACGATATACGACATGTACTGGTCTCAACGGATTTTAATAACCCACCAGTGTTAGCAAATCTTGACCAGAAACTTTATTTAAGGATGTACAACTAATAGTGCGCTTCCCAATGTCAATTACAAACTACGTTGTAACTGCGCACTATACTGTAAATCCTAAGGTCTTTGTCTAATATACACGTATCATTGAACCAGATTCAGTTTCGATCTAATCTTAATCAGATATCTAATCATAATTAGATCAAATATGTGTATAAAAGACAAGGGTACCACCATTAAATTAGTGATATTATGGAAAATGACATTGCTCGTATTTATGAATCAGACATAAATACGATCCGGATGGGCACTTCGAGCACCAACCCTAACAATTTCTCCCACTTGCTCTAGTGCCAATCCCCAGAATCATATACACATCTCAACGAGTATCACATACAGTGGCCCTCAAGAACTCACCAGCACTCAAGAGTAAGGCAACAACGAGTGAGCCCGCTTTGACAAATCGAGTCTGTCCAACAAACCCAACCGTTTTCCTTAGGCAACATCATTCATATTTTGTAGAATCTAAATTCCATATCAATATGACTCGGATGCTATATTAGTATTGTGTTTTAACTACCGTGTTGTCTAAGTATATATAGATCAAATCCAAAATACTTTGTGACAACCGTAGGCACAAAACCAACATCAAAACTTCTAATCACTGAGGACACTATGCAACTTCATAAGTCAATACTTCAAAAGTTGCAACTGATTCCACTAATTCAGTAGAATCAATAGTGAAACTCACATTGCATCTTTTCTGACTTTAAATGACATAGACCATCTAATGTCATAATTAGAATCAAAATTAATTTGACCTTATGGTTGTTGACTAAAATTCTTCATGAATAAGAAACTCGTTCTTAATATCTTAAAGATCACAAAGAACATGCTTATAGATCCATCATATGGTCTGTTGTATATCAAAATAACTTGTAACAATTACGATTAAATTGATATCTTTAATCGCGCATAATACAATATTCATTATGCCACCATCCTATGATGCATAAGATTGACTAAACATTCCAATCAATCTTTCTTTCGACAAAGGAATCATAATTTACGAAAGACGAATACTATATACATAAAAGGCACTTTAACTGTCAAACAGTTATACTAACTGCCATACAGATAGTCTCGGTGTGTCCTTTATTAGATCAAATCTAATGTACGACTGATGGGAATATCTCACAAGTCTCTCAGTTTATATCTTATATAAAACTTTATATCAAATATATTAGAGACTACTCCCACTGCATTCACAGAGAAAGAAGACTTGGGATATATAATACTAGAAAGAAATTTGTACGCTCCCACTTACCCTACTGACAAATACGTATTCTCTATATTTCGATAAAACCAGACAATCTGACTAATATCAAAAATAGAGAGCACAAATTTTCGGAAAGCTTATCTGAGTCTACAATAGGCTCTATAAGCGATTATATCAAACTGTGATCTTAGCAGAATACAAACTCTAGGGCCATTCAAGAATGAAATCTTCAAACTAAGAAATCACAACGGATCTCTCATTCAAAGAAATCATTCAAGAACGCCACTTTGCATTCTTTAGCCAAAATACAGTTTAATATCAAAATTAACCAATAGATCCTTAATTATTCAATTAGTGCGACTAGAGACAAGTTTTCTCATAATCTACAATAGACTACTGAGCATAACATTCTCACTGTCATACTATAAAGGTCAAACCTTTATCAAGCTCACTTTGCTTTTGTTGTGCAAACAATTTGCACATATTATGAACTATTTATAACGAAAGCTTAATCAAGTTCAAAACTTAATCGTAGTAAGCCCTGAACAATCTTAGATCTATGGTTCAATGGTGACATCCGAAATCGATATCAAATATCGCTCCCACTATAAGTTATAGGATAATTTTCTTCAATAAAAAAACATCAGAATCATTAAGTATCTTATACTTTGTAAATGATTCGATATCCTATCGGACTTATACGGAAGTTGTCTAAGGTTCTTTTCATCTTATTAATTACGTAGTTCCATTACAGTTTATCATTCTCTCATTTGACTTCACTAAGTTAAGTCATTTATACAATCGTCAACATCCAATCTCAATCACCAAGTAACAAAACAATTTTATTACTCGGGATCGTAGAAAAGATATTCTATCAAATAGAATACAATATTCCATTGAATAGAATAAATGATAAACCAATCACTCGTACCTCCGAGGTATAAGCACTTTCAATTATATAACCATTATACAAAAGAAAGATTCAAATCTCAAACTTTTCAAGATTCGAATTTTCTACTATACATATCATATATATAACTGTAGAATCAAATGGAACTTTAATCAAAGAGATGAATTAGTGTTACTGGAGCATAACCCCAAAAGCATTGAAAACCAAGTCGGTAACACTCAATATCAATGAATCAAATCATATAAGATTCGATAACTCCCACTGACCAATTCCATCATAATGGAATCGTGGAAATTTCATATTGAGTAAGAATCATATTCATTAAATAACTTTAGAACTAATTGCCATAAATTCATGCGTTTGATTATATCAAACATCCTTGAACAATTCAAAGATACGCAATGAATTTCAACGATATAGTTTTCAACACTACAAATAGAATATCTTTGAACCATTCAAAATATTTTATTCGAGTTTCATTAGAAACATATTGATTGTTCTTGAACAATTCGAGACCTTCAATATGTTCTCTATTAGAAACACATAACTGAGTAATGACTATTCATTAACTGAGTTACAAAGTGTAGAAAACTATACAAGGTAATTTCTAATTCATTAAACTACATACATCCAATGTATTAGTTTAACAAATCGGTGGTCCAATGATGATCATTGGTTAAATGAGATTCAATCACATCCTGAATACAATATTCATTAAATTGATAAGGATATGTGGTGTGAACTCGTATCAGACCATCATTTACCATAAAGAACAAGCATCTAATGCTTTTATGATAAAATCTTATAAAGTAGAGTTCTAAGTTATTTATTCTGCCGGATATTTTTCTTAATGGTTATCTTTCATTAATGACACTAGTAGTCGTATTAAAATATGAAAAAATTATTTATACAGAACTAGTAACTATCCAATAGTCACAAGTTCTGATATCAAATATCAAAACAGTTATTAAATATTATTTTAAATAACTAGATGGGAGATCTCGTATCCAATACCTATAGTTGTCGTATTGTGAGAATTAAGATTCTCTATACACAACTATACACATCTCATATCTTCAGCTTTATAGTTTGCGTTCAATTATTCACAACAATTGCAAATAATTGATCAGCAAACCGTGTCAGTCACGTGACTTCTAAAAGTCACTAAAAGCGAAGAAACATCATTAATGATAAACAAATACTAATGAGGTTTTTCTTAATGCCAGTCAAGAATATCGAGACATTAACTGATTCGTGTCAATTCTTATTGCATAAGAAACAATTCTAACTAGAATAATATCCTAAACCAGATATCTATTTAGATTACCTAATCGTGACTTAGAAACTACGTCACAAAGCATCTTGATTTTTAAGAAAATCGGAACAATAGTTCCCGATGGTTTCACTAACCTAACAATATGTAAGTCTACTGTCATTCTAGAACCTATTCTAGAATTACGCAACCATAATTAAAGTCAGAAAAGCTATTCAGGTAATAGGCATGTAGTGGATTAAAAGCATAATTCTATAAACAATATAGAATAAAGGAAAATGAAAGCAGCAAATTCCATAATATTACACACTGCTTAAGTTATGGATTTTAAACTCAGCAGAGTCTCCCACTACTTTACGTAATACCGTAATCCCCAACGGACAAAGGAAATTCAATAATTAAATCGAATTCCATAGTGAGAGTAGGATCCCATGAATATATTTCGACTCACAGCTTTGACACGTTCTCGCCTACGTATATTCATTAGGTAGACAATTCATTGTCAATCACTCACCAGTGACTCCTGGTTTTGGTCCTGATCATTTCTTGCTTTGACAGCTTTGGCATGTTCACAGGGAGGCGTATCAAGGCTACACTTGTCAATGACATACTCAGGCTACTGGTGTAGTCCTGACAGCTTTGGCATGTTCAGGATTTCCACTTTCACTTGAATTTGTCCAGTATCAATATACAACCAGTATGGTAACAATCCTATAACTACACCCTCACAGCTTTGACACGATCTCGGATGCAGTTATAGGAAAATACCTATAAACCGTACTGACAAGACGGACCAAGAAACATATATCCAATACATGTTACTTTACAGCCATATTTAAAAGCGAGGATTTTCCTACGGAAGCTAGACTCTACATCCAATGCAGAATTCTAATCTAAATCATTTTCTAAACATTTCAATTCTACTTTAGAAAACATAACACAATTTAACTATTAAATTTCCGTTATATTTTCCGTTAACGTAAAACCGAAAAGTAAAGAAACATATCTAGATTCCAAGCATGTGCGACCATTAAAATTTGAATAAATATCAAATATCAAGCATGAATAATGTAATGGATGAAGCATCAGACCCGCTCTGATACCATTTTTGTTGGGATTTTGGGGTCGGGGCGCAGCGGAAGCGCGGGTTCTGGCAAAATCGTATTTTAAAACTTTTTAAAAATACCGAATAAATTATTCAATATCTAATATGAATAATTTATTCATATATCACCTAAACCTATTTAATCAATATCAAATATTGACATAAATAAGTTGAAAACTCGCGAAACTTTTACGAAAACCGTTTTTTAGTAAAATTGCCTAAAACATATTTTTGACCGAACCGACTACCCAACACTTATGGAAACTTCCCAGGTCAGATCCAATAGTGTCGGGGAAGTACATGGGCTGCCCAAACAGTGACAAAATCACTATTTTCATAGCCGTCACCCGGTTGGCTCAAAATCCACCCGGTAACGCCATTTTTGGCCGATTTCGCTTATTTCAAGTCCGAAACACATTCCGGAAATTGTGCCAACTCCCAAAACACATCCATTACATTTTTAAGACATCAAAATAATCACATAACTTCCAGGTTTAACAGATCTGATCTGCAGAACCGAAAATGCCATTTTCATGCTTTTAAATCCAAAATTTCATGATTAATCTAATTAATCAATACACCAAATCAAGTCACCACACATATGAATCACTCTAGAACAATTCTAGGCTTAAAATGAGTAGCTTTTACACTCTAGAACGGCAACTATATTGTCCTACAATAATTTGAATAAATAGGATGCAAATTACATTAATTCCCTCAATTTCTACTTCACACATGCCTATTCTTCCATCACCAACAATCACAACCAAAAGCCCCAAATTTTCAGAATTTAAGGAACCCTAGATCATATCTAATAATTCAAGAAATAAGAAACAACTTGTTAAGCTCAAGAGGATGAAGGATTACCTATTAATCTTCAAATTCCCAAGCTTTTTTCTTGAATTTCCTTCAAAATTCTTCATGAACTTGTCAAACTAATTTGAAACTCATGAAAGCCATTTGGTGGAGGCTCTCAGCTGATGCTTAGAATGAATGAAGATTATCAAAATAATTTTTCTCTCTCCTTTTTATATAAAAAAACGAAATTAGGGGTAAGGGCATTTTAGTCCTTTTCCAAAATTTATCAAATAAATGTCAATATATATACTTTATAATTTCCAATCAAAATTGAACATATATAAAACATAATTAATTCATGCCAAGTCATCCAATTATAATCCACCATTTGTCATAACAATTATAATAAATGGATAAGGTTGCAAAAATTCAATTATTTAATTATTTAACTATTAAATAATTAAACAATTAATTTACACAAATATATGTATTTTATTTACATTAAATAATAAATACATATATTTATGGCATGTGTCAAAATCTCATTTGATAAAAAAATTAATGTGTATCTAATCGTATTATGTATCAAATACAAATACACAATAATTATTATCGGATAAAAATTCTCTAATGCATGTGTTATTATTTAACCGATTAAACGATCCAAATTAACTCACTTAATCCGGTGAAGTATTATGAATCATCCGTATTATTCATATTGCGTTGCCCAAGTGCTCAACGAGTACACTTCATATTGTGGGACTCTCTAAGTTTAGGTTCACCCATCACAAAATCCAATTTCGTGTCCATAATCCACCCACTCATGGATTATGACGACCATGGATAATCTCACTAAAATATGCAAGTCGAGGTCATAGCATATGTATAATCCCTCCGTCACAGTCCATTCGTATTATACCTGGGATATAGATAAGAACGTCAAATCCGTTCGGTATAATACAGTCGACTTTCAATTTATGATCACTAAATAACACTTAGAACTGATTTCCGAAGTTATACCACGGCCATGGATTTATTAGATCGTAAACACGTGTGGATGCCTATGCCCTGTACACAGGACTGGCGGATCTTATCTTGATACGCACTGGATATCATGAGCATCAGTCCACACCCAACGAATAGGCGGAGGTCTGATCATGGATAGATCGTTCACGTGACTGCCATCAAAGTGTGGAGGATAACTCATATATCCCACTGTTGTATCTCAAGTCAGAGGACCACTATGCTCGCTCAACTCGAGAAGGTTCCTATTGACGTTGGTGTACCATCTATTAGGAAACCTTCAGTGAGTCGTTCAGTGTCTTATCAAATAAACACCTACATGTCTATACGAGTCTTCCAAGACTCATGGTTCAGTAGGATAAACCTATCAGACCAAGTCACGATATATGACATGTACTGGTCTTAGTGGATTTTACTGACCGACCCGTGTTAGCAAATCTTGACCAGGAACTTTATTTAAGGATGTACAACTAATAGTGAGCTTCCCAATGTCAATTACAAACTACGTTGTAACTACGCACTATACTGTAAATCCTAAGGTCTTTGTCTAATATACACGTATCACTGAACCAGATTCAGTTTCAATCTAATCGTAATAAGATATCTAATCATAATTAGACCGAATATGTGTATAAAAGACAAAAGTGCCACCATTAAATTAGTGATATTATGGAAAATGACATTGTTCGTATTTATGAATCGGAAATAAATACGATCCGGATTGGCACTTCGAGCACCAACCCTAACAATATTACGTCTTTACCATATAAGAAGATATATTATATTATAGAAACTGCTCATTTTATTCATAATAAAACGTTTACAATAGTATTTTCAAGGAAATACAACCGGGAATTGGCACTCTGAGCACCAACCCCAACCGTTTCATCGCGTTTGAAAGTGCGTGGTTCTGAGAACCGGTTACGCGATTTCTGTTTTCATCGTTGTACGAGTAAAAAATTGTTGTTTCGGCTATAAAAATTTCAAATGAACTCCGATTGAGCTGATTCTTGAAACATCAAACTCATTTGTCCAAGACGAACATCTTTCGTGTTGAACATTGTTCGCAATTTGCTGCAGAAGGGCTTCCAAAATGTTATTTTTCTAGAAAGTTTCATGATATGGGCCTGATTGTAGTTTTTAGGAGTCAGAATGTAATTTTTCTAAATTGTCTATAAATAGTCCATAGTTTCCAAAAAATTGCAAAAATGGCAAAACTTCTCAGAGTGCCCAAACCGACCCCCCTAACACCCCAAATTCGTTCTTGCCTTTGCTGGTCACGCCGGTGGCATGTCGGCCACCGCCAGCCGGCACGACCAGCCAGCCGGCCATCCCTCCACCTTGTGGTGGCTGGCGGCAGCCCCAGGTTGCCGGAAAATGACAATATTGAGAGAAACACTTGCGCACATGGGTATCCTGATCCCGGCTCGTCGCTTCATTTCACGGCTCGAGCCACCCGCCAAATCGAAGCTCTCAAAGAGTACTACAAGATGGTAGTGACAATTTTACCGATATGCGCTCGATTGCACGTGAAATGAGGGAGGAAGATTCGGATGAATAGTGACCCATGATGAACAGTAGCTCTGATCGGAATTCCGTCAATTCCAGCGTGTTCGTGGGATCGTTTGGAGTCCGTATATGCCCTCAAAATCTCAGTAAGAGTTCCTTTTAAAAATCCATAAATTTCAAGTTTATTGTTAAATGTTCGAATGTTTCCAGTAGCTTCGTAGAATAGCATATTGATATGAATTGAATTGTTTGAGTATTAGTATATTGAATATGAGTATTTGATAGAATTCGAGTGAAAAAAAAATAAGTTTGATCAATTCGATAGAATATGCAAGTTTCCCGTAAAAGTGGGTTTTCGCGTAGAATGATATGTTTTGATTTTAGCGATAATTATGAGTTATATATGATATTACGAACATGATTGGATAAATCCAGGAAGGTTCGGAGGGTTCGGAATCCTTCCGTTGCGTTTGCAGAAATCTTTTCGGAAGATTTTCCAAAAATGCATAAACCGAGAGTTTATGTTAACTGGCCACTTGGAATAGTTTATAACGATGTTTTAAGGTTACTGAAACTGAATGTATTGAAAATGGACTTGATTTGGTTATACCGAAAATATCCGGGATTTTGTCGTAGTTTAGTCGAGAACTCCGTAAGTTATGATTCTGATGGCTTTTCGCTATTTGTTTTGGTAGACTTGATTAGAACCTAGAGTGCTCGCGAAGCCAGGTACGTAACTCATGTGATGAGAGCTTAATGGGTGATTTCGTGTTTTGAATATACATATATACGGGTATAGGTGATTAATATGTTAGGTTAAACATAAGATAGTTAAGAAGTAGTTTGAGAAGGAGTTCAAGGTTATGTGTAGTTAAGTGAAACGACTATCGCAGGTATGACTTTTATTATTATCATAATACAAAGTAAGAGGTTTAATGATATTAATGTCTATACGTATGTATTTGGCGTGTTTGATAAGCTTAATGTCTATGTGTATGTATGAATGTACGTAAAGGTATGAATATGTAACGATATGAAATTGTGTATGTGAATGAATATGAAAATGTGTAAGTATATGCGTATGTATTTGTATATGCATATGATGTTAAGATATGAGGACTGTGTGGGATATGAGATTTGATTTCGTAATAAGGTGTATATTCGTAAGTTTGAAGTATATATATGTATATGAGTATTTGAATAATGTTTGGATTGTTTTTCGTGTATGTGCTTGTTTATGAGAAATCATGTAATGAGTTTCTGTTATATAATGAGTGAGCATGTTTGTATGTTTGATTTGATGATGTGATCTTTGATGTATTGATTGTTGTGTGTGCTTCTTAGTTGGTTGCGTGATGACTGTAGATATGTCTGAGTGTGTGATGGAACTCGTGATATGTATGGGTTGTGTATGCTTATATGAGATGAATGAATGATTTGAAACTAATGTAAATATCAGAGGTTATAGAGCGTGTTTGCTAAGTTGTATTGATATGTACGCATGTGTGTAAGGGTTATGAAATTGTATTTGCATGTATATAAAAGAAGTGTGCTATGGTAAGTGTGAATGTATATGTAACCCCAATATTAAGCTATTGTAAGGTTATCGTGGATTAAAGAAGGTTAGGAAAAGATTGTGCTGATATTGAAGAAAGAGATCATAATATTACAGATAGTTTGTAACTGAACATAAGAAAGTTTGTTAGATTTACCGATTTGTTGATATTTCAAAAATATTTACTGTGATAAGTATTAATATGTGACTTCATGTTTCAACATTGAAATGGTTTCGATGTTATGTGATGTACTTTGTGATTTTGAATCAATGTTTCGTGTGCTTTAAATCTCTGGGCACTACATTGACAATATGTAAATATGAAAATTTGATATGGGTAAAATATAAAGGATAATAGAATGTTGATAATTCTAAGACTTGTAATAACTTGAAAACTCTGAAAAATTTATAGTGTCATTAATTTGTACGTTTTGTTTGTAATGCTTGCATGGTTACTTACTGGGTTCTTATTAGTCACACCAAACCAGTTTGCTAGTTTTACAAGTTGACTTCCAGATTGGTCAACCACGATAAATTTGGAAGTCATGCTCGAGACGCGGAGCAGCCAAGCGGTAGTCACCCTCACAAGTGTCATGGGAGAAGTTATAGTGGTTTAAGAAGTCTAGGATATTTTGGTTATTATTTTGTTAGTCGTGTTGAGCACGTGGTTTGTATATATATTAAGTAAATGTTTTGATTGATGACGATGTTGATAATGATATGGGCGGAGCCCTTAGGATATGATTATGATGAGATTTGTGTGGACCTGAGGTCTTTTTATTTGTTTGAAGTATTCTTGGATTGCCTTTGATGTTGGACTGCGATCCAGGTGTAGGACACAGAAATCATGTAGCCCACGGGGGAACTAAACTAGAGAACTAAAAAATAGAGTCGCCATCTGGTGTGAACCGAGAAAATGATTTAAGGACGCACTCACCCCTCGCAAGGGAAGACCTCAAACCGTTGGGTTCGGAATGGTCCATTACTTATGCCACTTGTAATGAAAAGATTTGTGTAATAACTTAACCGAATCTACGCAACATATATATTCAAAGATAACCTATATCTAGTTCGCATTCAAGAGAATAAATCCTATATCTAAGTTTGCATGCTTTAAAAGTAGGTCGTCACAATGGCAAACATACGATATCACACAAATATCTCATGAGCATGTTGAATTATCAAACACGAAAAATAAATAACAATCTAAACATAAACGTACATTAGAGTCCTATTACGAAAGAAAATAACTAAATCATGTATAAAGAAACAACGTACTAACGGCTAAATCATGCTTAAGAAATAAATAACGTACTAGACTAAATCATGCTTAAAAAAATAAATAACCTACTAGACTAAATCATGCTCGAACACAAGGTTGGATGAAACGAAATATGTGTGTCTCTCAAGTGGTACGTGGCATTGTATCCCGAGTGCAAACCGCAATACCGTCCATTCGGATTCGGCTACGGAATTTACGTACGGGTTTCCATCCGATATACCACAAGAGAGAACACATATTCCATTCATCTGAAATTCATATCATACACCAATCCACAATACTCATGCGAAATAAAGTAAGAAAATAAATAAAAATAAAGGATAATAAATAAAAAGGGTGCCCTCAGGTCTAACCTCTTAAGTCGTCTCTCGGAAGTGCGGTACGCGGTTTTCGGAAGGGTCGATGTTCCACAACTCTTTCGATTCCCTGGTTCAACATTTTCCTTCGCTGCTTCGGGCTACTATTTTACTCGGTTTTACTGCTGTTTCTGGTCGCGGTATAGGCTTACTGTTTTACGGTATTTTGAGGCTCGGTTAAAGGTAGTTTTTCGGTAATTAACTGGACATTTTTAGGTAGTTTTCACGGTAATTAACTGGGCAGTTTATGGGGGTTTTCACGGTGATTAACTGGCAGTTTAGGGATGGTTTTCACATTGACTTAAAGGGCAGTGGCTTTGTGCATGGAGGGCAGTATTTGAGGAAGGTTTGTGGCATTGAATGGGGCTGGTCAGGGCAGTGGCTTTGTGCTTGAATTGGGCAGTATTTGAAGATAGTTTGTGGCGTTGGATGGGGCTGGTCAGGGCAGTGGCTAGTTACGTGAGGAGGCAGGTGGCGTGAGTGTACGACAATGTGTGTGAAGGGTTGTTACGTGAGTGGAATATGATGTGTCGTGGAGTGTGGGTCGGCAATGAACTAGGGTTTTCTTGGTTTTTTGTTCACGGCAATGAGGGGGGGTTTTGTGGATGCTTTAGGCGTGAATGGACTTAGGTTATTTTCTTTATGTTTTCGTGAGAATGAGCTAGGGGTTCCGAGGTGGGTTTAGGCTTCTTTTTATAGGCAATGGTTGGGGTTTACCTTGTATAGGTAGGGAAAGAATATTATAATTATGGGGGGAATATTTAATTTGTGTATCATAAGGAAATGATATCTTTAATTAGGGAGGTAATTTGTTTTAGTAAGGAAGATGATTATTGGGATTTGATTTGATTTCATTTAGTTTAGGCATGTGATTTAATTTAATTAGGAATGTGATTTATGAGATTTGATTTGATTTATTTAATTTAGGAATGAGATTTGTTTTGATTTAATTGGATTTTATTTAATTTAATTTGATTTAATTTATTTTTTACATGTGTTTTAAATGTTTTAATTATTATTGGATGTGATTTAATGGGCTTGGGCTAGGTGGGAGTGTGGCTTTGGTTTTGGGCTAGGGATGTGTTTTAAAATATAGGTCCAACAAGCAAACCCGAAGCTAAACAAGCGAATTAAATCCAATAAGATGTCAATTCCTGACTCTTCCCTTCCGACGTCCGTTTCCCGCGACTTCCATAATTTAAAGAGGTAGTGTCTCCATGGGAGACTCATCATCGAGACTTACATGAAAAAATACAGTGCCTACAGTCGCCTCTACTTTGATGGGACTTGTGTAGTGTGTGACAATGACAATCCTATTAAAGTTATGCAATGTATTTTTACTTACCTGGGTCGCCAGCTGCCACCTGACTTGTCTGCTGCTTCGAACTGAGTTGATCTGGTGGTCCATTTTCGAATTGTGCTCTATTTTTGGAGCGCCTTTTTCGGCATCTGTTGTGTGTGCTCCATTTTTGGAGCTCCATTTTCGGCATATGTTGTGTGTGCTCCATTATGGAGCGCCATTTTCGGCATCTGTTGTGTGTGCTCCATTTTGGAGCTCTATTTTCGGCATCTGTCGTGTGTGTCCCATTTTGGAGCGCCATTTTTGGCATCTGTCGTGTGTCCTCCATTTTGGAGAGCTATTTTTGGCATTTGTTGTGGTCCATTTCCGAACCGTGCTGTGCGAGAATATGTCTCATTTTTGAACCGTTACTTGATGAGATGGTCTTTCCCGCTACAAACCTGCGAATACAAAACAAAAATTACATGTCTGTGATATGTATGCATGTATGCATAGATATGTTTCCTATTTTGATGAGTTAGGCTTTCTTTGTGCTCATTGGTGCCATTTTCCTGCAAAAGTCTTTGGTCACCCCCTAGGCCTGCTCATAGTTCCTTTCTGTCGATTCTCTCTTGGTGATTGCTCAGTTTCCTTTAGTCTCATTGCTCAAGTTCTCGATAAATCCCTTATTCGCGGGGTGGTTGACTAGTCGCCCCCAGACTCGATTTAGCTTTTTGCTATTCGTTGCTTGCACTTGGCCAAAGTAGATCATGTGATATGACGTTCCAAAACTGCTGATGATCTGGGCCTCGACCCTGGGACACATCCCAAAACCTGATACTGATGCTGATGTGGGCCTCAACCCTGGGACTCATCCCAAAACTGATACTGATGTGTGCCTCGCCCCCAAACTGATATTGATGTGGACCTCGCCCCAGACTGATATTGATGCGGGCCTCACCCCCAAACTGATATTGATGTGGGCCTCACCCCCAGACTGATACTGATGTGGGCCTCGCCCCCAGACTGATACCGATGTGGGCCTCGCCCCAGACTGATACTGATGCGGGCCTCGCCCCCAAACTGATACTGATGTGGACCTCGCCCCATACTGATACTGATGTGGGCCTCACCCCCAGACTGATACCGATGTGGGCCTCGCCCTTAGACTAATACTGATACAGGCCTCGCCCCCAAACCGATACTGATGTGGGCCTCGTCCCAGACTGATACTGATGTGGGCCTCGCCCCCAGACTGATACCGATGGGGGCCTCGCCCTCAAACTGATACTAATGCAGTCCTCGCCCCCAAACCGATACTGATATTGACCTCACCCCCAG
Source organism: Zanthoxylum bungeanum (assembly GCA_019454045.1). NCBI lineage: Eukaryota > Viridiplantae > Streptophyta > Magnoliopsida > Sapindales > Rutaceae > Zanthoxylum > Zanthoxylum bungeanum. Next base: position 145,088 of record SKCR01037555.1, read on the forward strand.
ATTGATACTGATGTGGGCCTCGCCCCCAAACTGATACTGATGTGGGCCTCACCCCAGACTGATACTGATGTGGGCCTTGCCCTAGACTGATACTGATGTGGGCCTCGTCCCCAGATTGATACGGATGTGGGCCTTGCCCCATGCTCCATTTTCAAGATTGATTCTGATGTGATGTCACATATCAACATGTTGTATTGCCTCTCATGAGATAGTCCTGATAGCTAAACATATTTTCGTCCTCAACGGATGCTTCGCGTCGAAACCAAAGAACCGTCAAAGTACTTAATGTACTCAAATCCGACCGTTTGAGTGCGTGATCTGAACTAGACTCCTAGTGTGTGTGTGCCAAGGCTCTATCGCAGCTTAATTCTTAAGTAAGCCAACTCGATGATTTTTTTCTTGGAGAATTGGATCGGTGGGTCTAACCAACCTAGATGTCTTGATCATACTCCATGATTACTTCTTCGTACTCAACATGATATGATTTTCTTCTTTCTTTCTTTCGTCTTTTTTTTTTAACTTTTTTTTTTCTTTTTTTCTCTTTTTCCGACACACCTACCATTTTAGGTAGCATTTCTCCTCATGGTGGTCCTAATACTCGCCCATGGGTAGCTTCACGCTTATGGTTATAGGTGGTCTATTTTTTCTTTTTTTCTTTTCAGAGACTTTTCTTCGTTTCGAACCATATCATATATCGTAGCATAAGTAAACCAGGATGGACATCCAGGCAAACGATCATTCACTGATCCGCCGTCGAACTCACCATGCCTATGCTTACCATAACTTCCCATAACTACAATCCACATTTACCAAACATTGCTAAATTACTACCTTAGTGTCCTTCTTAGTAATGTGCTCCATAAGTTACATAATAAAATTAAATACAACATTTGTAATTAATTCCTAAAATGGTCTTATGGCCTTTCATTGCCAAAAACACTAATAAAACCAAAAATTCTGGAATAATTTATTACAATGCATTTAAAATAAATAAATATCATCACATGATCAATTTTATCTCGTAAAATATATTTATTTAATTTTATGCCATATAATATTTTAATTTCATGCATCTCATACAAACAAATAAAAAACATATTAATTATTTTAGAATACTTCGTAACCTAGCTCTTGATGCCAATTATAGAGAACTTTTTCCCTCACACAGCGGAAATGGCTTAAGCGCCCGAGATCGATCTTGAAAATTTTCTATCCATTTTCCCAAGAACTGAATCTGCATGTGACGCACTGTGACTGTCCAACTTTCAAAGTTTTGTTGTGCACCATTATTTATTTTTATTATTTTTTTTAACTCAACTTTGATCAATTCTTGATCAATTGCCATGTGTGATCAAGTTCGATCACCATTGAATATAAATAAATGCGCCAATTTAAGAATGGATTTAATTCAGTGCGCCACCTTGGTTGATCATTTAGGGTCAAGTCGTGTGAGCCACATGATCAAACTGCCTATGGATGGTGATTTTTGAGCCTAAGTGTCGATAGTAGCTCAGGAAGGGCAGGAGAGGAATTTCAAGTTCAGGACACTGTAGTCCGAGAACATTTGTTAGGGGTATTTTGTCTAGCTGAGTGGTAGCTCCTACTGCATTCTTTGACCGGCCTGAGAAGTGTGATAATTTAGGGAGGTAAGCACCTGTGAACTTCAGGTCTGACCCGACCAGTGTAGCTCAGAAGGGCGGGAAAGTCTCAGCTCAGTCATCCGACCTCGTGGGGGAGGGCGGTTCAGTATTACTCAGGTTGGGATTACCAGTATAAGTAAAACTTGGGAACTTGCACTCTTCATAAAGCTTTGATGTTATAGGATCAACTTGTGGGGTTATATTTTGACACACGTCATCACGTGAGCGGGCGGATACAGGCTGGCATTATTAATATTGTTTGTGGCAGTACCCAAATAGAGTGAATTAATGAGGCGTCAGATGGCAGGTTTTACTTTCGGCAATGGCAGATTTTACTTTCGGTAGAGATAGGTTCACGTGGCTGACGTCGATGGTGGAACAATGGTTATTTTCCTTAGTATTTAAAGAAGTCAATAACACTTTTGTAGGGGTTGAAAAATTTTACTCAAGCACAACTTGTAAGAAAGAGAGAAAAGAGTTTGGACGATTGAGAGATATAGTAGCTTGGTCATACCCGACCACCTGTAAAAAGAGATCGGTCTAGTCCGACCACATATAAAAAGCTTCATTTCTTTGTGTCCGTGGACGTAGGTTGGATCCATTCCGCCGAACCATGTTATGTCCTCTGTTCTTATTTGTGTGTTTTTTATTTTTCCACTAAATTTACTTTTGGTTCCCAACAAACCAAACAAATTCATAGTTTGGGGAAGATTGTTCAGGGAGTGAGTTTCCGGATTTGCCTCTGGAATGAAAATCAACCATCAACAGTTGGCGCCGTCTGTGGGCATACCATAACAAAAAGCAATAGACGTAATGAAACGATCGTGGAAGACGGGAACCGAAGGTCTATAGAGTCTACAAAAATGGAATGGATGGATAAGATGGAAGAAAAAAAATGAGAAATGAGACTGAGTCAACCTAAGCCTTTCTCCAGACCATGATGGAAAATCTGGAAAGACTGGAGAAGAGAAATGAGGAACGAATTGAAGCTGGTTTGAGTGGGAGGAGGGAAGAAATAGCCAAAGGAAATAGGGTTGATGAGGGCAACGATGGCAGAAGAAGGAACGCCCAAAGAGTAAGATCACCAGTAGTAGCCAGAGTTTTGCCAGAAGAAGAGTTGTGGGAAGAGGAGGACGACAGGAAATTGCCGGAGTCTAATATCCCATATTTTACGGAGAGTAACCGTGGGGGGCACCCTAATGAAGAGTGGAGGATCCCCAGTCACCAAGGGTTTTGTAAACAGGGTGGCAAACATGAGGAAGCTCATGGAAAAGAGCGTGATAACTCCAATAACCAGATGAAGAGTTGGTTCAGGAAGAAGATGAAGAAATGGGAAGAAAATATGAAAGAGGGGATGGGAGACGGCCAGGACGAAGAGACAACCTCTCCCTTAACGGATGATATTTTAGCAATGGAGTTTCCCAGGTGATTTACCATGCCTTCCATGGACCTTTATAAGGGTTATATTGATCCTAAGTCCCATGTGGAGAGGTTTTTTTTAGTGATGGAGGTCCAATGGATGGTGGGAGAGGCCATCTGCAAGGTGTTCCCTTTGACCCAGGGCGTGTCAGCAAGCTCATTGTTCAGAAGCTTGACCCCATGGAGTATCGGTAGCTTCTCTCAGTTGATGAAGTATTTTGTACGGTATTTTAAAAAGGCCTGTGTGCTGAGGAAAATAGTGAGGGCATTGATGTTGATGAAGCGATGAGATGATGAATCCATGAAGAAATTTGTTGAAAGGTACCACAATATAGTGCTGGAGATCGGGGCATATGAGTCCCAGGAGGCATTGGAAAGTTTAAAGCGGCCATCAAGATCGGAAAGTTGTGGACTCACTTGAGGATCCAGGATGCGATGGACTATGCCATGGCTATGTAGTTGGCGAGGAAGTTCATTTTGATGGAAGGGGAAGAGAAGGTTGCCCGATGAGGGAGTACTCAAAAGCAAAAGATGGTCTGACCTGAAAATCAGAAGGGACCAGGTGGGGAGTTAAGGAGGCCACCCTAGAGGCAGAAGGAGTTTTGGCCTATGCCGCAGAATAATGCGCCCCAAGATAAGAGGGCACCTATCCAGGTCAACCATGTAGCAGGAAGGGCGGTCTACACTCCCCTGAACAGACCTCTGGCCCAGATAGTCAAAGAGATCCAAGACAAGAGTCTATTGGTTGAACAAGACAGAAGGAAGTATCCCGCTGAAAAGAAAAATGAGAGGTCATACTATGTACACCACAATCTAAGAGGGCACACAGCGGAGGGGTGCAGTGACCTGCGGGAACATGTGGAAAATTTGGTGCAAAATGGGTACATGAATGACTGCATTGATCAAGGAGCCATAATGGCTTGACAACGAAGGAAGCTGAGACAAATGTTCACTATTGTCGGGGGAAGAACATTGGTTGGGCACTCAAATCGAGCCAGGAAGAATTATTGTAGGATTAAGGGGTCGGAGGTTCTGACAACAGAGAAGGCCCCGAGGGTTCAGAGGGGTCGACCCGTCCCCATCATGTTTACAGAGGAAGATGCTAAGGATGTGAGTTACCCTCATGATGACGCACTGATAATCAAGGACGTGATTAAAGGGGCCGAGGTGGATAGAATCTTGGTAGACCCAAGGAGTACGGTGGACATAATCTCCAAAGAAGCTCTGGAGGAATTGGGTGTGGAGTATGCCATTGTAACCAAGATGCGACACCGTTATACGGGTTTGGGTGCAACTATCATCCCATTGGGTCAGATACAACTAACAATGATAATTGGGACCGCCCCTCATACGCAGACTATGATGATGGACTTCACAATGGTCGATTACATGAGCAGCTATCAAGTTATTGTGGGACGGCCCTTCTTGATGAAGTCGAAGGCGGCCATGTCCTACTATTACTTGAAGGTTAAGTTCACTACTCGAGATGGAGTTGGGATAGTTTGTGGGAGCCATAAGATGGTGAGAAGTTATTTTTCCACCGTCTCCAAGGAAACGCTCTGTATTGAGGAGTTTGGCAAGAAGAGGAAGGAAAGAGGGGAAGAAGATGAAGAGGTCGAGTCCCCAGACCCTCGACCCGAGGACCCAACTCAGTTGGGAGCCGGATAAGAATTAGAGTTGGTAGAGCTCTTCGACCCCAGAAAGGTGATCAAGGTCGGGGCAGGGTTGGAACAGAGCCTAAAGCAGACACTGCTCAAGTTCTTGAAGAGGTATACTCACATTTTTGTTTGGGGGCACGAAGATAATCCCGGGATTGATCCAAGGTTCATCTGTCACTGATTGGTAGTAGATCGAGCTCACAAGCCAATCAAGCAAAAGATGAGGATCTTCAATTAAGAACGCTACGAGACGATAAGAGCTGAGGTCGAGAAACTGCTAAAAGCTGGTTTCATCAGGGAAGTGAAATACCCGGAATGGGTATCCAATGTGGTTTTAGTGAAGAAAGCCAATGGGAAATATAGAATGTGTGTGGACTTCTCCGACCTAAAAAAAGCTTGCCCGAATGATAGCTTTCCACTCCTGAAGGTGTCCCAGCTGGTGGATTCCACGGCATGTCTTGGACTGCTCCATTTCATGGATGCCTTATCGGGGTATAACCAGTTCAAAATTCACCCTGAAGACGAGGATAAGACATCATTCATCACTGATCAGAGGCTGTTTTTCTATAAGGTGATGCCCTTCGGGTTGAAGAATGCATGAGCCACCTATCAGAGGTTGGTGAAAAAGGTATTTAAACCTCTCATTGGCAAGAAAATGCAGGTTTATATCGATGACATGATTACAATGACCGAGAAGCCCGAAGGTTATTTTGATGACTTGAAGGGGACTTTTGAATGGTTGAGGAATCACAATATGAGGCTGAATCCAGACAAGTGTGCTTTTGGAGTGTCATCGGGCAAAGTTTTAGGGTACATGGTCAGTGCTTGGGGCATCGAGGTAAATCCACAGAAGATAAAAGTCGTTCTGGAGTTGAAGTCCCTGAGGACAGTGAATGGGGTTCAAAGCCTGACAGTTCGGGTGGCAACATTGAATCGGTTCATCTCTAAGGCCACCGACAAGTGTCATACCTTCTTCAAGTTAATTAAGAAGGCCAAGAAAGAGGTCAGCTGGACGACCGAATATGAAGATGCATTCCAGTAACTGAAAGAGTATTTGGCTTTGCCCCCTCTCATAGCTAAATTGATCCCAGGTGAGACTTTATTCATGTACTTATCTGTTTCAGAATATGCTATAAGCTTGGTATTAGTGCGGGAAGTAGACAAGGTCTAGAGGCTAGTGTAATATACTAGTAATGCCTTACTGGATGCGAAAACCCGGTATCTGACCCATGAGTTAATGGCTCTATCTTTGGTCACGGCAGCACGGAAGTTGCGGCCTTATTTTCTGGCCCATCTTATTGAGGTCTACTCTGACCACCCTCTAAGACAGATCCTACATAAACCGAATGTCTCGGGTCGGTTGGTGAAATGGTCGGTGGAGCTGAGCGAGTATGATATATCTTACTTGCCTATGGTGGCAACCAAGGGGCAGGCACTGGCAGATTTTATTACCGAGTTCACGGGACCTCAAGACTTAGCAGTGGTAGAAGCCAAGTGTGAGGTATTTATGGATGGGTCGGTCAGTTCACAAGGCTGTGGAGCCGGGATGATCCTCTGAAGCAATGAAGGGGAAGAGCTGGTGTACACTTTGAGATTTGCCTTCGGAGCAACCAACAATGAGGTCGAGTATGAGGCTATCCTGGCCGGGTTAAGACTTTGCATGGCAGTTGGGGTCCGAGATGTGACAGTAAAAAGTGACTCTCAATTGGCCATCCAGGAATTGAATGGCGAGTTCCCAGCGAGGGAGCCGAACATGATCGCCTATCAGGCCGAGGTGAAAAAGATAGCCGGGGGATGGGGAATGTGTTGTTCGAGCAAATTGGTCGGGAAAATAATCACCAGCTCTCTGGCCGGCTGGCATCATCTATTAAGTCAAGAACCCCATCAGGTTATCCCATTGGGTAGTTTGTAAGTGAGGAGTGTAGGGGAACCAAAGGTCATGGAGGTAGATGTGGAGGGAAAAGCCTCTTGGATGGATTCGATCTTGAAGTATTTGGAGACGGGGGAGGTGCCTGAAGATAACAAGGAAGCGAGGAAGCTAAAGTACCATAGTACCAAGTTCTGCTTGATAGATGGGGTTTTATATTGAAGAGGGTATACCACATCATTCCTGAGGTGACTTGGGCCCGAGGAAGCGAACTATGTGCTCGGGGAAATACATGAAGGGATTTGTGGTAGCCATACCGGAGAGCAGTCAATTACACATAAGGCATTGAGTAAGGGTTCTTTTGGCCAACTATGCGTCAAGACGGATCCAGGTTAGCTCAGCTTGTGATAGGTGTCAGAAGAATGCCAACATACCACACCAGCCACCTGAGCAGTTGACTATATTGGCCAGTCCTTGGTCGTTTGCCTAGTGGGGAATAAATATCATTGGGTCGATGCCAGTTGGTCGAGGTCAGACCAAGTATACAATTGTTACTATTGATTACTTCACCAAATGGGTAGAAGCCGACCCACTGTCTACCATTACAGAGAAGAAGGAAACAAACTTTGTAAGGAATAACGTTGTTCACCGGTCCGGGATTCCCCAAGCCATTATTATTGATAATGGGAAAGAGTTTGATAGCAAGGGTTTCAGGAAGCTTTCCGAAGATCTCCAGATTGCACTGAGGTTCGCCTCACCTGCACATCCAATGTCCAATGGGTAGGTCTAAGTGACTAATAAAACAATCAAGGATAACTTGAAGGCGAGGCTCAGGTCTTGCAAGGGTTTGTGGGTTGAGGAGCTACCAGAAGTTCTGTGAGCACATGGACAACCTACAAGGACTCCACAGGTGAAACCTCAATTTCTTTGACCTATGGATGTGAGGCAGTTATCCCAGCAGAGATCGGAATGGCCACCCACCGCGTAAAGCATTTTGAGGCCGGGTAGAATGAGGAGCTCGCCAAGAACCATCTCGACTTGATAGAGGAGAAGATGGAGAGTTCAGCAGTCAAGATGGTCGTCTATCAGCAAAGGATGGCACGCTATTACAATAAGAAGGTCAGGGTACGATCTTTTCTCCCTGGAGACTTGTTCTTGGGATGAGTCACTTTGAATACCCGGAAGCCTGAGGAAGGCTCACTAGAAGCTAAGTGCGAAGGGCCGTACAAAGTGGTGGAAGTCATCAGGTCGGGTGCCTATCTATTGGAGCAGTTGGATGACACCCGACTTAGGAAGCCATGGAATGCTGAAATACTGAGGAAGTATTTCCAGTAGCTCTCCTCCTTGAGCTGTAGAATGAAATGTAACGGAGGTGACCAGAAGTCACCAGCTAGGACTGAACTGTAGAATGAAGTGTAACGTTTGGAGCTGGCAGAAACTGTAAGCTTCCCCTTGCGAATGAACAAGCTCCTCATAGAGATGTTGCAGTAGTGGTTCGACCTACCAGATTTTCGGATTAATAGCCAAAATGCCGATCATGGAGCGGTAGGCAAACTGGCGATCAGTTTCAATGAGTTCCTCCTGCATATTACGTAGTGGCCACCTGGGATGATGGGGAAGGAGAAAAATCTCACGATGGACCACTAGAAGTCAAGGCAAAAGTCCCCCATCGGGCTCCAGATTTGTTCAAAAATGATTTCAGAAAGCTCAATTTGGGGGAAAGCTGTCACATATGATCAGAAGCATCAGAAGAAAAGTTCAGGCTAGAAGAATACTATTGGACGACCACACGAAAGATAAAAGAATATTGTAAAGACTCTCTTGAAATGACCGGCAAAGAGTTATAAGAAGGGCACTAGATCCCATGAATATGAATAAGACTTTTCCCTTTTGAATTAAACAAACTTGTCCATCAATATTCTTGTGATATACTCATGGTTAAGATAAATCAAGGGGTGCTGGGTATCTGGGGAGGGCCCTAAACCCGTGACACGATAATCCCTGGTGTCATTATCAAACCCTCGGGTGGAAGTGCTCCGATCCAGGTACCTTCACTTTTGAGGAACCAGAACGCATGAAGGGATGAAGTACATGTGGGAAAAGTACGAACCCCCTGTGACATGCTAATTCCTGGTGTCATTATCAAACCTCGAATCCAAAACGTTATTAGTCCATGACTTGCATCGTTCAGGAATGAGCTCAGGTAAGCCGAACACATGGAATATTCTCCCCCTGTGAGTTATCTGGTCGATCCCATTACGAACCATCAGGCACACGGCACGGGGACGGCCAAAGTGCCTCTGTCACCCTTTTAGCCTTGGGGAGGCCGAACATGGGGAGGATTTTTCCTCATGGGTTATCAACCAAATCACGACGAACCATCAGACACACGGCTTGGGGATGACCAAAGTACCTCTGTGACCGTTGTAGCCTTAGGGAGGCCGAACACGGGGAAGTTTTTTCCCCCGTGAGTTATCATTTGAACCACGACGAACCATCAGGCACACGACACGGGGACAGCCAAAGTGCCTCCGTGACCCTTATAACCTTGAGGAGGCCGAACATAGAAAGGTTTTTTCCTCCGTGAGTTATCAACTGGACCACGACGAACCACTAAGCACACCGAGTTTTGAATTTTAGAATTGTTATTTTGGGTATCCCCAGGCAGGACGCTGCCCCGAGCGCTCGCTTTGTTAGTTTTTGAGTCTATGCGGAGTATGTGCTAAGTCACCTCCACAGTGCTAATATTGTTTGAGTCCTGATTTCCTTTTTATGAATGACCTGGGCACGGACGCCTTTACCAGGATTCACATAGCACTGGAGGTTGAAAATCTTCCCTCGCGGTTAAGTCTCACCTTGCACTACCGGCTCGGGGCTGCATTCATTCCCCAAAGGCCATATTGTTACTACCAGCTCGGGGTTGGGTTATGTCCCACTAAGTCTTGATTTCTCTTCGGCATGGGGTCGGAGTATCTCCACCACAGCCATTATTCTGGTTGGCACGAGGAGGTAATATTCCCTCATGGACAAGTGTTATTATCTGCTCGGGGTCAGGTTATGTCCCACCAAGTCTTGATTTCTCTTCGATATTCGGAGTATATCCCCCACGACCATTATTCTGGTTGGCATGATGAGGTAATATTCCCACGTGGCCAAGTGTTACAACCAGCTCGGGGTAGGGTTATGTCCCATTAAGTCTTGATTTCTCTTCGACATGGGGTTAGAGTGTCTCCCCTACGGCCATTATTCTGGTTGTTACGAAGAGGTAATATTCCCTCGTGGCCAAGTGTTACTACCAGCTCGGGGTCGGGTTATGTCCCACCAAGCCTTAATTTCTCTTCGGCATGAGGTCGAAGTATCTCTGTCACGGCCATTATTCTGGTTGGCACGAGGAGGTAATATTCCCTCGTGGCCAAGTGTTCCTACCAGCTCAAGGTCGGGTTATATCCCATCGAGCCTTGATTTCTCTTCAGTATGGGGTCGGAGTATCTCCCCCATGACCATTATTCTGGTTGGCATGAGGAGGTAATATTCCCTCGTGGCCAAGTGTTACTACCAGCTCGGGGTCAGGTTATGTCCCACCGAGTCTTGATTTCTCATGGGGTCGGAGTATCTCCCCCACGGCCATTATTCTGGTTAGCATGATGAGGTAATATTGCCTCGTGGCCAAGTGTTACTACTAGCTCAGGGTCGGGTTATGTCCCACCGAGTCTTGATTTCTCTTCAGCATGGGGTCGGAGTATCTCCCTCATGACTATTATTCTGGTTGGCACGATGAGGTAATATTCCCTCATAGCCAAATGTTACTACTACCTCGGGGTCGGGGTTATGTCCCATCGAGTCATGATTTCTCTTCGGCATGGGGTCAGAGTATCTACCTCATGGTATTATTCTTGTTGGCATGAGGAGGTGATATCCCCTCGTGGCCAAGTGTTGTTACCAGCTCGAGGTCGGGTCATAGCCCACCGAGTTTGGATTATCTTCGGCATGGGGTCGGAGTATCTCCCCCATGGCCATGCTTTGGTTGTCAGCTCGGTGATAGGCCCTATCCCACCGAGTCCGAATTTTTGATGGCATAGGGTCGGCGTTTGCCCTCGTGACCACATACTAGAGGCCGAGTAGCCGCAAAAGTTCAAAAATTATGCTAAGTATTGAAAAGAGAAAGCAATCATGCGATTAATAAATACTGAAGAGTATATCAAATACAAACTGTTATAAAAGAACATTGTTTAATACATTGGGCCCACTCAGGGTCACCCACTTCATCCAGTCCACGCAGGGACACTTCCCGAAACTCAAGCAGAAGGAGTTTCAGTCTTGGCAGCGGAAGCATGAGCCTATGGCTTAAGAGCAATGGTCGGATCCTCGGCCTCGGGTTCAGAAACTATAACTTGTACCTCTAGCTCTGGTATGGCAGCTAGGATCTCGGGGTTAATAGTCTGATTGGCAAGTTTGAGGTCAGTTGAGGGGCCGGGATCTCCAGTGATCGGAAGCACCATAGACACCGGTTTAGGATCTTAAATGGGCTCGGGGTTCGGGAAGATCAGGTCTAGGGTATCATCTTCGGTTATTTCCCCTTCGTAGAACTTCACCATGGTATGTACCACATCCATGTTCATCTCCGGTATGATCTCTTTGAGGATGAAGGTGCAATCTTCCAACCCCTCGAGTTTGGCTTGGTCCAGCTCGGCAGTATGCCTAGCCTTCATCGACCTCAAATCCTCCAAAGCATTGTCCCTCTGTATGCTCAACTCGTCAAGTTTGTCCTTAGCCTTAGTTGTCCGCCATTTCAAGAACCCGACTTTGATGTTCAAGCAAACAGCCTCGGCCATTGTATCATCCCTTTCTTTCTTGGTAAACACTGCGGCTCTTTGGAGGGATTCGACTTTGGAAGTTGCTTCGACCTCGGTTTTCTTCAGATTTTTATTCTCAGCCTCGAGCTACAGTATCATTGCATTGAGTTCCTCATCCATCTTGGTCATTTCCACCTCACGTTCGGTAAGATGGCTTTGAAGCCTTTGCATCTGACCCCTTTCAGATAATAGGTTCTTTAGCAGGTCCTTATTGGTGGACAGAGCATAACCGACCTTCAAAATACGAAAGAAAGGGGTTAGTTCCGATGGGTGAAAAATACAATTTTAGAAGGGAGAGACGTTTACCTCTTGGATGAGGGCACAAGATTTCTCGATTATGTCCACGGGAGAGACATCTTTGAAATAAGGGATCTGCTCCGGGGGTACAATGGTCGCTAGATAGTTGAAGGCGGGGACAAGATGGGCCATAACGTCACTCACCCCCTCGGAAAAATCATCCAACCTAAACAGCGGGGCGCCCTTTCTGAATTGAGCAGAGGCCATGGCAATGGTTTTTCCCCTGGTTGTTTTCTTTGCCAGGGTGACACGGGCTCCTCAGGCTCGTCACTCCCGATTATATGACGACATTTTTTTGATGGTTGGGGAAGAGTTCCAGAAGCTTGGGCTGGCGGACTCGAAGCTCGTAGTGTTAATACGCCTTGGGGGTCCCAGTTGGAGTGGTGGTCACTACGGCTTTCCGTTTAGGTTCCGGAGGAACTGGGGTAGTAATGCGTGCTCGGGAACTGCTAGACACGCCTCGGCCAGAACGATGCAGAAGGGATTAGACCCTTCCCCTCGGCCCCTTTGAGCTCGACATTCTGGCAAGAGATAAGGCGGAAGAGACATTTAGAATGTGAAAGTTGAATAAGAAGAAGAGACAATACAGGCAATGTTAGTGGCCTAAATGGTTTCTATCAATGTGCCTCTGGGGCGGTGGTATGTTCGGGATGGCCTGATTCGACAAGGGCCGAGTGATCAACAATATCCTTACACTGGCCCACAAATGTCGCAGCTTTCTTTATTCTAGATCGGGTTTGGTGGCTTACATTGGGGAGATCACTCTAGCAAGCTGAAATTGGTTCAAGAGTTAACAATATAGTTGAAGTCCGAAGGAATATGAAGAGGGGGTCGGGCTCTTACCTCCATCCGAGAAGGTGTCAGAGACTAAGATCGGATGACCGTCGATCTTTCGGACTTGTCCCCAGTCGTCTGTGTCCCAGAATCATTTATCCTTGAATTTCTTATTAGAATAGAGGAGGTCGCAAATTAGAGTAGGAACCTCGGCATGTGCAGTAAGGTAGTACCAACTGATGTGAGGTTTCAGGTTGGCATTCAACCATTTGTTGGTTTCTATAATTAGTCCCAAAGAAAGATTAAGCCATAGAAATACAAATAACATACATGCAAAGCTAGAAATATGGCGGAATCATACTTACTAAGCTTTGTGACGAAAATGGTGAAGACAATCCTTGAGTCTTCAAGGTGGAAGTTTCGGCCAAGCAAGAAGATGGAGAGAAGCTGCGAATCTTCAAGTGTTCCAAGCTCCAAGGTTTTTTCCCTATCACCTCTTTTGATCCTTGCTTGTGCTAGCAAAAATGGAGAATGAAAAACAATTTTTCTGCCTTTGGTTTGAAGCTCACGGCGTGAGTCAGGGAGAGGAAGAGGGAGAGTATTACATATCAATTTTGTTCTACTTTTTTGTTTCTAAAACCTTGAGAGACAAAATGAAAAGCAAAATAATAATGATATCAAATACCAAAAATGAATTTTTTAATCAAAAAAACCCTTCAAAAATCGTGAAAGGTTTTTCCCTCCAAAGGAAAATTCATCATTTGCCATCATTATCTCACATTGAGAATAGAGACAATGTATCATCCCTTAAAGGTGACTAGATACATCCATCATCTATTCGTATCAAGTAATGAGATATCGCGATGTGATTTGCCGATTCCACCCGTTTCAAAATACGAATGTGTCCGCAAACACTTTCGGGCCCAAATTCGCTAATTCCGAATTAACGAATTTCCGTCGCGACGAGAATTAAATAATTACGCCTAGCGGAATTATTATTCAGATCGCTAACGAATTAATTCCAAATTAATTCTTCTGCCCGAATTAAAATCCGATTTTAATTCCGCGTCGAAATCTAATTTCGTTTAATAATATATCGAATATATTATTTTATCGATTAATTCCAAATTAATCGATCTCTATCTCTCTCTCCTAATAAGGCATTTTATCCAAGATAAAGTTTCTCCGTAATTATCGAAACTCTTTGAATTTCTCAAAAGTTTCCGACTTGTGTCTCATTAGATACACATAACCATAACGAGATGCATCATCCGTAAAGGTTACGAAGTAATGATATCCACCTCTAGCCTGGCTAGACATGGGCCCACATACGTCACTATGAACGAGGGCTAACAGTTCTGTGGCACGTTCACCTTTACCACTAAAAGGTGATTTAGGCATTTTGCCTAAAAGACAAGATTCGCAGACATCATATGAATTAAGATCAAATCCGTCCAAGTACCCACTCTTCGAAAGTGTGGATATGCGAGTCTTGTTGATGTGTCCTAGACGACAATGCCACATATAAGCTTCATCTTTTAGATTACTCATTTTGAGCCTTTTGTTTGTTATTTTATGTTTAGGAGATTCATTTATATTCAAAATATAAAGGCCATTATTTGCAACAGCAGTGCAAATTTCTGCATCATTTTTATATAAATAACACCCAGTGTTTCTAAATACAAAAGTGTACCCATGCTGGGTTAACAAAGATACAGATATAATATTCCTAGTCAAACTAGGTATATAATAACAGTTCAAAAGTTTAAGCATATGCCCAGAGGGCAATTCCAAAAAAAAAATCCCTACAGCCAAAACAGCAACTGGAGTTCCGTTTCCGACTCGTAGGTCAATCTCCCCTGAAGCCAGCATCCTGCTATTCTGCAGATCCTGCAAATCAGTACATATATGAGCAGCATAACCAGAATCAAAAATCCAATTTTTAAAACTAGAAGTAGTCATATTTATCTCAATAACAAACATACCAGAGGCTAGTGCCTTGCCTGCCTTGATATCCTCCTTGTGTCCTTTGCCCATTCGGCAGTCACGTTTCCAGTGACCCTTCTTGCCGCAGTTGAGGCAGACATCTTGAGACTTGTCCCTTGGCTTCCCAGAAGCTTTTGTCAACTTGCCTTTACCCTTTTTCTTATGTTTCTTCTTCCTCACTCCTCCAGTAGCTTTGAGCCCAGCCTTTGGCCTCTGAGAGGTCGATGCAAAGTGCGCCTCGCGCTTGCCCCCTTTTTGGAGTTCTTTTTAAGACTCTTTCAAGATGGATAACAGCTCTCCAAGAGTGTCATCCGTATCCATCAACTTATAGTTGATTATGATTTGTTTCCAAGTATCAGGAAGTGACTGTAAGATCATATCTACGGTCAGCTCAGCCTCCAAGACTATTCCCATATTGGCCAACTTATCAATATCGGTGATCATTTGAGCCCCGTGGGCCTCAACTGATGCGCCTTCAGTCATTCGGGCGCGGAAGAGTTTCTTCACCAACTCATATCTCTCCATCCGCTTATTGGAGCGGTGGAGATCTCGCAGTCTAGCCATCATATTATAAGGATCCAAGTCCCTATTTTGGCGACGAAAGTGCTGAGTCATCGAAGCTAACATAATAGCCTGAGCTGTGTCACAATCACTGCTGTGAGTTTTCCATAACTCCAGCTCAAGTGGGTCAGTGGGCTTAGGCGGGAGAGGTGTTTGTATAGTGTACAGCATCTTCTCAGCCCCAAGGACTATCCTTAGGTTCATTTCCCAATCAGCGAAGTTTGTGCCCTTAAAGACATTGTCACCTATGATGATGTCTCGGACACTTACCTTGCTTGCCATCTCAACTACGATAGTCCAACTATCTAGTTAACGATAAAATGGGTACAGTCTAACTGTTACAAGAAAAAATAACAATGAATTAGTCCAACTAATTTTAATTAATAAAACGAAATAATTTTGAAAGACGCGTAAGGCTAAGTATCTGAATGAAATTGCAAATTCAATACTAGCCTCCCACTATTTTTATCAAGTCTCTAACCCTCTGTTGAGAACTCGGGAAATCCTATTTCCTAGTGGACTAGGATCCCGTTAAATAACACACAACCTTGACTTTGGCCAACAAGCTGTATGCTATTTACTAGGTAGATCTCAAAGATCAATTGGATCCCATCCAATTCCTAGATCCGGTTAGGTGGACATCCAAGTCCAAAACATATGTATATTTACTTATGCCAATGTATCTAATACATTTTCCTAACCCATATCCTCCGAACCATCTAGGCCTTGGCTTTGGCACCACAAACCTAATGATTCCGGTTAAGCGGGACCCATTGACAAGGAAAGTTTCGTAATCAATGTCGTTGGACAAGAAGTGATCTTGACTTTGGCCAACAAATCACAACTTGGACAAGACACCGATGTGGAACAAAACTCTCATGATTCAAGTACATCCTCAATTGACAAAGGTCTTGACTTTGGCCAACAAACCAATGCCAATTTTGGATCTTGAACAATAATCATTCAATGGAAGGATAATTGCTTAATATAAATTGAGGGATTTTGCGTAATTGGTAATCAATTTATTATCTTTGTTAGGTCTCATCATCATACCCCCTTAAGCATGCTTCTAAAACATCATAAAGCGCGTAAAGTAAATTAATAGTGATATACGGATGGATATATAAAACAACTTGTTCCTAGAACAAATCACTCCCTTTTCACTCCCCGCTAGCAATATTCTACTTCTACCCAATTACATAATACAATAAGAGAAACCTCATTTACATTGAGGGGAATTAGGTGAGAAGAGAATACAAAGAGATAAAAGAGATAAGGCTGGACACGCAGGTCCAATTTATAAATTCTAAATTTACAATAATTTCTAAAATTACCCTTTCCCTTCTAATATACATCCGCTATACATTATTCATTCATCACATACATGTATATTCATTCAAGACATGCTATACAACCAATATAATCCAATTAATTAGTCTTTGTTTAAGTGATCATCCAATGTTCAATCAACGGTTTGATTTTGCGCGAGTCCAACTCGTTTGAGAATAAGTACATAAGGTATGAATTCATGAATTATATCGAACTACCCGTTAAATCCAATTTAAGTCGCATTCAATATTAATTCAATTTATTTAATTCCAAATTAAATGTTTACACTTTTAATGTGCTTTTAAAGATTAGATTCTAAATCTTATCAAATTGGGTCTCCAAGCCCAACTAACATCCAATGTGTGTTTAATTAAAGTCCGATGGGCTTTCAATTGATTTATCAAGGCTTGGGCTTTGGTCAATGTGGGTCAAACCCAATTACCAAGCCCAAATAAGGAATCACCCTTAAGTGCCATAAAATCAATTTCAAGCCCATAAGGCCCAATTAAACATAAAAGCCCATTAATTAAATTTTAATATTCCAAATTTTAAAATTCAATTAATTAAAGTGTAATTGCATGATTAATTCATTAAACCAAATATTTCAAAAAACACCAATTTAATTTATTAATCATCAATTGTTCAAAACACTTGTCTAACATTTATTTGAACAAAAAAAAAATCAAGTCCTTTAACATGTCATGTTGTATTCGGCCAAGGCATCAATTTTGGGGAAAAATAATCCAATACATTTTTCTCAAAATTGATCATGTATTATATCAAATATCATACATATAAGCATACTCAAATCATCTAATAAACTTGTGCATGCAAAATACCAAACCAATAAAATGACCTACACATTCGGCCAAGGCATCAATTTTGGGGAAAAATAATCCAATGCATTTTTCTCAAAATTGATCATGTATTATATCAAATATCATACATATAAGCATACTCAAATCATCTAATGAACTTGTGCATGCAAAATATTCAACTTAGTGGAAGTACCTCACATTCGGCCAAAGCAACATTTTGGGGAAAAATCATCCAATGCATTCTTCTCAAAATTGATCATGTATTATATCAAATATTATACATATAATCATGCTTAAGTCATCAAATAAACTTGTGCATGAAAAATTTCAAACCAATGGAAGCACCTCCACATTCGGCCAAGACAACCACTTTGGGGAAAAATCATCCAATGCATTTTTCTTAAAATTGATCATGTAATATATCATATAACATACATATAAGCATACTTTAGCATCCAATTTAACAAGAACATGCTTCAATCAATTTTCCCCAAATTAACCCTAATGTATTTCATGCTTAAACATGGCTCCATGATACCATTGTTGGTTTCTATAATTAGTCCCAAAGAAAGATTAAGCCATAGAAATAAAAATAACATACATGCAAAGCTAGAAATATGGCGGAATCATACTTACTAAGCTTTGTGACGAAAATGGTGAAGACAATCCTTGAGTCTTCAAGGTGGA
Organism: Zanthoxylum bungeanum; assembly: GCA_019454045.1. Taxonomy (NCBI): domain Eukaryota; kingdom Viridiplantae; phylum Streptophyta; class Magnoliopsida; order Sapindales; family Rutaceae; genus Zanthoxylum; species Zanthoxylum bungeanum. The sequence goes on from SKCR01037555.1 coordinate 162,977, forward strand.
AGTTTCGGCCAAGCAAGAAGATGGAGAGAAGCTGCGAATCTTCAAGTGTTCCAAGCTCCAAGGTTGTTTCCCTATCACCTCTTTTGATCCTTGCTTGTGCTAGCAAAAATGGAGAATGAAAAACAATTTTTCTGCCTTTGGTTTGAAGCTCACGGCGTGAGTCAGGGAGAGGAAGAGGGAGAGTATTACATATCAATTTTGTTCTACTTTTTTTGTTTCTAAAACCGTGAGAGACAAAATGAAAAGCAAAATAATAATGATATCAAATACTAAAAATGAATTTTTTAATCAAAAAAACCCTTCAAAAATCGTGAAAGGTTTTTCCCTCCAAAGGAAAATTCATCATTTGCCATCATTATCTCACATTGAGAATAGAGACAATGTATCATCCCTTAAAGGTGACTAGATACATCCATCATCTATTCGTATCAAGTAATGAGATATCGCGATGTGATTTGCGGATTCCACCCGTTTCAAAATACGAATGTGTCCGCAAACACTTTCGGGCCCAAATTCGCTAATTCGCTAATTCCGAATTAACGAATTTCTGTCGTGACGAGAATTAAATAATTACGCCTAGCGGAATTATTATTCAGATAGCTAACGAATTAATTCCAAATTAATTCTTCTGCCCGAATTAAAATCCGATTTTAATTCCAAATTAATCGATCTCTCTCTCTCTCCTAATAAGGCATTTTATCCAAGATAAAGTTTCTCCGTAATTAATCCAAGATTAATAAAGTTCGAATCAAACATCATAGGTGAATCTTCAGGAAGCGACCCAAGAGATCTCCGGATATGTTGGCAGTAAATACGGTCGTTGGATAATCTAAACACGCACGTACCTCGTACTACATTTTTACCGATTTACAAGACAAGGTTGGCTTCTAGCAAAACGCCATGCCTACCCAATTCTCCAGAAATATTCTTACTGGAATATTAGATCTATATCAAGCGCAGTATACCGTAGTATTGCGTACATCGATCCAGTATCAGACGATCACATGTTAGGCCTGGGGCTGGAAATGTGTTTGCCCCGTACGAAACATATATCGGATATCAAACAACTAGTCTCTTTAAATCGGACAATCCTGACCTGGTCATATTGTCCTGACGGTTGCAACCTTTTATAGAGTACTAGTTCTGTATCCTGCGCGATCATCATCTCCATATGTCTGAAGTGATACTTCCATCTTGACATCACATCCAGTACACTACGATTCTCGATAAACCCAGAAGAGGCGTACACAGAACCTGTTAAAGCCCCGAACCACCAAAACCAAAGTTTACCGATTGTCGCAAGTACTAGCGATGCAAGTCTCAGGTTAAGACCATATACACCTACCCTGATGCGGCCTCCCATAGACACGCAGACATACTACCAATGGGATTCCGCGGGGTCTATCCAGAGCGAAGCTATTTTCGTACCATCGGTAAAACACAACCTCCTATCGCACTTGCATAAGTATCCAATACTTAAATATATGAGAACTATGCCGTTGTGCCATCACAACTCGCACAAGTGCAATACTAGTCTATTCCGCATTATCGATGTCCGATCTCGATAATACTCCGACTAGGGATATTTAATGATTAAACCTTTTATATTGATACTGTCTCATATCATCTCAATACGGAACTAATCATACGGACTTTTGCCATTAATATATTAAGTAAATAATTTTACAAAACGAAAAAAGGCAATTTCATTATCACATAGTTAATTTTGTACAATAATACAATATCATTTACAAAATAGTGACGCTATGGGTCATAATGTCTAACACCATTACAGTCTATTTACTTCCTCAAATGTCGGCTCCCCCAAACCTGCTCGATGCCATATTATATGAAGACCGGCCAATATCCTCTAGCTATTCAAATTCAACTGACAATGGGCGATTTCCATAAAGTGCAGCATTTTGGCGAAGTGGTCTGGGAGGGGCAGTCAAAGTCCGATGTCGAAAAAGGTCGAGCAAAGTGCTATTGAACCTTCATCAAGTCGGCTCGTATGTTCAATATTAGATGGAATTTCTAATTGGATGTCAGCAAGGATGGTGAACCTCTCAGCTAGGTCATTTAAGTACTCTAATGCATCATCAGGGTCCTTTCGGATGAACTCACCATTGCACATTGTCTCCACGAATTGGCGCTCTCTAGAGATTAAATCGTTAAAAAAATAGCTCACTAAATGCCAACACCCATATCCATGGTGAGGACAACTAGCTAACATCTCATTAAACCTCTCCCAAGTTTGATAAAGAGTTTCACTGTCTTTCTAGGAGAAGGTAGAGATTTCTCTTTTCAAGGCATTCGTCTTATAGTGTGGGAAGTATTTGTTTAAGAATTCATGTGTCATCTTGCTACAGGATCCTATTGACCTCGGTCTTAGAGAATACAACCAGCTTTTAGCTCTACCCTTAAGGGCAAAGGGGAAGAACTTAAGTCTAATTGTGTCTGTAGTTCCGAACCGGTCATGGAAAGTCGCTATAACCTCTCCAAACTCTCTAATATGCATATAAGGGTTCTCGTTCTCCAGACCAAGAAAGGTTGGGAGATACTGTATCATTCCAGGCTTAAAGTCTATATGTGGTGCATTATGAGGAAACATGATGCACGATGGTGTAGATGTGCGAGTTATATGAAGGTATTCTTCAAGAGCCCTCATGGGTGGTCTCTCGTACTCACTCATGGTGTGTGTGCTAGATGTAGATGGTGTGGCAAAAAGGTTTTCGAATAGAGTTTCTGAGACTGAGTCTTCCTCGCCATTCTAACAAATCTACCCAACCGATCCCTAAGCCTAGGCATGCACTTAAACACAAATAAAACGAGAAACAAAAATAATAAACTAATAAACTAAAAATCAAAACTAAAACTAAAACTAAAATTGAAGTAAAATAAATAGATAAAATAAATAAATAACTGAAATAAATAAATAAATATAAAAATATAAAAAAAATAATAAATATGGGACGAAGTTACCGCTTTTGTTGTTGACCAAGCAAACATGCTCATTTTGCTTGTAAATCGTCTCCCCGACAACGGTGCCAAATTTTGATTACGCCCAAAAAGTACTTGCGGTTATCGCGGTATAGTTGGGGTGTCGATTTCTCAGAGAGACGGTTACAAAGAACTGATTTACTTAAACAAAACGTTAGGAGTAACTTAATGAAAAGAAAGAATGAATTGATAATTTAAAGTAAAGATTAATAGAAAAACGTAAAAGATATCAATAGAGAGAGGTAGCAAATCATCGGGAATCCCTCTTATATCAAATTCCTATATCCAGTTATTGATTCCTATTATTACTCAATTGAAGGTTTCACATCCCAAACCAACAATCAGAAAATATTCAATTCTAAGCATATTAAATTCTAAGGTAATTCATGATTTATTTTATCTATGTTAACAGCACACAAAGTCATGGTTACAACTTATCTAACGTCGACAATATACCCTCAGGTAATACTGCAGCAGAAGACTAAATCATAAAACAACTTTACCAGTCATAACTGGGTTCACAAATCACACATAGAAGAAGCATGACTGGATCTATATGCAAGTTTGATAAAAACAATTTATGGATTCATAAATCAAAAGATAATAAAGAATAATAAACATCAATTGTATTAAACTTTTAAGAGTTTATAGGAATCAACAACATGAATATAAGAAATCAAATACAATAGTTCATCCTTAGATTTGCCTAGGAGATTAGTTCTTTATGAAGAAGAGAGATATAGCCTTGATAGATTGGAGAGACAACATGTTCGTCAATGAAGTTCTTCGTTCTTCTCTCTCGATTTTGTATTTGTGGCTTTTTGCTGTGTGTTTCTCCTCAGATTCACTATGTTTTTCTCTTTCTAGGGTTTTGGACGAAGATGGGTTTATATAAAGAAGTCCCGGAGTCCATATATGCATAAAACACGTCAAAATCAGGTTTTTGGAACTCTTTCAGGGCACCGCGGTGCCAGAACTTGGGCTCCGTGGTGTTAAAGTCACGAGATACATGTATGGGATTGTGCAAGCGTCGCGGTGCCAAGAAGTTGGGAGCCGCGATGCCAGTGAGCTTTCACTGGTGCTGTCGCGTCCTATGTTTCTGATGCTCCCGTGCGCGTCTGATGCGTCATTAAGTTATGAAACATGTGCAATTACTTCAATCTTCATGTTCCATTGCTTCCGAATAACAAAGCACAAAATAAACTCTAATTAAGATTAAATACATGATAATTAAGCCGAGTTAGCGATGTTCAAAGTACACTTTCATGCACTTATCATTAACCTCAACCAGCTTATTGCTAGTCCCTAGTAATTCAAGCGTAAAAATAAAATAAGAACTAAACTAAATAAATAAATAAAAACTATCTAAGTCACTTTCGTATGGATCACGATTGCATTTAGCATATGCAACAAGCCTTTAAACCACTAGGTGTCCCTAGTGGACGAGTTATAGTCTCGTGAGGGCTTACAGCGACAACACTCACAAACGTCATTTAAAACACATACATTCATCCAAAAATAACAAAATGAAAATAGTTCCAATAATAACAATATTATTGTCCTCAAAGAGTGCCTAGCAATGAAATCAGAGAACTGTCAAAGTACTCAACGTAACTCAAATCCAAGTCTTTGAATAAATCATCTAAGCCATACTCACAGTGTGTGTGTAAAGGTTCATTCATAGCTTGATTCCTAGGTAAGCCAACTCAATGATTTCGTTTAAAATTGGGATCTGATGGGTCAAACCAACCTAGATATCTCAAATGCGCTCTGTAATTTCCTTTTTGTGCTCAATATGGTATGTTGATTTCTTTTCTTTGTCTCTATTTTTTTCCTTTTTCATCTTTTACTTTTTCTGTAAACACACCTACCCTTTAAGGTAGCATTTATCCTCATGGTGGTCCTAACACTCGCCCATGGGTAGCTCCATGCTTATCGGTTATAGGTGGTTTAATTTCTTTCTTTAGAGACTTTTTTTTTTTTAACCATACATCATAACACTAGCAAATCAGGATAGGTCATTCATCAACATAGAATTTCTTCAACTAGTCACATTCCCAACTACATTGGCTTTCACTGCTAAAAACCTATAGCTAAGTGCTTACGAGTCTAACCTATATCAATTACTCAAGGCATCAGATAAAAGTAAATTAGAGAACTTATCGTTTCAAAGTTTTCACCCTAAAGCAAAAAATATCATCATTGGACTTATGCTTTACTATTAAGGACTAAAAACAAATAAAACAAATATTTTTGTTTTTTTTATAACAGTTATTTGTTGGATTTCTATTAAGTCCCAAGGATCATTTATAAGGAATGAAACATTGTGTGAATACTCGTAAAAGCATGGTGGAATCATACTTACAACGATCGGATTGGATGCATCGAAGAAAAATCTTTTCCTCCTTGTTGGTGAAGCTCACGGCAATGGCTCCCTTTTGTGTCCTTGGATTCGGCCAACTCCATGAATGAAACTCCAAGCTCCAAGCTTCTCAAATGGTGATTCCAAGCTCACAAGTAGGTTTCCCTATCACCTTGTATGCCTATTTGTATGCTAGCACTCTTGAAGATTTGCAACAAATCTTCTAATTCTTCTCATTTTCTCACGGTTTTGAAGAAGAAAATGGAGAGAAGATGTGTTTGGCCCTTGGCCGAATACACAAGTGAGAGAGAGAGAGAAGATGTTGGTTTTGTGTGTTGTGTATATTGTTTTGATTTTCCAAAAATCAAATACAAAAAACAATTTCAAAAAGTCAAGGGATTAAAGCCTTTCAACCACCCACATCAACTATTCACATCACTCAATGAATAGTGCATGGTTGTCAATCACTCAAAGTGACAAGTCATCCATCACTTGAATGACGATTGATTTGACGCTAGATGTGACTTGTGGGTCCCAGTTCGATTCTAAATGCGAATGGTTCCGCAAACACTTCCGGGCTCGGATTCGCTAATTTCAAATTAACAAATTTTCCGTTGTGTCGTAATTAAATCTAATTTAATTAAATAGTCATGCCTAGTATAATTACTATTCACATCGCTAACGACTTAATTCTAAATTAACTCGTTCGCTCGAATTAAAATCCGATTTTAATTCTGTGTCGAAATCCAATTTCGTTTAATATATTGAATATATTAATTTATCGATTAATTCCAAAATTAATCGTTCTCTCTCTTTAAATAATATTTTATCCCAGATAAAATATCTCCGTAAATAATCCCAGATTAATTTTCTCTCTCATCTAATTAATCCCAGATTAATAAAGTGCGAGTCATACGTCATCGGTGAATCTTCGGGAAGCGACCCATGAGATCCCCGGATATGTTGGCAGTAAATACGGTCGTCGGACTATCCAAACACGTACGTACCTAGTACTACATTTTTACCGATTTACAAGAAAAGGTTGGCTTCTAGCAAAACGCCATGCCTGCCCAATTCTCCAGAAACATGCTTACAGGAATAAGAGATCTATATCAGACGTAGTATATGTAGTATTGATTATTTTGATCCAGTATCGGATGTCACGTGCTAGGCCTGGGACTGGAAATGTGTCTGTCCCGTACGAAACACATATCGGATCTCTGGTAACTAGTCTCTATAATCGGATAAACATGACCTAGTCATAATATCCCGATAGCTGCAGCATATAAGAGAACGGGTTTCGTATCCTACGTGATCATCATCTCCACTATTACTGGAGTGATACTTCTATCTCGACATCACACCCAATACACTACGATTCTCAATATACCCAGTAGAGGCGTACATAGAACCTGTTAAAGCCCTAGACGACCTAAAACCAAAGTATATTGATTGTCGCAAGTATTAGCGGTGCAAGTCTCAGGTTAAGACCAAATACACCTACCCTGATTCGGACTTCCAAAGACACATAGTAATACTACCAATGGAATTCCGAGGGGTCTATCCAGAGCGAAGCTGTTTTCTGTACCATCGGTAAATCACAACCTCATACTACACTTGCATTAGTATCCTATACCCAAATATATGAGAACTATGCTGTTATGCCCTCACAACGCGCACACGGGTAATACTAGTCTATTCCGCATTATCGATGTCCAATTTCGATAATACTACGACTAGGGATATTTAATGATTAAACCTTCGTGGATTGATACTGTCTCATATCATTTCAATCCAGGAACTAATCATAAGGACCTCCTATCATTTATAAATCTTGGTGATCTAATCACAAATGATAAGAGAGCAATTTCCTTTGTCACATAGTTAATTTGTACAACAACACCATGATCTGTACAAATAGTGACGTTATGGGTCATAATTGTCCAACAATCTCCCACTTGGCCTATAGCCAGTCACTCGAGTGTCTTACACCCGAACTATGTACGGTTCGCTCAAATTATTGAGAAATGACTTTCGTCAGCGGATTTGCATGATTATCATCTGATGCGATTTATACGATCATCACATCGCCACGATGTATGATCCGAACGAATCAGAAGAATATCGAATTATATATCTGGATCGTTGATGAGACCATTAATTCTTTAGCCTGCGTTGTAGCCTAGCTCAGCTGCTAACAGAACTATATCTAATCTAATTAGATTTATTATTAATCCAGAAGGCTTCTATTGCTGCCTCAGCTGCAGCAATAATCCACTTGTGTTGTTTATTCGGTAACAGTATCTTGGTTGGAAGATTTCCAGCTCACTGTTCCGATATTCAAACTTTATAGTACCGTTATTACGACTCACAGTCGTTTATATCGGTCAGGAAACTTGTAGCAGTGAACCCAGTCACTTCAAGTTCTCCTTCTCCATAGTTTAAGACAGCATCCTTAGTTCCTCTAAGAGACTTAAGGATGTTCTTAACTTCAATCCAGCGACTATCACTTGGATTGGCCTGTTTGTGAATCCATATGCTCAAAGCGTATGAGACACCAGGTCGCGTACATTTATTAATGTACGATTTCTCGGATAGTGTCACCAACTTTAAATCTATCCCAGTAGATCTTTATTCCTAAAATAAAGGTTATTTCTCTCAAGAATTCTACGGAGAATTTTCATGAAAGCCAAGCTTTCACCGATTGTATTTTATGGGAATATCATTTCCAAGAAATGACATATCATCATTATTTAAGACATTTATGTCAGTGCTTTCCCACTAACCTCCTTATATACACAAGAATCATTTTCATTTTGAATTAAATCATATACCATTATGATTACATCTAAACGATAATTCCAAGAATCTATTGATTGCTTCAATCCAAACATGGATCGAATAACCTGCAAACCTAGTTTTCTTGTTATGGTACGACAAAACCGTCAGGATGTTATAAACATCCTCCATAAGGTTTTCGTTAAGGAAAGCGGTTTTGGCATTTAGCTCCACATTTCATAAATGAAACATGCAGCATTAGCAAGCATTATCCAAATGGATTTACCGTGGCAACAGGTAAAAGGTTTCGTCGTAATCGACACAATGTTGATAACGATACCTTTTCGCTACAAGCTTAGCTTAGTACGTTGGTATGTTGCCTTCCATGTATGTCTTCTTTGAAGACATATATAGTACCAATAGGCACAATGTCTTGTGGTATATCAACTAGTATCCAAACGTAGTTGATATACATGAAATCCATTTCGGACATCATGGCACTTTGCCATAATAGGGAGTCGATACCTTGTATCACTTCCTCATACGTAGTCAGTTCGTATTCCTCAATAAGATTGACATCTTTATGAGGTGAGATCAGAAACCCATACCCCAAGTTGTTTTATAACTCTCTCCGACTAACGTGGTTCTTGTGTATTCGAAGATTACTGGTATAGTTTCATCCTTGATGAACTATTTATGTTCCATTAAGGAATCAGTGCCTGGAATAGTATTACTCCGACTTTCATCGAGTTTTACTTTCCTCCCACTTACCACTGCATATGGGTATTCCTCTTAGGAAAACCGCATTGCGAGCAACAATTACATTGTTCTCTAGTGAGTTGTATAAGTACTATACTTTGGTATCCCTAAGATAACCAACAACTTGGCACTTATCCAATTTGGGTTCCAGTTTGGTATCATCCAAACACATGCCTAACATATCCAAATCATCAGGACTGAGAAACCTGGTTTCTTTCCTGTTCATATCTAATATGAAGTATGTCTAACAGATTTTATGGAACCTTATTCTAAATAAGTTCTGCACTATTAATACGTATCCGTTGAAGGAAATGGTAGCTCAGAGCGACTCATGATTAACCTTATCGTGTCCAACAAAATTCGGTTTCTCCATTCAGACACACCGTAAAATTGACGTGTTCCGGGAGGAGTCCTCATTGAAAGAATACTATACTCTTTCAAGTATATGAGAAACTTATTGCTTAAGTATTTCATCATGGTCTAACCGTGATTGTTTTATACTTTAGCCGATCTGTTTGTCTATTTCGTGTTGAAAATCTAAAAGTTTCCGATTTGTGTTTCAAAAGAAACACATATAACCATAACGCGATGCCACATCCCTGTAGGTCACGAAATATTCATATCCACTTCTAGCCTAGCTAGAGATGGGCCCACTTGCTTCACTATGAACTAGGGCTAACAGATCGGTGGCACTTACACTTTTACCAAGTAAATAGTGTTACATGCACTTTGCCCAATAAACTAGATTCGTAGACTTTATTTGAATAGAATCAAATTTGTCCTAGTATCCACTCTTCAAAAGTGTGGATATACGAGTCTTGTTTAATTGTGTCCCATACAACGATGCCACAAATAAGTCTCATATGATCAAATCAGTTTGAGCTACTTGTTTGTCATGTTATATTTTTTAGATTTATTTATATTCAAAATATAAATACTGTTATTCACATCTAATGTGTTTATCTCAATATCATCTTTATAAAATAAAATACTTTAGTGTTCTATAATATAAAGGTATACCCGCAACGGGTTAAACCCTGATATAGAGATAATGTATCTAGTCAAACTAGTTACATTTTAACAGTTTCCTAATTTAAACACACCCGTAGGGTAGTTCCTAAACTTAGGTATCTACGGTTAAAACAGCGACTTTCGTCCTGTTTTCAATTCGCAGATTAATCTCATCTGAAGTCAGATCCTGCTCATAGAAGATTCTGCACACCTGTACATATTTATGTACCACTTCCAGTATCTAAAATCCAATTTTAATACTAGCAGTGAACATGTTTATGACAAACATATTTGAAGTCAGAGCCTTGCTCTTCTTCAATTTCTTCATGTCTGCCTTGTCCAAACGGCAGTCACGCTTCCGCAATCCCGTTTGCCACATTTAGGCAGACATTTTGGGATATGTCTTTTATCTTCCGAGAAGATTATAATGATTTTGCCTTTGCCCTTTTTGGTACCCTAGAAGCCTTTATCCAAGCCTTGGCCATCCGGAATGTTGAAGTAAGGTGCGCCTTGCGCTTCCCGCCATGTTGCAAACTCTGGCTTTGACTCCTTGAGTATAGCCATTAACTCTCCAAGAGTTTACTATTGCAATTTAGTACTTCAAAGATCTAAAATAGATCTATGAAGATCCTTCAATTTCATTATCATACTTTAAGGATCTAATCCTTAGTTCTGAATAATAAATTAAGGAGGCCTTTTGGCAAGCATAATGGATTAAGCACTAAAGTTATCATCATATGAATCTTCCAAAGATTATGCTCTACTATTTGTTCAACTCCGGGCATAGGCCTAATATGTTATTTTATCAAATAAAGTAACTTATTAGTTTCCATGACCATCCTGAAATTTTATTCCCAATTTGAAAATTAAAGTTGTTTAAATACATTTTCACCTAGGATTATGTTTTAAACACTAATCTTTCAATTTATCTTGATTCCAATAGTCCAACTATTTAATCAATGATTTTAGGTACTATTTATCATAATGATTACTATAGTCCAACTATATAAATCAACTATAATTTAATAGGTTAAATTCAATTATATTGATTACTATAATCCAATTATAAAATCAACTATTAATTGAAATAATTTGAATACAGTCCAACTGTTTTATTAAAACAACAATTAAATATTAGTCCAACTAATAAATAATTTATTTGACGTAATAATTTGTAATGAGTGCGTATGGCAAGTTATTAAACGAATATTGCAAATTTAATATTTGCCTCACACTATTTTTCGGCGAGCCTCTAACCCTCTGTTGAGTACTCGGGAAATCGTGTTTCCTAGTGGGCTAGGATCCCATTAAATGTCACACAATCTTGACTTTGGCCAACAAATTTTATGATAATTGACTAGGTAGATCTCTAAGATCAATTGGATCCCATCCAATTCCTAGATCCAGTAGGGGGACGTCCAAGTCCGAAATATATATCTTATATATGCCAATATATCCAATATATTGCCTAACCTTTTTCCTTTGAATCAACTAAGTCATGGCTTTGGCACAACAAACTTAGTGATCCCAGTTAAGCGGAACCCATTGACCATGGAAAGCTTCGTAATCAATGTCGATGGACAAGAAGTGGTCTTGACTTTGGCCAAGAAACCACAACTTGGACAAGACACCGATATGGAACAAAGCTCTCGTGATTCAAACACATCATTGACAAAAAAAGGTCTTGAGTTTGGCCAACAAACCAATGCCAGTCTTAGATCTTGAGTAAGAATCACTCAATGGAAGGAAAAACGCTTAATATTTTGTGAGGGTTTTTCGCGTGCAAATTGGCAACCAATTTATTATCTTTGTTAAGGTCTCATCATCATACACCCTTAAACATGCATTCTAAACACATAATAAGGCGTATATAAATAAATAATAATGATATGCGGATGGATACTTTACACATTGATCCTAGATCAAATCTCTCATTTTCCTCTCTCCCGCTAGCACAAGTATTACTTCTACCTGTTACACTACACTTCTAAAGAAGCCTCATTTACATTGAGGGGAATAGGTGAGAAGAGAAATACAAAGAGTATGGAGGTAATAGGCTGGACACGCGGGTCCAATTAATAAATTCCAAATTTATTACAACAATTTCTAAAATTGCCCCACCCATCTAATATCCATCTGATATACATTATTCATGCATCACAACCATGTATTCACACAAGCATGTTATTAATAAATCTAATCCAATTAATTAATCTGATAATTAGTGACCATCCAATGTTCAAACAACGATTTGATTTTACGCGAGTCAAACTCGTTTTGCGAATAAGTACTCAAAGTACGAATTCTTGAATTAAATTAAACTACATAATTAAATCCAATTCAATTTGTATTTAATACTAATTCGCTATTTAATTCCAAATTAAATATTACACTTTATTAACGAACCTTTACGACTTAAATTCCAAATTTAATCGTTACGGGTCTCAAAGCCCGATTAACGTCCAACGTTAATTTAATTAAAGTCCAATGGGCTTTCAATTAATTTCTTAAGGCATGGACTTTTGGTCAACTTGGGTCAAACCCAATAACCAAAGCCCAATCAAGGAATAACCCCATAAGCCTAGAAATCAGTTTAAGCCCATTAGGCCCAATTAAAGTTAAAGGTCCATTAGTCATAATTGGACTTTATGGATTCGATTTTGGGCCCAATTGGATCCAACCAATTTGCCTAAACCAATCTTGGTACAACCAAGCCCAATAAGCCCAATAACAACTTTACAAGCCCAAATCCAATTTAAGCCCAATTAATTAAATCACAAAAATTCAATTTCACAATTTAATTAACCTAAGTGTAATCCATAATTAATTACTCAAATTATCATTTCCAAAACACAAATTTGTACAATTAATTATGCTCATTATAATCAGAACATGTCCAACACATTTTAATCAAAATCAACTCATTTTCCATGCATAATGTCTCACGGAAATCGAGGGTTTATGTTATCCAATTCCGATTTCAATCCAATTGAATCTAAATCAACATTTCCCAATTGATTCCAACTCATCCAATGAATCAAAAAAAAATTCACCAAGACATTAGGGCAAACATGACTTTCGGCCAAGCTAAGTCATTAGGGAAAATTTGATCCAACTCAATATTCATCAAATTGATCATGCATAACACCATGTTATCAACATTCAAGCATATATCAATAATCAATTTCATCAAAACATGCTCAAATCAATTTTACCCAAATTTTACCCTAATCAAGTTTCATGCTCAAAATGGCTCAAGATACCATTGTTGGATTTCTATTAAGTCCCAAGGATCATTTATAAGCAATGAAAAATTGTGTGAATACTTGTAAAAGCATGGAGGAATCATACTTACAACGATCGGATTGGCTCCCGACAATGGCTCCCTTTTGTGTCATTGGATTCGGCCAACTCCATGAATGAAACTCCAAGCTCCAAGTTTCTCAAATGGTGATTCCATGCTCACAAGTAGGTTTCCCTATCACCTTGTATGCCTCTTTGTGTGCTAGCACTCTTGATGATTTGCAACAAATCTTCTAATTCTTCACCTTTGCTCACAGTTTTGAAGAAGAAAATGGAGAAAAGATGTGTTTGGCCCTTGGCCGAATACACAAGTGAGAGAGAGAGAAGATGTTGGTTTTGTGTGTTGTGTATATTGTTTTGATTTTCCAAAAATCAAATAAAAAATAATTTCAAAAAGTCAAGGCATTAAAGCCTTTCAACCACCCACATCAATTATTCACATCACTCAATGAATAGTGACTGGTTGTCAATCACTCAAAGGGATAAGACATCCATCACTTGAATGACGATTGATTTGACGCTAGATGTGACTTGAGGGTCCCACTTCGATTCTAAATGCGAATGGTTCCGCAAACACTCCCGGGCTCGGATTCGCTAATTCCAAATTAACAAATTTTCCGTTGCGTCGTAATTAAATCTAATTTAATTAAATAATCATGCCTAGCATAATTACTATTCACGTCACTAACGAATTAATTCTAAATTAACACGTTCGCCCGAATTAAAATTCGATTTTAATTCCACGTCGAAATCCAATTTCGTTTAATATATCAAATATATTAATTTATCGATTAATTCCAAAATTAATCGTTCTCTCTCTTTAAATAATATTTTATCCCAGATAAAATATCTCCGTAAATAATCCCAGATTAATTTTCTCTCTCATCTAATTAATTCCAGATTAATAAAGTGCGAGTCATACGTCATCGGTGAATCTTCGAGAAGCGACCCATGAGATCCCCGAATATGTTGGTAGTAAATACGGTCGTCGGACTATCCGAACATGTACGTACCTAGTACTACGTTTTTACCGATTTACAAGACAAGGTTGGCTTCTAGCAAAGCGCCATGCCTACCCAATTCTCCAGAAACATGCTTACATGAATAAGCGATCTATATCAGGCGTAGTATACGTAGTATTGCGTATTTCGATCCAGTATCGGATGTCATGTGTTAGGCCTAGGGCTGGAAATGTGTCTGCCCCGTACGAAGCACATATCGGATCTCTGGTAACTAGTCTCTATAATCGGATAAACATGACCTAGTCATAATATACCGATAGCTGCAGCGTATAAGAGAATGAGTTTCGTATCCTACGTGATCATCATCTCCATTATTACTGGAGTGATACTTCTATCTCGACATCACACCCAATACACTACGATTCTCAATATACCCAGCAGAGGCGTACACAGAACCTGTTAAAGCCCTGGACGACCTAAAACCAAAGTATATTGATTGTCGCAAGTATTAGCGGTGCAAGTCTCAGGTTAAGACCAAATACACCTACCCTGATTCGGACTTCCATAGACACATAGTAATACTACCGATGGAATTCCGATGGGTCTATCCAGAGCGAAGCTATTTTCCGTACCATCAGTAAAACACAACCTCCTACTACACTTGCATGAGTATCCTATACCCAAATATATGAGAACTATGTCGTTATGCCCTCACAACGCGCACAAGTGTAATACTAGTCTATTCCGCATTATCGATGTCCAATTTCGATAATACTAAGACTATGGATATTTAATGATTAAACCTTCATGGATTGATACTGTCTCATTTCATCTCAATCCAGGAACTAATCATAAGGACCTCCTATCATTTATAAATCTTGGTGATCTAATCATAAATGATAAGAGAGCAATTTCCTTTGTCACATAGTTAATTTGTACAACAACATCATGATCTGTACAAATAGTGACGCTATGGGTCATAACTGTCCAACATTATTATCATGCGTATGCATACACCCCCACACTAAAAACTTGCATTTTCCTCAATGTAAGATAAATATAAAGAAACAGGAATAAGGAACAACACTACCAGGCGCGGAGTTGATCAGGTTCCTAGTGGTAAGATTTTGGGTTGTGTGACTGTGTAAGTTGCACTGAACACCTGGATTAATCCTATGCAAACAGTAAACATGCAATTAGCACACAATAAAATAAAATTAGAGTAAAAAATAAAATAAAAATAAATAAATGCATATGCAAGGGTTGCCTCCATGCTAGCGCTAAGTTTAACGTCTTTAGCCAGACGTAACCACTCAGGTTATCATGGTGGCTTCCATGTAGCGAACTAATTAAAACATGAGAAAGAAATTTTATCTGGCTACAGCAGTTTATCTATTGACCCCTAGTGATTGTTGAAATTTGATCAATTGGTTCAACCTCATTTTTAGCTTCCCAGATGCATCTTCAATTGAGCACTAACTCTCATTTTTCTCCTTTTACGGTTCCTTGGGAGTAGGTCCAGCTCATGAGAGTTAGCTGTATGGTGTGTAGAGGCTGTTACCGGTAAGACTATGTCTAGCATGTATGTGTAGTGGCACTTTTCATCTTCTCATGGTTATTTCTCAACATGGAAGATATTTACTTCTAGTGTCATGTTTCCAAATGATAACTTCATGAGACCATTCCTGCAATTGATAAGAGCATTAACTGAAGCAAGAAAAGGTCTACCAAAGATAAGTGGAATTTTTGACTCAGTGTCAACCACAGATTGTGTATCTAAAATCAAAAAGTCAACAGGGTAGTAGAATTTATCAATTTGGAGTAAAACATCTTCAACTACTCCCCGTGGTTGTCTGATAGATCGGTCAGCTAACTGTAAAACTACTGATGTAGGTTTAATCTCTCCAAGCCCTAACTTCTTATAGATCAAATATGGCATGAGATTAACACTAGCACATAAATCTAATAATGTTTGACCAAACTCATATGTGCCAATGTGGCAGGTAATGGTAGGACATCCTGGATCTTTGTATTTTGGTGGAGTCCTCTATTCAATTACTGCACTAGCTTGCTCTATTAAAAATGCAGTCTTCTTCACATTATGTTTCATCTTCATGGTGCATAGATCCTTCAAAATCTTCACATAAGTGGGAACTCATTTTATAATATGTAACAACGAAAGGTTGATTTTTACTTGCTTTAGATATTCTAGGATCTCACTATTTGCTTTAGATATTCTAGGATCTCACTAACTGAGAAATGCATCTTTTGATCTGCTCGAGGAGTATTTTCATTACTATCCTTACTGGCTCCGACAGTGTTGGAAGTGTCCTGCAAGCCTACCTTTTTACCACTCCTGGTAAACATGGCATTATCACATTTTACATTAGTTGTGTCATGATCAGTCTATGCCATGTGTTGCCCTTGTGGATTTGGTTGAGCCTAAGATGGGAATTTTCCTTGTTCTTACACACTCACGACATAAGTCAATTTGGAGACTTAACTCTTAATCTACTTATTATCTTCAACGATCTGAGCTATCAATGACTCAAGCCTTTCATTGGTTTTGCTTTGGGCCTCTATAAATGCATGTACAGTGTTCTCTAAATAATTCCTAGGAATGGCAGTTGTGTGATACTGGGGATCACTGTAAATTTGGGTTGTGATGTCCGGTTAGGCTGATAAGGCTCATGTTTCCAACTAAGATTTGGGTGGTTCCTCCAACCAGGATTATAAGTGTCGGGATAAGGTGTGTAAGGCTTCTTATACATCTCTAAGGTATTGCAATGTTCCTCATATATTTCCCTCATCTCACCATATAAATGACACTCTTGGGCCAGATGGTCATTCCATTTACACACAAAACATACCTCGTGAGGTTCTAGCTGGGCTAATGCATGTATAGTCTTGCCATCTTTGGATATTAAGGTTCTTATCTGTCCAGTTAATAGCTCAACTTGTGCTTTAATACTAGCATCTTCCCTAAAGTGGTATATGCATCTGCTAGAAGAAGTGGGGTGTGTCCTATCAGTGCTATCAATGGCACTAGGTCAAGTCCAAGTGTGAGATTTCTCAGCTAGGTCATTTAAGTACTCTAATGCCTCATCAGGGTCTTTTCGGATGAACTCACCATTGCACATTATCTCCACGAAATGGCACTTTCTAGGGGTTAAACCGTTATAAAACAGCTCTCTAAGCGCCAACTCTCATATCCATGGTGAGGACAACTAGCTAACATCTCCTTAAACATATCCTAAGTCCGATAAAGAGTTTCACTGTCTTTCTGGGAGAAGGTAGAGATTTGTCTTTTCAAGGCATTCGTCTTATAGTGTGGGAAGTATTTGTTAAAGAATTCAAGTGTCATCTCGCTCCATGATCCTATTGACCTAGGTCTTAGGGAATACAACCAGCTTTTAACTCTATCCTTTAGGGTAAAAGGGAAGAACTTAAGTCTAATTGTGTCTGTAGTACCGAACCGGTCATGGAAAGGCACTACAACCTCTTCAAACTCTCTAATGTGCACATAAGGGTTCTCATTCTCCAGACCATGAAAGGTTGGGAGATACTGTATCATTCCAGGCTTAAAGTCTATATGTGGTGCATTAGGAGGAAACATGATGCACGATGGTGTAGCTGTGCGAGTGAGATGGAGGTACTCTTCAAGAGTCCTCATAGGTGGTCTCTCGTACTCACTAATGTTGTGTGTGCTAGATGTAGATTGTGTGGCAAAAAGGTTTTCGAATAGAGTTTCTGAGTCTGAGTCTTCCTCGTCAACTCTAACAAATCCACCCAACTGATCCCTAAGTCTAGGCATGCACGTAAACACAAATACCACGAGAAACAAAAATAATAAAATAATAAACTAAAAATTAAAACTAAAACTAAAACTAAAATTGAAATAAAATAAATAGATAAAAGAAATAAATAACTGAAATAAAAAAATAAATAATAAAATAATAAATATGGGACGAAGTTACCGCTTTTGTTGTTGACCAAGCAAACATGCTCCTTTTGCTTGTAAACCGTCTCCCCGACAACGGTGCCAAATTTTGATTATGCCCAAAAAGTACTTGCGGTTATCGCAGTAAAGTTGGGGTGTCGATTCCTTAGAGAGATGGTTATAAAGAACTGATTTACTTAAACAAAACATTAGAAGTAACTTAATAAAAAGAAAGATTGAATTGATAATTTAAAGTAAAGATTAACAGAAAAACGTAAAAGATATCAATATAGAGAGGCAGCAAAGCATCGGGAATCCCTCTTGTATCAAATTCCTATATCCAGTTATTGATTCATGTTGTTACTCAATTGAAGGTTTCACATCCCAAAACAACAATCGAAAAATATTCAATTCTAAGCATATTAAATTCTAAGGTAATTGATGATTTATTTTCTTTATGTTAACAACACACAAAGTCATCGTTACGACTTATCTAACGTCGGCAATATACCCTCAGGCAATACTGCAGTAGAAGACCAAATCATAAAACAACTTTACCAGTCACAACTGGGTTCACAAATCACACATAGAAGAATCATGACTGGATCTATATGCAAGTTTGATAAAAACAGTTTCAGGATTCATAAATCAAAAGATAATAAAGAATAATAAACATCAATTGTATTAAAAGTTTAAGAGTTTATAGGAATCAACAACATGAATATAAGAAATCAAATACAAGAGTTCATCCTTAGCTTTGCCTAAGAGATTAGTTCTCATTGCAGAAGAGAGATATAGCCTTGATAGATCGGAGAGACAACATGTTTGTCTTTGAAGTTCTTCGTTCTTCTATCTCAATTTTTTGTTTGCGGCTCTTTATTGTCTATTTCTCCTCTGATTCCCTCAGTTTTTCTCTTTCTAGGGTTTCGGATGAAGTTGGGTTTATATAGAGAAGTCTCGGAGTCCATTTACGCATAAAGCACGTCAAAATCAGGTTTTTGGAACTCTTTTGAGGTGCCGAGGCACCAGAACTTGGGCGCCGCGGTGCCAAAGTCGTGGGATACATGTATAGGATTGTGCTGGCACCGTAGCTCCAGGGAGATTTCACTGGTGTTGTCGCGTCCTGTGCTTCTGATGCTCTCATGGGTGTCTGATGCATCTGTTAAGTTCTGAAACATTTGTAATTACTCCAATCTTCATGTTCCATTGCTTCCTAATAACAAAGCACAAAATAAAATCTAATTAGGATTAAATACATGATAATTAAGCCGAGTTAGCGATGTTCAAAGTATATTTTCATGCACTTATCAGGACCCGAGGAGTGTAATTAGTTAATGGTCAGTTTGGGAGCATGTCATACATGAAAACTATTCTAACTACCGAGGACCTAACCTAAAGGCTCTAAGTGTCCTAATAATGGAAGGTATGGTAAATCTTCTCTACAGCATCAAACAGCAACACGTTCAAAAACCCAAAAACACAGATTCTCTAAACACTAACCCAGAATCAAGTCAAGAACACATGCATCCCAATTGTCAAAACCCATCCATAAAGTAGCAGTACCATCGCAAAAAACCCAAAAAGTAAAGCATATTCACACGCAGGCAAAAATAATCTAAACATATTGAAGAACACAAAAAAAGGCAAATGATGGGGAGTCAATAGAGGGAATTACTTGGTTGATAAAATGGAAGACGAATGCACTCGGTCAATGGTTAAGTCTGCTAGTCTCTGAGAACCAGGAAGGAAGTTTTTATTGTTTTGAGAAATAAAGATTCGCAAAAGTGTGGAAGGGTGCTATACTCCCTTTTTTATAGACGACTCGGGATAATATCAGCTGTTGGATCCAATTGAGGGGCTTGGATGGGCTCCACGTGTATAAGCTTTAATCACATCAGTTCAATTTCGACTGGATGAATGAGATTAAGAAACTGTTCAGTTAGCTCGTAGTAAATTGGTTATCTTCGTTTTGGTAGGAATACCGTGGATGAATGACAAGTGTCCCGACGAGAGTGAAAGTAAGGGAAACCCTAATGAGATTTGATGGGCATTAAAGGCAGTAATGATAACTTACAATTTCCAAGGGACGGCTCTTAAAAAGATAGAAGGTGTTAGGGTTGGTGCTCGGAGTGCCAATCCGGATCGTATTTATGTTCAATTCATGAATACGAACAATTCATTTTTTTCCATAATATTATTTATTTATGGTAGTACTTCTTACTTTTATATACATATTCGATCTAATTATGATTAGATTAAAACTAAATATGATTTAGTGATATGTATATATTAGACAAAGACCCGATAATATATTTTGTAGTGCACAGTTACAAAGTAGTTTGTAATTGACTTTGGGAAATGTCACTACCATAAGTATATTATCAAATAAAGTTCCTGGTCAAGATTTACTAATACGGGTCGGTTAATTAAATCCGCTGAGACCAGTACACGTTGTATATCGAGACTTGGTCTGATGGTCTATCCCAATGAACCATGAGTCTGGGGAGACTCGTATAGACGTGTAGGTGTTTATAGTGGATAAACACTGAACGAATCATCAAAGATTTCCTAATAGATGGTACACCAACATCAATAGAAATCTTATCGGGTCAAGTGAGCATAGTGATCCTTTGACTTGAGATACCACTGTGGATATATAAGGTATCCTCCACTCTTTGATGGTAGTCACGTCACCGATCTATTTAGATCAGACCTCCACATGTTCATTGGGTGTGGACTAATCCTTAGGATATCATGTGCGTATCAAGATAGGATCCTTCAGTTCTGTGTACAGAGCATAGGTATTCAATGTGCAATTAGCAATATGTTAAATCCATGGGCCCATGGTACACTGTAGAAGTAAGTTCTAAGTGTTATTAAGAGAATGCTAATAGAATCGTCGACATGATTATACCTATAGAGAATTGACGTTATTATCTATATCTTTGGGATAATCCGGATACCTGTGACAGAAAGATTATACGTATGCGATGACCTCGACCTATATGATTCAGCGAGATTATCTATGGTCGTCATAATTTACGAATGGGTAGATTATTGACACGAAATTGTATTTCGTGAGGGATATGTCTGAATCTAGAGAGTCTCACTAATGAAACATACTCGTAGATTACTAGGGATACTTTCATAAATAATATTGATTATTTATAGGTCGTTTAACGGTTAAACGATAAATACACGCTTTAAAGATTTTTCCGACTATTTCCTAATTAATGTGTATTTGATTTAAATACTTGATTTTATTGAATTCACATTAATTAATTGTCAAATAAAGTATTTGACACTTGTCACAAATATATGTATTATAGAATATTTAATGTAAATATTATACATATATTTGGATATTTATATTTGTAATTATCTAATTATTTAATTGTTAAATAATTTGATTAATTAAATATAAATATCTTTTGACTTTAATATGGAAAAATATAATTGGTACATTTGTGCATATATTAATTAAAATGGTTGACAACTTTATTTTTGGCATATTTTTCAAAAATAGATTACAAAAAAAAAGTTGAGAGAAAAACAAAGTGCTAAAGGAGATTTGTGAAGAAAGCCTTGAAAATTAAGGTAATTTCATACTTTTCTTTACTTGAAAATTGTTTCTATGCCTTTAGACTTCAACATATGATGTTGTCATGTTTTCTCTATTCTCTTGAGTTTGTAATAAGTTTGTTTGAAGCATGAATGAAAGGTGTTAGCATGTGTATTTAGTAAAAAAAAAAAGCATATTAAGTGTTATTAAGCTTACTTTTGGTTATTTGATAACTTGGTAGCCATTCTAGAGTTGCTTAACCACTCATAAATGACCTAGAATTTTTCTTGAGTTGTTTACTGGTGGTGAGACTTGTTTGGTGTAGTAAGGATTGAATTAAAATGTTGAATTTTATTAATTTGGTGTTAATTGGCCAATTGGATAATTTTGAGAAATTAGGGTTCATAACCCTCTCCAAATTTGGGGCTTTTCATATATGTGTTAATTAATGATGTATATAGGATGCATATTAATTTTGATGTTGATTGGACTTCATCTTGAATGGTTTTGAACCAATTTGGACTAAAGTGTAATTCTTGGAAACTTAAGGAACCTCTCGGTAATTTAGGAAAAATTAGTTTCTTGAACTGTAATTTATATTTTCATGTATAAGACATGTATAGATCATTTTGGTATGTGATTTGGAATCACCTAATTATGTATTTGACAAATTAGGACTAAAATGATCAAAATGCAAAGTTTAGGGGCATTTCCGTAATTACTAAAAAATCTGGAAAATTTTTTAGTTTTCAGTTTTAATGTATATTTGATGTAAAAATCATTTTGGTTGTGATTGAAAATCACCTGAGCTTGTTTTGAACAACTTAGGACTAAAATGATTAAAATGGAAAGTTTTGGGGTTGTATGGTAATTTACTGAAATTATGATTTCTGGGTTAAAAATTTCTGTTTTGAGTATTGAGTGATTAAAATAAACAAGTTTATTTTAATTACCTAAGAAAAATCAAAGAAATGGGAAAATTTGATTTTCCCGCATTCTGCTGCGTAACCTGGGTATTTTACCCAAAACCCCAACAGAATGGGTATTTGCAGCAAGCCACCAGCATCATTTATGTAGTTTTCTAAGGAGAGAAGCAGCACAAAACTAACCAGCATCCTCCACACAATTATAGTTCCCGACACCTTGGAACCGAGAACTATGGGACATAGGTTGATGGTGATTTTTGGGCCTAAGTGTCGACAGTAGCTCAGGAAGGGCATGAGGGGAATTTCAAGTTCAGGACACTGTAGTCTAAGAACATTAGTCAAATGTATCTGGTCTAATTGAGTGATAGCTTGGACTACATTCTTTGACCAACCTTAGGAGTGAGATTTTTCAGGGAGGTAAGTACCCATGAACTTCGAGTCTGACCCGACCAGTGTAGCTCGGAAGGGGGGGAAAGTCTCAGCTCAGTCATCAGACCTCATGGGGTAAGGTGATTCAGTATTACTCAGGTCGGGATTACCAGTATAAGTACAACTTGAGAACTGGCACTCTTCATAGCTTTGATGTTATAAGAGCAACTTGTGGGGTTATGTTCTGACACACGCCATCGTGTGAGCGGGCGGATACAGGCTGGCATTATTAATGATGCGTGTGGCAGTACCCAAATAGAGTGAATTAATGAGGTGTTAGATGGCAGCTTTTACTTTTGAAAAAGATAGGTTCATGTGGCTGACATCACGAGGATGGTGGAACAATTGTTATTTTCCTTAGTATTTAAAGAAGTCGAGAGCACTTTTGTAGGGATTGAAAATTTTTACTCAATTACTACTTGTAAGAAAGAAAGAAAAGAGTTTGGACGATTGAGAGATATAGTAGCTCGATCATACCCGACCACCTGTAAAAAGAGATCGATCTAGTCTGACAACATATAAAAAGCTTCATTTATATGTGTCCATGGACGTAGGTTGGATCCATTCCACCGAACCACGTTATATCATATGTTCTTATCTGTGTGTTTTTGATTTTTCCGCTAAGATTGCTTTTGGTTCCCAACAAACCAAACAAATTCACAGTTGGGGGAAGATTGCTCAATGAGTGAGTTTTCGAATTTTCCCCTGGAACGAAAATCAATCGTCAACAATGCCTATATATTCACATGTCTGATCATGCACCCAATATAGCCACGGCCAATCATCAAACATGAGCCATGAAGTTTATCCAATCATGCACACAGCCAGCAGGTCTAGTCACGCACGCAGCCTAATCAACATAAGAAAAATAAAACTTTTGATACCGTATACATCTTCCATGATCATGCGTGACTTTGATCAAATCAAAAGTTTCTGCCGTGAGTTTGTGTGATGGATAGAGTCTACCACTCGATCATTTGTTTTATAACTCACCACCAGAAATCCGTGAGGGTGGCCTCGGATCAACTCACTTGTTGAAAATTTCTTGAGAAAAAATTTTCTCCTTTTGTTTTCTCATTTTCTCTTATTTTCAATCTCATTGAAAAATGAGAAAGGAGGCTAGGGTTATCATGTGAAGAGAAAAACTTCATATTTATATTTAGGGTTTAGGTTAATTAAATATGCTATTATAAAATTAACCCAAACCCTAACCCTAATCACACATAAATATTGGCCAATGGCAATTTTGTCACAATAATATTATTAAGTTCAAAAATTAAATATAATATCAAATCATTTAATTTGAAATAAAAATTTAAAATGTAACTTATATCATTATATAAATTACATATTTAATTTTGAATTAAATCAAATTTAATTTAAGATCAAATCTTTTATTAAATGATTATCTAATAATCATTAGTATAAAAACTATATATTAAACATTTTAATATATAATTATAAAGTGTGACATTATATAGTTATTAATCAAATTAATAATTATATCAATAAATAATTCTCAATTATTTAATATTTTTCAAGTGAGTTCATAATTGGACAATCCAATTATTCCATCGATTCCTATAGTGTAACGAGCTAATACAGAGACGAAATGGACTTACGATTCAGAGCTCCAATAATCTCGAAATATTAATTAAAACTCTTTAATTAAATATTCTGAATTATTAACCTTAGGTTATTTCACTAAAAATCTAAAGATGCACTCCACGAGTATCTCATAATTAGAGCCGGGTCATAATGTTCGTTATACCCCTCAAATTATTTTGAACCATAAGTACCATTGATTCTCTAATGAACGATTTATTCATAACTATTATGAATATTAATCTTTCTATTCGTAATAGAAAGACTTGAGCACTCTAACTGTTCAAGTACCGAATCAACCCTTAAGCAATATACTCATCTACTTCTTACAAGAATGAGTGGATTCCATATCTATGTAAAACGTTCCCAGCTACACACCAAACCATGTCCCCAAAATATATAGCTATTGGTCGGGATTGCTTCACCAACCTCACCTTTGTAAATCAAAGGACATAGCCTGCCATGCAAGATTTCTTACTACACTCAGGATTCAGATCAACCCATATATGATCATCTATTAGACTGATATGAATTTCTTTGTTTAACGGACATTAAAAGAAATTCATTTATGTCTCGGTCCAGTTCTATATGATCACATCATATAAGGTGCCTTCATTCCCATGTCACTACATAAACGAACCCGAATCAAAGTCATCATATAATATGGAATGGACCGCAACTGTAGATAAACCACAAACAAAGTGTTTGTCTTTCTTTTCTCTTTACGGACTATTTAGGATTACTAATTTCATATTTAAATCCTCTTGTGTATAACACTTATACAATAAACCTGAAAGTACATTTATTATCCAATGGCATAAATATTAATTTATAATATTCAATTTTAAATCAACATTTTAATAAATGAATAATTGCATCATTTATTACTTAAAATGAAATCCTGTTTGCATATTACATTATGTTATTGGGCATATATCCCAACATTATTTATATGTGATATAAATATTTTTTGCATGTTGTGAATGAGTAGGCACAATTATTATTCCATGTTCATGTGTTGGATTGGTCGTAAATTTTTCGGATTCTTATTTTTTATGTTGTTTTGCTTTTGGGGAATGTAAGGTCATAAGGCCATTTTTACAAAGTGTTGTAAAAATTATTCCTTTATGTAATTTTTATGTTGTATCCAAATTTAATGTAAATGGTGGAACCGTTGCCGTCAACATTATAATAAGGATATTTTTTCACATAAGCCATTACGTGGAGCAAAAATTGAAGACTAAGGGATGCATTGGTGATTTTTATACTAATTAGATTAGTATAGAAAAAATAAGAGATTGGTCAATGCAATTTATATTATATGTATGCTGAAATATTTGAAAAACATGTCATATACCTTAGGGTGCATACTCTTACATTTTCACATACCATAACATGTAAAGATGCAAGAATATTCTAGTCATAAAATTTGATTATATGAAATTTAAAAAATTGGAATATATAATGCATGAAAAAAAATTAATTAGATTATTTTTTTAAAGGTTTAAAAATTTAAATTTCAGAAATTTTTTAAACTTGTTAGTGAACTAACTTTTAAGAGTTAAAATTAAATAGGTCATTAAAGATCACTTAGTAGTTTAATTAAGTTATATATTAGTTTTGACTAATAAAAATTAGTGAATAAAATTTTAAGAGTTAAAATTGGATATGTCACAAATCTTGCACTAGTATATCTTAGGTTAACAGACACTAATTGATTAAAATATTGGATATTGTAAAACAGAAACCTTAATTTTAAAATAGTGAGTGGGAGATGGATATACAATAATTTATCTATTGATCTCCATTGTTAGTCTGATAACGTGAGATTCAAAATGCGCCTCGAAACGACTTTGTTTTCATCCCTCTACAGATGGTGTCAATTTTGGGTTAATATCAAGATCGAGTTCCGAAAATGATAGGAAATCTAGATGTATATGATGAACTGACCTACCCTACAACAACACTTCACTAGTTAGGTCCTAGAGTTCCGAAACAACAGGTTACACTCACAAAAGAATAATTTATTGTTAATTAAAATTCCTTGATTGAATCAAACATTGGTTGATTAATATAGGAATAAGAGTTATTCCATCATATATTTATTGATTGAGATTGTCTTGATCTAGTATGAAAATAACTGACATACCCTACGGCGGCACTTATATGCGGAATGTTAGGTTACCGTTGCATAGCAATTATTTTTAGGTTTCAACTTCATTATACATGGTTAATGCATCATGTTTACTAGAGTTCCCTCTCTTTCTGGCATTCATCCTTACAACTTTCCAAGCTTTCAGAGGGTGTCTCCATACGAGACTCATCATCGGACTATGCGTAAAAATATAATATCTACACGTGTACTAAAGATCCCAAGATCTAGGTTCAAAAAGAATAATTGAAACTTTGTGCAATTCAAACCAAGCACTGTAGAGTTTTATTACCTTTTCCCAATCCTATAATGACACAAAGTGGTGTCTGTCAATGTTATGATAAGCCAAGGCTTTTAATAATCACTATATTAGGAGAAGAGTCTTAATAAGAGATAAAGACATAATACATTTTACAGTAGATCACATATTTCAAGTAAGAAGTGAGGTCGCTTCCATGAGAATTTTAAAGGTTGAATTCCCTTAAGTACTTGATGAAACTATGACTGATATTCATGATCGAATTGAACACAACCATAGAATGGGAAATGGTCGAAGTGAAGTTGTGTGATGTCTATTACCTAGGTTTGCACCAACGACCGAACAGTTCAAGACTATGATCACTAGTTTACCAAGTAAATCCGATAGTCACTTACTAGGAAAGATTTAAGGTGAAAACTACATATTCCCATGCAGTTTCATTTCAAGAAAACTATCTTAAGTGTCTACATTCATATTTAGAGAATTGTAGGTGATTTTAGGAAATTCTCTAAATATTGGATGTATTTATAAGGAATGAAATGATTTAATCGTTAATGAGAAAATACACAACCCTTAGGATTGAATGGGTTCCTTGGATGGTTTGTTGGAAAATTGTGACCCATAGCATCACTATTTGTAAAGGATATTGTGGTTTTTGTATAAATTAACTATATGACAGAGGAAATTGCCATTTTATCATTTTGTAATTAGATTACTTGAATATATATAAATGATAAAAGTCCTTATGATTAGTTCCAGATTATAAGATATGAGACAGTATCAATCCACTAAAGGTTTAATCAATAAATATCCATAGTCGTAGTATTATCAAGACTGGACATCGATAATACGGAATAGGCTAGTATTACACTTGTGCGCGTTATGGAAGTGTAACGACATAGTTCTCATATATTTGGGTATTAGATACTCATGCAATTGTAATAGAAGGTTCTGTTTACCGATGGTACGGAAACAGCTTCGCTCAGGATAGACCCCTCGGAATCCCATTAGTAGTATGACTATGTGTCTATGGGAATCTGTATCAAGGTAGGTGTATTTGGTCTTAACCTGAGCCTTGCATCGCTAATACTTGCGACAATCAGTACGCTTTGGTTTTGGTCGTCCGGGACTTTAACGGGTTATGCGAACGCCTCTTCTGGGTTTATTGATAATTGTAGTGTATTAGGTGTGATGTCAAGATGGAAGTATAACTTCAGTCATATGGAGATGATGATCATGCAGGGATACGGAACTAGTAATCTAATATGTTGCAACTATCAGGATAATATGACAAGGTCATGATTATTCGATTAAAAAGACTAGTTGCTAGTGATCCGATATATGCTTCGTACGGGGCAGACACTATTCCAGCCCCAGGCCTAGCATGTGACATCACATACTGGATCGCAATACGCAATACTTAGTATACTATGCCTGATATAGATTATGTATTCCTTAAAAGAATATTTATGGTGAATTGGGTAAGCACGGTGCTTTGCTAGAAGCCAACCATGTCTTGTAAATCGGTAAGAACGTGGTACTGGGTACGCACGTGTTCAGATATTCTGACGACCGGATTTACTGCCAACATATCCAAGAATCTCATGGGTCGCTTCCCGAAGATTCACCGATGACGTTTGACTCGAGCAGAATTAATCTGGGATTAATTATGAGAGAGAGAAAATTAATCTAGGATTAATTGCGGCAATAATTTATCTGGGATAAAATTTGATTAGAAGAGAGAGAACAATTAATTTGGAATTAATCGATTAAATAATATATTCGATATAATAAATGAAATTAGATTTCATAGCGGAATTAAAATTGGATTTTAATTTGGGCAAACGAATTAATTTAGAATTAATTCGTAAGTGACTTTAATTATGTCGCAACGGAAAATTCGTTAAATTGGAATTAAACGAACCCGAGCCCGAGTGAAGTTGTGCGTTGAGATTGTTCGACGTAAATTCAAAATTTACAAGTGGTGGGACCCACTTGACTTACATCACACTTATGACATGTGATGGAAGTTGTTGATGGTGGAGTGTAAATCATGATTGCTTGTTTTTTACTCCAACCAATCTCTACACACTTTGTGTTTGTTTATTCATTTTTGAATGACTAATACCAAATCTTGGATTTGGTATATCATAATTTGAATTTTGGAAATCATTAATACACAACACAAAAAATCAAAAACACATCACACACTCTCTCTCTCTCTCTTTAGCCATTGCCGAGAGCTTCCTCTCCCATTTTAGAAATTTTGCTTAAAAATTTCTTCCTTGCTAGCACACAAATGAGTCATCCAAAGTGTTAGGGAAACCATTCCCAAGAGTTTGGAACACAAGGAGAAGCTTAGAGCTCAACAAAGGATTCAAAAGTTTTGAACTTTACACCTACATCAAATCCATTCAATGTAAGTATTTCCGCTACTTCTTTGAGTATTCACACTAATCATGTCTTATTAGATCCTTGGCATGTTCTAGGAACCCAACAATGGTATCATGAGCCAATTTTAAGCATGAAATATTTAGGGTTCATAAACTTTAATTTGGGACTTTTATGATTTATGCATGATTTCTTCAAATTGATGATTTGGTTGAGCTTATATTATGATAACTTAGAGTTATGCATGATTAATTTTTAGAAAATGAATTGGATAAATATTTCCCTAATTTACATAGTTTAGCCGAATGTAGAACCCTAGATGGTCATGGTGTTTTTTTGATTTTTAGACCATTGGATGTGTTTAAATGCATTGAGTATATTGATTTGTGATTTAATTGGATTGAAATCAAAATTGGATATGAAAAATGCATGATTGCTGTTAGCTTGTGCAGCATGTATAGATTGATTTTGCTTCAATTTGTGTTGGACATGAGTTGGTTAAATTAAAGCATGATTAATTAGTTTAATTGATATTTTGGAAACATTGGATTAAATAATTAATTATGGCTAATACACTTTAATTAAAAAATTGTGATATTTGGAATATTGTAATTAAATAAATTAGCCTTTAATTTTGAATTGGGCTAATGTTGTTGTATTTGGGCTTAATGGGCTTGGTTGGGCCAAGTTGGTTTAGGACAATTGGATTGGATCCGAATTGGGCCTAAAACCATTCCATAAAGTCCAAATAGAATAATTGGGCCTTTAAATATTTAATTGGGCCTAATGGGCCAAAATTAATTTTATTGCAAATGGTGATTCCTTATTGGGCTTTGGTTGCCAAAGTCCATGCCTTAAGAAATTAATTAAAAGCCCATTGGACTTTAATTAAATTGACATTGGATGTTAATTGGGCCTTTGAGACCCATTTAGATTGAATTTAGAATCTAAGTCTAAAAGGCACATAATTAAGTGTAATTATTTAATTTAGAATTAAATATGAATTAGTATTGAATATGAATTAAATTGGATTTAATATTGTAGTTCGATATAATTCAAGAATTCGCACTTGGAGTACTTATTCTTAAACTAGTTGGACTCGCGCAAATCAAATTGTTGTTTGAATATTGGATGATCATTAATTCAAAGATTAATTAATTGGATTAGATTGATTGAATAACATGCTTTGTGTGAATACATGGATGTATTGTATGAATAATGTATATCGGATGGATATTAGATGGGTGAGGGCAATTTTGAAAATTGTTGTAATAAATTTAGAATTTATTAAATTGGACCTGCGTGTCCAGCCTTTATCTCTTGACTCTTTGTACTTCTCTTCTCACCGATTCCCCTCAATATAAATGATGTTTCTTTATTGTATTATGTAATTGGGTAGAAGTTAGAATAGTGCTAGCCGGAGAGAGGAAATGGAGAGATTTGTTCTAGGAATAATTTGTTGAATATCCATCCACATATCGTTATTATTTATTTCGCGCCTTATTATGCTTTTAGAATGCATGCTTAATGGTGTATGATGAGACCTAATCAAAGATAATAAATTGGTTACCAATTTACGCGAAAAACCCTCAATAAAATATTAAGTGTTTTCCTTCCATTGAGTGATTCTCTCTCAAGATCCAAGATTGGCATTGGTTTGTTGGCCAAAGTCAAGATCAATGTCCATCGCGGATGTGTTTGAACCAAGAAAGCTTTGTTCCATATCGCATGTCTTGGGCAAGTTGTGATTTGTTGGCCAAAGTCAAGGTCACTTCTTGTTCATCGACGTGGATTATGAAGCTTTCCCACTATCAATGGGTCCCGCTTAACTGGAATCATTAAGCTTGTTGAGCCAAAGCCATGGCTTAGTTGATTCAGAGGAAAAAATTTAGGAAAATATATTGGATATATTGGCATATATATTGTATATATGTTTCGGACTTTGAGGTCCACCTACCAGATCTAGGAATTGGATGGGATCCAATTGATCTTAGAGATCTACCTAGTTAAATATCATACAGTTTGTTGGCCAAAGTCAACGTTGTGTGTTATTTAACGGGATCCTAGCCCACTAGGAAACTAGGTTTCCCGAGTACTCAACAGAGGGTTAGAGGCTCGTCGAAAAATAGTAAGAGGCTGGTATTGAATTTACAATTTCGTTTAAATACTTGCCAATACGAGCTTTCAAATTATTTTCGTCATTATATATTTATTAGTTGGACTAATATTTTATTATTTTTATTGTAACAGTTGGATTGTACCCAAAAATCATTAATTGAATAGTTAGACTATTGCAATTAAGATGGTCGGAAAGATCAACCTTAGGGACATTATCATGGGCGAAAATGTCTTTAATGGTGCGAACTTTCCTGACTGGGATATCAACCTCAGAATTGTCCTGGGGGCCGAGAAGATGCTCTATACGATAGAAAGACCTCTCGGGCCTAAGCCCGGAATTGAGCAGCCGCTTGAGCTTGAGCTTTGGAAGACTCACAGCGATGACAACTCAACTACTCAATATGTCATGCTCGCTACAATGACCCCTCAATTTCATCGCCAGAACAATGGATTGGATCCCTATACTATGATGGCAAAATTGAAGGACCTTCATCAATCTAACCTTACATCGTAAAGGTATAAATTGTAGAAGAAGCTCTTTCGCTCTCGAATGTCAGAGGGTACATCTGTCGAACAACATGTGTCACAGATGATTGCTGACATCGAACAGCTGGGTCAGCTAGGCATAACCTTTGAGGCTGAGACTTCTATAGATTTGATCTTGCAATCTCTTCCTGACAGCTGGAGCGGGTTCATCATGAACCATAATATGATGAACCAAGACCATACTATTGGAGAGTTGATGGCAATGCTGCGAGAAGCAGAAAATGAGCTTTTAAAGGGCAAAAAGCGCGAGGAGCACTTCGCTTCGACATCTCAGTCTGCCAAGGCTTGGCCAAATGCTACTGGAGGCGTGAAGAAAAAAAAGAAGAGAAAATGCAAGGCCAAATCATCAAAGTCTTCTTGGAAGGCAAATCAAAAATCCCAAGATGTCTGCCTACAGTGTGGCAAACGGGGTCACTGGAAGCGTGACTACCGTGAGTACAAGGTGCACATGAAGGAAATCAAAGCGGGCAAGGCACCGGCTTCAGGTATGTTTGTTATCGAAATAAACATGTCTACTTCTAGTTTTAAAAATTGGATTTTTTATTCTGGTTGTGGTACTCATATATGTACTGATGTGCAGGATCTGCAGATTAGTAGGAGACTTGCTTCAGGAGAGATAGAGCTTCGAGTTGGAAATGAGACTAGAGTCGTCGTTTTGGCTGTTGGGACCTATATTTTGGAACTGCTATCGTAGCATGTACTTAATTTATCAGACTGCTATTATGTACCTAGTTTGACTAGGAATATTATTTATGTATCTTGTTTAGCCCAATGTGGGTATACTTTTGTATTCAGAAACACATGGTGTTTTGTTTATAAAAATGATATTGAGATATGTAGTGCTGATGTTAATAATGGTCTTTATATTTTGAATATAAATCAATCTCAAACATATAAAGTAACAAACAAAAGGCTTAAATTAAGTAACAAAGATGAAACTTATATGTGGCATTGTCGTCTGGGACACATTAACAAGACTCGCATATCCACACTTTCGAAGAGTGGGTACTTGGAAGGATTTGATCCAAATTCATATGACGTCTGCGAATCTTGTTTATTAGGCAAAATGCCTAAAACACCTTTTAGCGGTAAAGGTGCACGTGCCACCGAACTGTTAGCCCTCGTTCATAGTGACGTATGCGGGCCCATGTTTAGCAAGGCTAGAGGTGGATATGTATACTTCGTAACCTTTACGGATGATGCATCGCGTTATGGTTATGTGTATGTTATGAGACACAAGTCAGAAACTTTTGAGAAATTCAAAGAGTTTCGACACGAAGTAGAAAAATAGACCGGAAAAAGTATTAAAACATTACGGTCGGACCGTGGTGGAGAATACTTGAGCAATGAGTTTCTCGATTACTTGAAAGAGTATGGTATTCCTTCACAGTAAACTCCTCCCGGAACACCTCAATTAAACAATTTGTCC
This sequence comes from Zanthoxylum bungeanum, assembly GCA_019454045.1. NCBI lineage: Eukaryota > Viridiplantae > Streptophyta > Magnoliopsida > Sapindales > Rutaceae > Zanthoxylum > Zanthoxylum bungeanum. The sequence goes on from SKCR01037555.1 coordinate 196,509, forward strand.
GAACGGAGAAACCGAACTTTGTTGGACATGGTAAGGTCTATGATGAGTCGCACTGAGCTACCAATTTCCTTATGGGGATATGCATTGAATAATGCAATATTTATTTTGAATAAGGTTCTGTCAAAGTCTGTTCAACAGACTCCATATGAAATATGGACAGGAAAGAAACCAGATTTCTCATTCCTGAAGATTTGGGGTTGTTGGGCATACGTTAAACTTTGATGGTACCAAACTAGAACCTAAATCAGATAAGTGCCTATTTGTAGGTTATCCTAGGTAAACCAAAGGATATTACTTCTACAACTCACAAGAGAACAAAGTATTTGTTGCTCTACATGCGGTTTTCCTCGAAAAGGAATTCCTAAATGAAGTGGTGAGGGGGAGGAAAGTAGAACTCGATGAAAATCAGAGTGATACTGTTCCAGGCACTGATTCCTTACCGGAACATGAACAGTTAATCAGGGATGAGACTGTACCACAATCCTCTAATACACAAGAATCGCGTAGGTCGGAGAGAGTCAGAAAACAACCTGAGAGGTATGGGTTTCTGATCTCACCTCACGTAGATATTAATCTTATTGAGGATAACGAGCCAGCTACGTATGAGGAAGCGATACAAGATATCGACTACGCTTTATGGCAAGAAGCCATGAAGTCCGAAATGGATTCCATGTACACCAACCAAGTTTGGATATTGGTTGATGCCCCATAAGGCGTAAAGCCTATTGGTTCCAAATGGGTCTTCAAGAAGAAGACCGACATGAATGGCAACATACAAAAGTACAAAGCTAGGCTTGTAGCCAAAGGGTATCGTCAACGACATGGTGTCGATTACGATGAAACTTTTTCACCTGTTGCCATGATTAAATTAATTCGGATAATGCTTGCTATTGCTGCATATTTCGATTACGAAATATGGCAGATGGACGTCAAAACCATTTTCTTTAACGGAAACCTTTTGGAGGATGTTTATATGCAACAGCCTGACGGTTTTGTCGTACCTAAACATGCAAACAAGGTTTGCAAGTTAAATTGATCCATTTATGGATTGAAGCAAGCATCGCGTTCTTGGAACCAACATTTTGATGAGATCATAAAAGAATATGATTTCGTTCAAAACGAGGATGATCCTTGTGTATATAAGAAGGTTAGTGGGAGCGCACTGACATTCATTGTCCTTTACGTTGATGATTTATTGCTTATTGGTAATGACATTCCCATGCTACAATCGGTGAAAGCTTGGCTTTCATTAAAATTATCCATGAAAGATATGGGAGAAGTAGCCTTTATTATGGGAATAACGATCTACCGGGATAGATCTAGAAAGCTGCTTGGACTCTCCCATAGCACGTACATTGATAAAGTGTTGAAGAGATTCAACATGGATCAGTCTAAGAGGGGATTGTTGCCAGTGTCATATGGCGTCACTCTATCTAAGGACATGTGTCCTAAAACTCAAGATGAGGAGACGACATGAGTCAGATCACATTCGCTTCTGCAGTCGGATCGATATGTATGCCATGATATGTACGTGATCTGATGTCTCGTATGCTTTGAGCATGTGTAGTCGCTATCAGGCCGATCCAGGTGATGGTCACTGGTTACGGTTAAGAACATCCTTAAGTATCTTAAAATAACTAAGGATGCTTTCTTAATCTATGGAGATGGAGAACTTGAGGTAACTGGGTTTACCGATGCATGTTTCTAAACCGATAAAGACGACTGTAAGTCGCAATCCGGGTACATATTTTGTTTGAATAACGGAGCAGTGAGCTGGAAATCTTCCAAGCAAGAGAGTGTTGCCAATTCAACAACAGAAGCAGAATACATCGCTGCAGCTGAGGCAGCAAAAGAGGCAGTTTGGATCCGTTAATTCCTAATTAGATTAGGAGTAGTTCCGTTAGCAGCTGAGCTCGTTCCTTTGTATTGTGATAATAACAGGGCTATAGCGCAGGCTAAGGAACCGCGGTCTCATCAACGATCCAAGCATGTACTTCGACGTTACCATCTGATTCGTGAGATCATACATCGTGGCGATGTGAAGATCGAGACGGTCGCATTAGATGAGAACATTACAGATCCGCCGACGAAGGCTATTCCTCAGCAAAAGTTTGAGCGACATGTACATAGTTCAGGTGTTAGATACTTGAGTGATTAGCTAAAGGCCAAGTGGGAGATTGTTGGACAATTGTGACCCATATCATCACTATTTGTAAAAGACATTGTGGTTTTTGTACAAATTAACTATGTGACAAATGAAATGGCCATTTTATCATTTTGTAATTAGATTACTTGAATTTATATAAATGATAAAAGTCCTTATGATTAGTTCTGGATTATAAGATATGAGACAGTATCAATCCACTAAAGGTTTAATCATTAAATATCCCTAGTCATAGTATTATCGAGACTGGACATCGATAATGCGGAATAGGCTAGTATTGCACTTGTGGCGTTATGGAAGTGTAACGGTATAGTTCTCATATATTTGGGTATTCGATACTCATGCAAGTGTAATAGGAGGTTCTGTTTACCGATGGTACGGAAACAGCTTCGCTCAGGATAGACCCATCGGAATCACATTGGTAGTATGACTATGTGTCTATGGGAATCCGAATCAGGGTAGGTGTATTTGGTCTTAACCTGAGACTTGCATCGCTAACACTTGCGACAATTAGTATGCTTTGGTTTTGGTCGTCCGAGACTTTAACAGGTTCTGTGAATGCCTCTTCTGGGTTTATTGAGAATTGTAGTGTATTGGGTGTGATGTCAAGATGGAAGTATCACTTCAGTCATATAGAAATGATGATCACACAGGGATACGAAACTAGTACTCTAATATGTTGCAACTATCGGGATAATATGACAAGTTCATGATTATCCGATTAAAGAGACTATTTGCTAGTGATGGGGCAGACACTATTCCAGCCCCAGGCCTAGCATGTGACATCACATACTGGATCGCAATACGTAATACTTAGTATACTATGCATGATACGGATTATGTATTCCTTACAAGAATATTTCTGGAGAATTGGGTAGGCACGGTGCTTTGCTAGAAGCCAACCATGTCTTGTAAATTGGTAAGAATGTGGTATTGGGTACGCACGTGTTCGGATAGTCCGACGACCGGATTTACTGCCAACATATCCATGAATCTCATGGGTCGCTTCCCGAAGATTCACCGATGACGTTTGACTCGAGCAGAATTAATCTGGGATTAATTATGAGAGAGAGAAAATTAATCTAGGATTAATTGCGGCGAGAATTTATCTGGGATAAAATTCGATTAGAATAGAGAGAACGATTAATTTGGAATTAATCGATTAAATAATATATTTGATATATTAAATGAAATTAGATTTCATAGCGGAATTAAAATTGGATTTTAATTCGGGTAAATGAATTAATTTAGAATTAATTCGTAAGCGACTTTAATTATGTCGCAACAACAAATTCGTTAATTTGGAATTAAATGAACCCGAGCCCGAGCGAAGTTTCGCGTTGAGATTTTTCAACGTAAATTCAGAATTTACAAGTTGTGGGACCCACTTGACTTACTTCACAATTATAACATGTGATGGAAGTTGTTGATTGTGGAGTGTAAATCATGCTTGCTTGTTTTTTACTCCAACCAATCTCTACACACTTTGTGTTTTTTTATTCATTTTTGAATGACTAATACCAAATCTTGGAATTGGTATATCATAATTTGAATTTTGGAAATCATTAATACACAACACAAAAAATCAAAAACACATCACACACACTCTCTCTCTCCCCCCTTTAGCCATTGCCGAGAGCTTCCCCTCCCATTTTAGAAATTTTGCTTCAAAATTTCTTCTTTGCTAGCACACAAAGGATTCATCTAAGGTGTTAGGGAAACCATTCCCAAGAGTTTGGACCACAAGGAGAAGCTTGGATCTCAACAAAGGATTCAAAAGTTTTGAACTTTACACCTACATCCAATCCGTTCAATGTAAGTATTTCCGCTACTTCTTTGAGTATTCACACTAATCATGTCTTATTAGATCCATGGCATGTTCTAGGAACCCAACATGGTTATAACCCTTAAAGGGATGTATACATTGACATAGATGTGCATTTATAAAGGCAACCATCCATGTCTATAAAAATGGTTAATGGGTTCTCATTTTTTATTCATTCAATTCCATTCATTTTTTTTTCACTTATCCATAGGTATATTAAGAGAGTTTAAGACTAGAGTTGAAGACAGTTCCACCATTTTCCTAGTTCGTGTTCTTAATTCGAATGAGTGCCCCTTAATCAATAAGTAATCAAGAATCCTATGAGAATGTTAGCCACAAGATCTACAGTACATCGAGGAGGAGTTGATAAATTTTTAAAGAAAGAGTCAACACTCGACTTGATTTTTTTCTTCATTTATTTATAGATTTTACTCTTATTTTTATTGATTTAGTACATAATTGTTGTCCCGAAATATTATTTAGGACTTACTCATGAATGTTAATATGCATGTTTAAAATTCAATTACAACACATACCACCTACAGACTACAATACCCTCTACATTATCGAATAAAATAGCAGCTCTCGTGTGTAATTATTGAGGTCGTCAAATGGTTTAGTCCATTTCTCATTCAATATTGTCACGAGCATCGTCTTAATTTTTATGGTAAAACTTTTATATTCCTACGCTATATTTCTTGTACTTAGCATAAGAATATTATCTACAATAATGCCAGCTGTATTTCTTCAATTTTTACAACACTAAATTTCTTTATTTTTATTTTGAAAATAAAAAATTCAAAAAATCAATATTGAATCTTTAAAATTATATTTTTTTTGAAAAATAAAAGGATAAATATTCCATGTGTTGATGGTGGTTATTCACCATGAGGAAGGTTCAAATACCGAATAAGGGTAGGATATGTATTGTACTTTTAGAGGCTCAAGGGCTCGAAGAAGCTGATGGAGTTTGACAGAAGGATAAAACTTTATCGTACAAAGGATTTCATGAGAGAGCTAAATGATTTGATGATGAAGTAAGTTGACACGCCGACCTGACCTAGAGAAAAAGTGTTGGATTTGGGTTTATCTGAAGATTTACGAAAATTGACCCGATGGGTCTATACTAGCAACCCGACCTAGTTAAGGAAGCTAAACAGAGCTTTGAAAAGTATCATTTTCCTCAGTATACTGAACCAAGGAACGAAGATGGGATCACATGCCGACCTATATTTGAGTCATATAACTTATGTTCTACTTGGAAGTTTGGGCTTCTAAAAGGCTGATGTGAAAGAAGTTGGTCAACAGCTCCCCTTGGAAAGGGACCCTGCTAGACGGAATAGTATCGGAGCAGTTTAGGTGCAGGCTATCACACCAACAAAGCGTGTAGCAGTGGCCAAAAGATTGGAATAATTGGTTTTCCCTGACAGCGGTGATTATGCCAAGTGTTAGTACGACTGTTTGCTGAGTGGTTGGGGAAAAAAACCCATGGTAATGATGAAAAATTGACATGAGTTGACTTCATGGATGGTGGAATAGTATATTTATGAGCGTATATAAAAAGGTTGAAGTCTCAGATTAAAAGGTTGGCTAATTTTGTATCTCATAACTTTTAGAGAAACTGAGAGTTGAAGTGTTAGTGATAGAGAGAGAAAGACGGTCAGCACCCGACCACTTGAGAGATTTGTACCATGCTTGTTGTATGGCCCCAGGTTTTTATTTTCATATTCTTTTATTCTACTCCCACTTGTAGCTTGGGTCGATCTTGACCCCAAGCAGTAATAAAATACTCTCATTTCTCCCTTGGATGTAGGCTGGAGCCATTCTTTGTCGAACCACATAAACTCTATGTTTTCTTATCTGCTTTCTAAATTTGCTTTCGATTCCCTACTAACCAAACCAATTCACTACTTGATTGAGGTTTTGTTTTAGGGTTCGATTCCCATATTACCCTTAGAACAAGAAAATCTATCAATAGTTGGCACCGTCTATAATGAGACAATATGAAAATCAGTAAACACACTAAAACGATGGTAGTGGAGGAGAATCATAGAGTTTCGAAGGTCTCAACGGCCTAGTGGAAGAATGAGATGGAAGAGAACTTGAGGTTGGAAAGGGAGAACGTGCGAAAAGAAAAAAGGCAACCCAAGAACAAGCGGGGCCTTCATGAAAACCATGATGGGGAAATTTGAGAGGTTGGAGAGGAAGACAGGAGAATAGGGATAAGTGAGGCCCAGGAGAAGAGATTACCTGTGGGAAGAATGTAGCAGAACTAGAAGAGGATCAAGAAAAAGTGAGGAAGAGCACTCATAAGGTGAGATCGATGGTTGTGGCCAATGTTACACCAATATAGGAGCCTCATGAAGGATATGATGATAGGAAAAACCTGGAATCATCCAGAAATAGCCAGTGTTTTGTGAGAGTGAGATCGGGAGATACTTGGTACAGTGACGAAGAACTCCGAGTGGAAAGAGATATTGCACTCAAAGGAGCGAGTATGGAGAGGACACTGAGAGTTATCTGAGAAGTTGGTTCCAAAAGGAGATGAGGAAATGGGAAAAGAGCACGCGATGAGGTGCTAGTGATGACCAAGATGTGGAGGCAGCATCTTCTTTTACTAAGGAAGTGTTGGAGGTAGAGTTCTTTATGAGGTTCTTCATGCACTTGAATGACATCTACAAGGGTAACACGGACCATAAGTCCCATTTTGAGAAATTCGCCTTGCTCATGGAGATTCAAGGCATGGTTGGGGAAACAGTCTGTAAGGTATTTCCCCTAACCGTGGGAGCGCCGGAAAGCTTATGGTTTAGAAAATTGACTTCTGGAAGTATCAGTAGCTTTTCACAACTAAGGAAGTCATTAAAGAAGCATACGCATCGAGGAAGACAGTTAGTTCACTGAGGATGATGATATAGTTGGATGATTAGACACTGAAGAATTTCTTAGATAGATACCAAAATTTGGTATTAGAGGTAGGGGCGTACGAGTCCCTAGAAGCCATGGAAATTCTCAATAGAGCACTAAAGGTTAGGAGATTGTGATCCCACCTCAGGATTCAGGAGGTTCCAGACTACACAACAGCTTTAGAAAAGGCGAGGAGGTTTGTGCTGTTGGAAGAAGAAGAAAAGATAGCCCGATGAGGTGCAGATTGGGTGAATAAAAAGCCAAGGCCATATACCCATCATGACGGAGGTGGAGGATGGTAGGGATCGGGCCCGATGAGGTAAGAATTCAGGCCCACAAATTAGGGTAACTTAGTACCCCGAGAGGAGGCCCCCAATCCAAGTTGCACATGTTGTGGGGGCATAACTTACACAACCTTCAACATGCCATTATCTCAGATAGCTCGAGAAATACAATACAAAGGGCTCCTAATAGTGTCTGATCCGAGAAGGTTCCCGATAGAGAAGAGGGACAACAAGAAGTATTGATCTCATCATAATACAATGAGACATACCACAAAGAGCTACAAAGATTTGCAAGAGAAGGTTGAAGACCTGGTCAAGAATGGATACCATTGGGAATGCATTAACTACGATGCCATGATAGCGAGGCAACGCCAGTAGCAGAGGTCATCAGGTCAGATACTATCACCTGAAGTAGGTGGATGGTACCCGGCTCAGGATGTCATGGAATGTGGAGGTGTAGTGGGAGCACTATCGATAGTGCCTCCCTTGAAATGACCCACAAAGAGTTGTAAGATGGGAAGTAAATCCTTGAATGCAAGTAAAAAATTTTCATTCTTTATAAATTGCTCGTACTTTTACACGCCTGTTATTTATTTAAATGGAAAGACTTGTTTGGTATTTCTTGGAAATACTCATGAACGAAATAGACAAAAGATGCAAAACGATGTATAGAAAGCATGCACCCCCGTGGAATACCAACCCCAGTGTCATTGTCAAACACCATAGGCTAGAACGTCAGTACCTAATATTTTGCACCATCGAAGACCGAAGACATTGAAGACCAATATAGTGTTTGGTGTTTCGTGGTAACTATAGCAAGTTCAGCGAGAGGGCCAACGTTGCATTTGGCTCCCCCAGGTAACTATAGCACCTATGTATTGAAGACAACTTTGAAGTACAATGATAATTTTGGGTTTGAACAGCATGTGAGAGTTATTTCCCACATGGTGTTTTCCGCCCATAGAGAGATTTTTGATGTGCATAACACGAGCAAAGCCTACGGGCATCCATGGAATTTGTAGCCTCGGGATTTTCCTAGCATGGGGAGGGATAATGCCCTATGGCATTGGCCATCCCTTTTCGAATCCATATGAGCATAGCACGGGGAAGGCTAAAGGCCTATATGGCATTTGTAAACTCAAGGTTTGCCTAGCATTATGGGAAATTCTACTATGACATCGTCCATTCCCTGACATGTAGCTCGGTTCACCGAGATATTTGGACTGTGAGGTTCAAAATTATTATTTTAGGTAACATGGGACTTGACGCTATCTCAGTTACCTCTATATTTTTGGGTCGGTGCGGAGTGTGTGATACATCACCCTCTTTACCTTTATCGTCTTTTTTTATTTTTGTACAATATGGTATGGGGCACCATTACAGTTTATATGGGGATGGCCTGAGGTTGAAAATCTTCCCTCATGGTCTTTTTAGTTTAAATGGCTCGAGGATGCATTCGTTCTGCCGAGGCCCCATTACTTGAATGGCACAAGAATAGATCATTCCCTTATGGCCAGGTTAATTAAATGGTTTGGGACTGCATTCATTTCGTCGAGGTTGTATTACTTGAATGGCACAATGAATGGTCATTCCCTTGTGGCCAAGTATATTGAACATCTCGAGGCTGGGTTACGTCCCATCGAGACTATATTGCTATGTATTAGCACAATGATAGATCATTCCCATGTGGCCAAGTGATTTGTAAAGGATCGGAGCTGAGCTACGTCCCGTCGAGACCCTATTGATGTGTATTGGCGCAATAAGATTTTGAGGTTGGGTTCATCCCACCGATGCCTTATTCTGTTTGTTGGCTTGGGGCTGGGTTACGTCTCGTCGAGACCATATTATTGTGTATTATCACAACGAGGGATCATTCTCGTTTGGCCAGATTTATGATTGGTTTGGGACTGGATTTGTTCCGCCAAGGCCCTGATATATAGAATGACATGGGGTCAGAGTATCTTCATCATGGCCTTGTTTAATTGACATAATGAGGGATCATTCCCTTGTGGCCAAGTGTTTATGTTGGCTCGGGGTCGGATTCGTTTCACCGAGGGTTTTTTTATGTTTATGGGCATGGGGTCGGAACTCCTCCATGGCCCTGCTAAGGTAAAGTCACAGTAAAAAGTCTAAGATCCCCCAAGGTCAACATCTTTTATGGCTCAGGTGTAGCTACAACTATTGATAAATAAGCTTTCTGAGGAGTTCGTTAGTTGAAGCACTAAGAAGACCGTGGTCAGGTCGACTTTGAGGGGTTCATTAGACAATTATGACCCTTGGGTGGAAATTGGTCTTGTCAGGCCATTATGATAGCTTCGGGATAAGTAGAGGAATGATGATGAAGAACCTAGCCTCAACTTTTCGGCTAAGTGCCAACTAAAGATGACTCATATCAGCTCGAAGAATGTGATGACAGTCTCAGGACATCAAAATAGTTTACAATTGATCGGGTCATTTTGTAGTCGGTTGAGTATTGGATCACAATAACAGAGACAATCGGGAATTGAAATGGTCATCATCAGCGATGGGTCCCTTTGAAGGATTGGAAATTTTCCAAGTGCATGAAAGTGCCTCATGACACTGGGCTGGGGTTTATAGTCTCGTCAGGGCATCACGATGTCAGTTGTGGACAGATTGTTGGTCTTGTCGGGATGAGTTCTTCAGAATCGGTCAGCTCATTGGTTTGCTAAGACACCAATATTCGCTATAAAGGAAAGGTCCTCATTGGATCAGTTGGTGGAGGTACAAACATGATCATTGGCCTTTGATCAATTATGAAAACTAAGAAAAAACATCTATTAACTCTTCATGGCTTAATGGGGTGAGCGAAGTATTGAGTGTATGGGCAAATTTTAAAGTATACTGGAGTGACGTGCTTGATTTTGGATTCATACTCAAGCGGGAGATCATTACATGAGTTATAGGATCGAGAATGTCTTGGGCTATAGAAAAGGTTGAGGTGGTATAGCATTCTCAAAGTACGATGACCCGAGGACATTGGATCAGTTTTTATCTACCTACACCACTATCTTTTATAAAATTCCCGACATCAACACACCAACTCATTGCTACTGAGAACTGGAGGACAGATGTTGATGGTGGTTTTTCACCCTGATGAAGGTTCAAATACTGAGAATGGGTAAGATAAGTATTCTACTTAGCAAAAAAAAAAAACATAATAGAGGCCCAATGGCTCGAAGAGGCTGATGGAGTTTGATAGAAGAACCTAACCTTTTCGTAAAAAGGAGTTCATGCGAGAGCTAAATGATTTGATGATGGAACAAGTTGGCACGACGACCCGACCTAGCAAAGAAATGATGGATTTAGGTTTATTTGAGGATATTCGGAAATCAACCCGAGGGGTCTATGCTAGCAACCTGATCTGGTTAAAGAAAATATAGGGAGCTTTGACAAGTTTCATCTGTCTCGATATGCTGATCCGAGGAACGAATATGGGATCACATGCTGACCTATATTGGAGTCATATGACGTATGCCCTACTTGCAAGTTTGAGCTTCTAGAAGGCTGATGTGACAGAAGTTGGTCAACGGCTCTCTTTTGGAAGGGACCCTGCCCGATAAAATAGTACTAGTGTAGGCACTGCATTTTTACACATAAGTCCCTATGATGAGTCTCATTTTGGAGACACTACCTTTTAAATCACGGAGGTCACGGGAAACGGACATCGGAAGGGGAAACTCAGAATAAACAAGGTTCACTGTTTTCGTTAGTGCTGCGTTCGTGTTTACGTTCGAACGTCAAACAGATTGTGGGCGTTCGTGCCGCGTTCGAGGAAGCGTTCGAACGGTGTCGGTAATTCTGGTTTTGCTGCTAGCCTCACACCCAGCCCATTTAGCTCCCCAAAGCCCATAAAACACATCCCAATTTAAATAAATAAATATTAATTAAAACATTAACTAAATAATATAATAACTAAATTAATTAAATGATTAAATAAAACATATACCAAACATAAAATAACAATTACCAACTTAAACTAAAATCATACCTAAATTAAACAAATCACACACTAAATCAAAATATAATCATGCCTAATTAAAATCAATCAACAATTATATTCCCAATCTAATAAGATTATCCCAAACTTAAAATATTGTATTCCTAATCCAAGCCAATCAATATTCAACCTTCCCTATCTAGCCAAGATTTGTCCCCCCTCAATCTTGACTTCCCTTAACCAAACCAAATCAAATCCCTCTTCAATTAGCCAAATCTCTTTCCTTGTCAAGCCCAACCCTTTGCCTATAAAAAGAACCCTTCACCAACCTTCTCAACTAGTTTTTAGTTTTGTAGTTTTTAGACCTTAGTTTTTTAGTTTCTAGACCCTAGTCCCTAGTAGCTAGTCCCTAACTCATACACAACACACATAAAAATTACAGGAAGAAGATACCCAAAAACAATAAGCAAAAGATAAAGAGGAAACGGCAGCGAAACCATAAGGAAACAATAGCAAAAGACGGAGAACGACGACTCAAAACAGTAAGACAGCGAATAAGAATAGTGAACCAGTGAACCGGGAGAGTTGCGAAGCATCCACCCTTCCGACGATCGTGTACCGTACATCCGAGAGGTGATTTAAAAGGTTAGACCTGAGGGTACATTTTCATTAGTTTATATTCGTTTTTTTTATTATTATTATTGAATTCTATTCAGATGAGAGTCGTTTATGGATGCATGTTGTGGCTTGAATGAAATGGAAGAGTGTCGTCTCTTGTGGTATATAGGATGGAAACCCAGACGTAAATTTCGTAGCCGAATCCGAATGGACGGTAGTTCGGTCTGTACATGGGACATAACTCCACGTATCACTTGAGTAAACATCACCTTCTCTTGTGTTGTGTTGCTTTGGTTTATTTATTTCTTGTCATTTAAATTCTGTATGTTGCTTATTCTCGTATGATATGATCGAGTGCATGGGCTTAGTAAGTGCGATGAAAGGTTCCCTAATTGGAGGGGTTAAAATCCTTCACCACGACGCTTTGCCGCACCGATTGATGTGTGTTCGGTTGAATGCGAGATACGTTCAATCGAGCATACCTAGTTTGATATGATTGTCTTTATTTTCGTATGCATGATTCAACCGAGTGCATGGGTTTAGTAAGTGCGATGTGAGATCCCCTATGGGGAGGGGCTAAAGCCCTTTACCACAATGCTTTGCCGCGCCGGTTGATGTGTGCCCGGTTAGATACAAGACACGTTCATTCGGGCACACTATGTTTATATCATTGCTTTTAATTCTTTGTATGCATGATTCAGTCGAGCGCATGGGCTTAGTATGTTGGTCTAAAGGTCCTCTATTTGAGAGATCAAGAGCCCCAAAAGGCCACCTTTACGGCAGTACTTCGCCGCGCCCCTTTATTTTGTTGTTTATGTATTGTGTCCCATTTCATGCATCAGGTCTGTTCCCGTTCGAACGCGTTTACGAACGCAACTCGAACGCGCAAGCATTTTTGCCTTATCATGCATCAGGTCTCATTTCCGTTCGAACGCGTTCACGAACGCCATACGAACGTGAGCATTCTGTTTCATTTCCGTTCGAACGCGTTATCAAACGCCATGAGAACGCGAGATTCTGTTTCATTTCCGTTCGAACGCGTTATCAAACGCTACTCGAACGTGAGCATTCTGTTTCATTTCCGTTCGAACGCATTTACGAACGCTACACGAACGTGAACACACTGAACTGAGTCTGTCTTATCATTCATGCATAATTGCCTCTTGGTTGATCTTTCTTGTGTTATATAGCCAACCATATTATTGTATCCCTGCATTTATCCATTCTATGTGTTCTCGAGATTGTATTCAAGCATGATTAGGCTGTTAGCATGTTATTTGGTTAATAGGTTCATGAGATAGTACTCAAGCATGTTTATTCCATTGGTTGCGTCGTTTGCCTTGGTCTTGATTTAACGCATTACGATTCATATGCCTATGCCATGATGACTTTGGAGTATTATTTCTTGTGATATATCGGATGGAAACCCAGACATAAATTCCGTAGCCGATTCCGAATGGACGGTAATGCGGTCTGTACTTGGGATACAATTCCACGTATCACTTGGAAGAGTGCTCACATGTATGCTTGTGCGGATATTATGTATGCTTGTGTTTTCATGAATATGATATGCTGAATGAAGTTGTATGTTCATTGTTACTTTGAGGTATTTTGTTAGACATGTGTTATTAGATATGAGATATATGCGAAATGTATGTATGAGTGTTATTTTGTACCCATGAATATAGAAGCATGATATTCTTAGGAATAAGTGTTACTTAAGCCTGATTAAATTATTATGTAAATCCTTTCATTACAAATGGCATAAGTAAGGGACCATTCCGAACCCAACGGTTTGAGGTCTTCCCTTGCGAGGGGTGAGTGCGGCCTTAAATCTCATTTTCCCGGTTCACACCGGGTGGCGACTCCATTACTCTCCGGTTTAGTCCCTCGTGGCTACTCCGTACTCCCAACTAGGCCGCGAGCCTAGAACAGCGTCGCCCAGGTCCTGTTGTCCACAGTCTGGCGACTCCACTGGGGATAGAGAATTGGCCCCGAAATATTGTCTTGTGATGTTTGGATTTATATTTTAATTGACCGTGTCTATAGTGGATAAAAGTGAGGGTTTAATCAAAGGCATTTTAAGGCTAGGTAATGGTTTGGTGTCTTCCTTCATTCACTACCTTTCTAGAAGGAAAAGCTGTGAAGGCACCTAGATAGCCATCTATTTGTAGCCTATTGTGATGGACTAATTTGGAGGACTCGTTGTTTATTCCTGACAACAAGCGATAAGAGCCTAAGAGGCTTGGGTATTTAAGTGAGCCTCGCTCCACCTTCCCTCTGGGGGATCTACATGGGGAAATCCATTTGACAGTCCGTCACACACCATAGCTCATCGGCACGTACCTTAGTGTATAAAAAGGGGTGCGCTCACTTGGTTGCTCGAACCCTTGAGTGGAGGAGACCTAGTTGTGGGCCATCATTCGCCGGTGAGAGCCTTTGTCTATACTCTTGCTAACCCACCCATAGACCGGGTTGGCTAAAGTAACAATTATTTCCTTGAATATGTGCTTGTGGACCATCCTCATTTGGATGCAGTTGGACTATTGTCAGAAATGCGGGCTTGCTGGGCCATTTAAACTGGGGCAAGTTCACACCTTATGACTATTAGGCCAAAAGCTTCTGAAATGTTGATGGGCCACTTTTGTAGAAATTATTATGTCATGTTTGCATCATCTTTCTTTATGCTTGTGTTTGGGAACATCGTTGTTTATATCCATTTGGACCATTTGTCATGGGATATGGGCTTGTTGGGCCATTTAAACTGGGACAAGAACACATCTTATGACGATTGGGCCAAAAGGCTTCTAAATAACAATGGGCCATTTTATGATTGTGTTCGGAATATTATCATTTGGATTTAGTGGGCTCTTTGCCATAAGACATGAACTCGTTAGGCCATTTAAACTGGGATGGGTTCACTCTTATGACAGTTTCCCAAAAGCTTCTAAATGATAATAGGCCGATTTGTTTGAGAATTTTATTTGATTTAATATATGTTATATATGTTACATGCATCTCATGCACCCCATGCATACATACATCATGTTAACCCTTGTGTTCTGAAAGCCATCATAGATTCCCGTTGGGTTAGGAAAAAGGGAAGACTCATCAAAATACTGGGAACAGACATGAGTGAATCAGATATTGAGGTATCCCGTATGGATCAGTTGGAAAACGGTCTCGCCAAGGTCACTGAACAGTTGCAAGCCTTGACTACTGCCATGACAAATATGGCTGTGCCCCGTGCTGGGGGAAATTCTGAGAATGTAAGGCGCGAGGAGCCTCCGAATGGGTTGGGGTATGATATCCCCGCTTTTGATGATGATATGGCAGAGTATGCAACAGACAGAGTGATTGGGTCTCAGGCCGAGATACAGAAACTCAGGGATCAGGTTGAATCCGTTACCCGCAAGATGAGGGGTAAGAATAAGATGAAGATTGCTAGATTATGAGACAATGAAGTTTGAGGAGCAGTTGCCAGCGCAGTTTAAGATGCCGGATTTGGCTAAGTTCAATGGGAATGGAGATCCGAGGGTGCATCTCCGTCAGTATGTGTCTGTTATGAGTTCAGTTGGCCTGTCTCAGCGCCAAGTACAAAAGATGTTCGGGATGTCACTCGAGGGGGCACCCGTAGTATGGTACCATAACCTAGACAAGCAGGTTAAGGAAGATTGGAGGGAGCTAGCTGATGCTTTCTTAAAACAATATGTCGGACCTGGAGACCTGGAGATTGACTTGTCACTCCGTGACTTAGAAAATATCAAGCAGAAGCCGGAGGAAAATTTCAAGGAATATGTGGACCGCTGGAGGAGCCAGCTTCTGAAGATGCAGACCCGGCCCTCAGAAAAGGACCAGATCAAAATGATCATCAAGGGCACCAAGCCCTCTATTTATGGCAAACTGAGGAGAATGACTTCGATGATTACTGATTTTCGA
Source organism: Zanthoxylum bungeanum (assembly GCA_019454045.1). NCBI lineage: Eukaryota > Viridiplantae > Streptophyta > Magnoliopsida > Sapindales > Rutaceae > Zanthoxylum > Zanthoxylum bungeanum. The sequence continues at coordinate 212,201 of SKCR01037555.1, forward strand.
CAGCTGAGGGAGACAGTTATGGATATTGAGGAGGAGGAAGCCGAGAACAGAAAGTTTTATGGACAGAACAGAAGGAATATTGGGGGACATTCAGGGACTATGCCTGCTACTGCTGAAGTCACTGCCATTAAGAACAGACGATTTTCTAACCTTGGTAAGCCTCTTTCAAAGGTATTCGAAAAGCTGAAGGCGCATGGACTCTTAAAACCTTTGGAACCTAGGCCCATTCCAAATCCTGTGCCACCTCACATGAACTTAAACTTTACTGTCACTTCCACCAAGAAAAAGGCCATGACACCGACAACTGCGCCCGCCTCAGACATGAAATCCAAAACCTCATCGATGCCCATACAATACCCGACCCAGAGAAAGAACAACCCAACGCACACAGAAATCCCCTGCCCAACTACATGATCAACTCTGGCCTACCCGAAACCCTTGTCCTCCAAACTCTCAACCACTCAGCTTCATAGGAATAAGGGATAACAATGGTGAAGAACCATGGGCTGAAGAAGAAGGCACTGTTGTTTCTCCTAGTTTATCTTGCACTTTTAATAAAGACATTGATTTTGTTCGAACGTTTCCTCAACAATAATAAAGGCGATCATTTCATTTATCTGCCTAAGACTATTACTTTCAAACTTGCAACATGAGTGTGTTCAATCTTGGTAATGTGATACTCAGAACGTAGGGAATCCTCAAAAGAAGCAAGCAGAAAAGATAAGTTAGCCATTCAGGAATTGGGAAATGGAGACAGTGGGACTGTTAGACTTGGAAAGAAACGGGTTCCTGGAACAAATCAGTGAAGACAGGTGGAAATGGTACTTTCCCCAAGAGAAGAATGGTCATCAATGGAATTGACAGAAGACCTAACCCAACGGGATAGGAAACTCATTCACGCATGCATGCATACACGTAACATATTTTGCATTCCTTTTTGTGTTTGTGTTTGTTTTGTGTTCACAGGTTTTAAAGAGAGAAAGCGGCAAAGAACAAGCTAATCAGAAATGGTAAAAAGCACAGTATCGGATTCAGGTAATGATTCCAGGGTTGAGGCCCATTTGAGTTTGAGTTTCGGGATGGGGATGACACTCTGGGGGCGAGCCCCACATTGGTTCAGCATCGGTTTCTGCCGGGTATGGCACTCTGGGGGTAAGGCCCATATTAGCATCAACATCAGTCTTGCCGGATATGAAATCTGGAGGGCGATGCCCACGTCATCATCAGTAGCTTGGGGACGAGTCCCAGGGTTGAGGCCCATATCAGTATCAGATCGAGGGCGAGGCCCATATCAGTTCAGGGGAAGAAAGCCTCATGTCAATTCATGTCAATTCATTCGGGAATAAAGCCCACACTCAGTGCAGTTCGAAGAAGAAGAAAGCCTATATTCAGTTCAGCTCGGGAATAAAGCCCACATTCAGTATAGTTCAGGAATAAAACCTGCATCTAGTTCGGTTCAGGAAGAAAGCCTGCATTCAGCTCAGTACGGGAATAAAGCCACATTCAGTACAGTTCAGGAAGAAAGCCTACAAACTCGGGAATAAAGCCCACATTCAGTACAGTTCGGGAATAAAGCCCAAGGGAATAAAGCCTCATATCAACACAGTTCGGGAATAAAGCCCAGGGGAATATAGCCCCATCTTAATGCAGTTCGGGAATAAAGCCCGGGAGGAATAAAGCCTCATGTCAGCACAGTCCAGGAATAAAACCCACACTCAATACAGTTGCAGGAAGAAAGCCTACATTCAGTTCAGTTCAGGAAGAAAGCATGCATTCAATAAAGCTCAAGAGGAAGAAAGCCTCATATCAGTATAAGTTTGAGAACAAAGCTCAAGGGGAAGAAAGCCTCATGTCAGTACAGTTCGGGAATAAAGCTCGGGAGGAATAGAGCCTCATCTCAACAGTTCGGGAATAAAGCTCGGGAGGAATAAAGCCTCATCGCAACAGTTCGGGAATAAAGCTCGGGAGGAATAAAGCCTCATCTCAACGTTCGAGAATAGAGCTCGGGAGGAAAAAGCCTCATCGCAACAGTTCGGGAACAAAGTACAGGGGAATATAGCCTCATCTCAATACAGTTCGGGAATAAAGCCCACAGTCCAAACAATCATGGAATAAAGCATATCTCTACACAGTAAGCAGTTCGGGAATAAAGCTCAGAGGAATAAAGCCTCATCTCAACAGTTCGGGAATAAAGCTCGGGAGGAATAAAGCCTCATCTCAATACAATTCAGGAAGGAACAGGCCGAGAATGACACTCTAAAAATGGAGCACGGTTCGGGAATGAACCAGGGGTCGCAGCACCTCACCACCAAATCAACGCAACTCAACACATGGTAAGTCAAGTGGCAGCTGGCGAGCCAGGTAAGTAGAAATGCATTGCATAATTTTGATAGGATTGTCACTGTTGCACATTACACAAGTCCCATCAAAGTGGGGGCGACTGTAGGCACTGCATTTTTACACATAAGTCCCTATGATGAGTCTCATTTTGGAGACACTACCTTTTAAGTCACGGAGGTCACGGGAAACGGACATCGGAAGGGGAAATTCAGAATAAACAAGGTTCACTGTTTTCGTTAGTGCTGCGTTCGTGTTTACGTTCGAACGTCAAACAGATTGCGGGCGTTCGTGCCGCGTTCGAGGAAGCGTTCGAACGGTGTCGGTAATTCTGGTTTTGCTGCTAGCCTCACATCCAGCCCAATTAGCCCCCCAAAGCCCATAAAACACATCCCAATTTAAATAAATAAATATTAATTAAAACATTAACTAAATAATATAATAACTAAATTAATTAATGATTAAATAAACATATACCAAACATAAAATAAACAATTACCAACTTAAACTAAAATCATGCCTAAATTAAAAAATCACACACTAAATCAAAATATAATCATGCCTAATTAAAATCAATCAACCAATTATATTCCCAATCTAATAAGATTATTCCCAAACTTAAAATATTGTATTCCTAATCCAAGCCAATCAAATATTCAACCTTCCCTATCTAGCCAAGATTTGTCCCCCCTCAATCTTTGACTTCCCTTAACCAAACCAAATCAAATCCCTCTTCAATTAGCCAAATCTCTTTCCTTGTCAAGCCCAACCCTTTGCCTATAAAAAGAACCCTTCACCAACCTTCTCAAGACTAGTTTTTAGTTTTGTAGTTTTTAGACCTTAGTTTTTTAGTTTCTAGACCATAGTCCCTAGTAGCTAGTCCCTAACTCATACACAACACACATAAAAATTACAGGAAGAAGACACCCAAAAACAATAAGCAAAAGATAAAGAGGAAACGGCAGCGAAACCACAAGGAAACAATAGCAAAAGACGGAGAACGACGACTCAAAACAGTAAGACAACGAACGAGAACAGTGAACCAGTGAACCGGGAGAGTTGTGGAGCATCCACCCTTCCGACGATCGTGTACCGTACATCCGAGAGGTGATTTAAAAGGTTAGACCTGAGGGTACATTTTCATTAGTTTATATTCATTTTTTTTTATTATTATTATTGAATTCTATTCGCATGAGAGTCGTTTATGGATGCATGTTGTGGCTTGAATGAAATGGAAGAGTGTCGTCTCTTGTGGTATATAGGATGGAAACCCAGACGTAAATTTCGTAGCCGAATCCGAATGGACGGTAGTGCGGTCTGTACATGGGACACAACTCCACGTATCACTTGAGTAAACAGGCACCTTCTCTTGTGTTGTGTTGCTTTGGTTTATTTATTTCTTGTCATTTAAATTCTGTATGTTGCTTATTCTCGTATGATATGATCGAGTGCATGGGCTTAGTAAGTGCGATGAAAGGTTCCCTAATTGGAGGGGTTAAAATCCTTCACCACGACGCTTTGCCGCACCGATTGATGTGTGTTCGGTTGAATGCGAGATACGTTCAATCGAGCATACCTAGTTTGATATGATTGTCTTTATTTTCGTATGCATGATTCAACCGAGCGCATTGGTTTAGTAAGTGCGATGTGAGATCCCCTATGGGGAGGGGCTAAAGCCTTTACCACGATGCTTTGCCGCGCCGGTTGATGTGTGCCCGGTTAGATACAAGACACGTTCAATCGGGCACACTATGTTTAATATCATTGCTTTTAATTCTTTGTATGCATGATTCAGTCGAGCGCATGGGCTTAGTATGTTGGTCTAAAGGTCCTCTATTTGAGAGATCAAGAGCCCCAAAAGGCCACCTTTACGGCAGTACTTCGCCGCGCCCCTTTATTTTGTTGTTTATATATTGTGTCCCATTTCATGCATCAGGTCTGTTCCCGTTCGAACGCGTTTACGAACGCAACTCGAACGCGCAAGCATTTTTGCCTTATCATGCATCAGGTCTCATTTCCGTTCGAACGCGTTCACGAACGCCATAAGAACGTGAGCATTCTGTTTCATTTCCGTTCGAACGCGTTATCAAACGCCATGCGAACGCGAGCATTCTGTTTCATTTCCGTTCGAACGCGTTATCAAACGCTACTCGAACGTGAGCATTCTGTTTCATTTCCGTTCGAACGCGTTTACGAACGCTACACGAACGTGAACACACTGAACTGAGTCTGTCTTATCATATTCATGCATAATTGCCTCTTGGTTGATCTTTCTTGTGTTATATAGCCAACCATATTATTTGTATCCCTGCATTTATCCATTCTATGTGTTCTCGGGATTGTATTCAAGCATGATTAGGCTGTTAGCATGTTATTTGGTTAATAGGTTCATGAGATAGTACTCAAGCATGTTTATTCCATTGGTTGCGTCGTTTGCCTTAGTCTTGATTTAACGCATTACGATTCATATGCCTATGCCATGATGACTTTGGAGTATTATTTCTTGTGATATATCGGATGGAAACCCAGACATAAATTCCGTAGCCGATTCCGAATGGACGGTAATGCGGTCTGTACTTGGGATACAATTCCACGTATCACTTGGAAGAGTGCTCACATGTATGCTTGTGCGGATATTATGTATGCTTGTGTTTTCATGAATATGATATGCTGAATGAAGTTGTATGTTCATTGTTACTTTGAGGTATTTTGTTAGACCTGTGTTATTAGATATGAGATATATGCGAAATGTATGTATGAGTGTTATTTTGTACCCATGAATATAGAAGCATGATATTCTTAGGAATAAGTGTTACTTAAGCCTGATTAAATTATTATGTAAATCCTTTCATTACAAATGGCATAAGTAAGGAACCATTCCGAACCCAACGGTTTGAGGTCTTCCCTTGCGAGGGGTGAGTGCGGCCTTAAATCTCATTTTCCCGGTTCACACCGGGTGGCGACTCCATTACTCTCCAGTTTAGTCCCTCGTGGCTACTCCGTACTCCCAACTAGGCCGCGAGCCTAGAACAGCGTCGCCCAGGTCCTGTTGTCCACAACTAGAGCAGTTGAGTTGCAGACTGTCACACTAACAAAGCGTGTAATAGTGGCCAAAAGGTTGGAATGATGGGTTTTCGCTGACAGGGATGGTTGAGCCAAGTGTCAATATGATTGTTTGTTAAGTGCTTGCGGAAAATAAGACATGATAATGATGACAAAGTGACACGAGCTGACGTTATGGATGGTGTAATAGTGGATTTGGGAGCCTATAAAAAGGAGTTGAAGTCTCAGATGAAAGGGTTGGCTAATTATGTATCTCATAACTTTTAGAGAAACTGAGAGTTGAAGGGTTAGTGATAGAGAGAGAAAGTAGGTCAGCTCCGACCACTTGAGAGATTTGTATCGGGCTTTTTGTAAGACCCGAGGTGCTTCTTTTCACATTGTTGTATTTTACCCTCACTCGTAGCTTTGGTCGGTCTTGACCCCAAGCAGTGATAAAATGCCCTCCTTTCTCCCGTGAACTGTAGGTTGGAGTCATTCTCAATCAAACCATGTAAACTCTGTGTTTTTTTGTCTACTTGCTAAAATTACTTTCGATTTCCTACCAACCAAATAAATTCACTGCTTAAGGGAGATTTGTTCGAGAGGTCGATTTCCAATATTACTCTTGAAATGAGAAACATCGGTCAACACCATGCTCAAACAATATTTAGTAAAAGAAATAACATTAATCTAAAACTTGATAATTCTCATTGGATTTCCTGCAAGATACCAAGAAAATTATTATTGCACGGCTAAAATCATCCGATGTGATGAAGTCATTGCAAATTTTCCTTCATTACTTTTTCAATAAGATGGAGCTATTTTAATCTAAATGTACAAAAATTTTGAGTAGTTAATCTTATATAATTTAATTATATATATTGAAAGTTAAAAAATATTTAATGATACAAATTTATCCACCAGTGATTACAAATTTTCAGCGTTTTATGTCATGGATTTGGATTTGGTATTAAGTAAAGATTTGTGCAGAGATTTTTTTACCAATTGTGATTAATGGTTATTAAATAAGAATTTAAATGTAATTGAAGCTTAATCATTTATTATTATTAATGCATGCGTAGGGATGGCAGTGGGTAGGGTATGGTGCGGGTTTTCCATTACCAAACCCGCACCCGCATATGTAAATAAATTATCAAATCCGCACCATACCCGTTGCGGGTTTTAATTTTCATTACCAAACCCGCATTGGTACCCAATGGATTTTTTGCGGGTTTTTAAAATATTGAATTACTTTGTGTTCTTAATAATATGATTTTGTAATTAAATAATTTATTTTTAATTGCTAGCTGTAATTTTCACATTTGTTTTTCATTTGACATATACAACATGCAATGTATGTATATACAGTACATAGATAACATAATGTATGAAAGACTCAGTACCATATGTTTATTTTTTTCATATAAACATAATTAAAACGAGTTATTCCCTTCATAATTATAATGATATAAGTTAGCCAACTCAATCGACAATAAGCTAAAAAGTAATCACCAAACTTTGGTCATATTTTTTATGCTAAGTATAATGAAAGTGATGCTTACAGGACTCAAGTGGTGTAAGTGTAATGAAAAAGCAGGAAAGCTACTGCAGTTGCAGCAAACACTAGCTTATTTTGCTCCTCTCCCATTTCTGATCATGTGAACTTAATCTAAATTTTTTGTATTATAATTTTATTAACAACTGTGATTAAAAAAAACAATAATAGTCATGCATAAAATCTTCAGTTGGGCAAGTTGCGGGCTGCGGCTGAGTGGGAGTGTGGAACTGTGGATTAATGTTTTAGGTTTAGGTTTTGTTAGTTGTTTTTATATGAATGTTTTTTTATATTGTCCTAAAAATATTGTTAGCACCTTTTTTATTGGCATGTGTCCGTGACCAAATAAGTTCAATTGAGTTGTAATCTTTCATGAAGATCTTTGTGCAATTGGACTGGTTTCTGGCTGCTGTGCATCAGACATACGTTCGTGGTGCGTTCGTTGCAGTGTTCGAATGATTGGCGTTAGTGCTGCGTTCGTTTGTGGGTTCGAACGTGTGGCGTTAGTGGCACGTTCTTTATTGGGTTCGAACGGGAGCATTCCAGAGAGAAAACGTTCGAGGCACGTTCTTGTGGGGTTCGAACGGGAGCATTCCAGAGAGCTCACGTTCGTTGTGCATTCGATTGATGTTCGAACGAGTCTTCACAGAAAGGGCACGTTCGTGTAGCGTTCTAGTAAGCGTTCGAACTCGACTGCGATCTGAACGCGTTTTTGGCCTGCAAAACCCTAGGTTTTCACCCTACCTATAAATATAACCCTTAGCCGCCATTCTCATTAGTTGAAAGAGCTGAAACACTTTTCCTTTGAGCCAAATCTCTCAAAGCTTTCAACTCTCTTTGAATCCACCATTGAAGACTTCTTCATCTTATTGTCTTCTTCATTAATGGTGTGATTCCATCTTTGTTAAACCTTCAACACAACATAACCCAAAATCCCTAATCCTTTAGAGTTCTATAGGAGGAGTTTTGGTAGTCGGAGTTTCGGCGTTCAGAGGTGATACAATCTACTCAGAGACTTCAGAGGTTCTGAAGAAAACCGTGGGTTGCGGGCTTGAGGAGTTCCTTGAGTTCTTGCAGTATAGAGGTACTTGAGTCGGTGGAGTTGCCACCATAGGTCTTGACCATCGCTGTAAGTTTTTCTCGATATAGTGGATTCGGGTGGTAGCCTATACCCGGAGTGGTTTTTTACTCAGAAGAGTTTTCCACTTCGTCACCAAAATCATTGTGTTGAATTTTGTGTGATTGATTTTATTTGCTGCTTAATTATTGTTATTGTTTTTACATTTGCAGCTTATTATTTTTAGTTGGTTGATTTGTTATATTGCCTGTTGCAATTCCATAGTAGCAGTAACAGGACTTGTCATGCTTATTGTATTTAAATTCCGCATAGGGTCAGAACTTAGGATAACCCCGAATTTTCAATTATATTAAGGGGGAGAGCCTTAATTTATATGAGAGAACCGTAGAATTCCCTTTGGATATCTCCGTTTTAAGGGGAGTTAAGATTAAGGGGGATAGGGATTTCTACTTGTACATGCATGAGAGTTTTACCTGCTTTATGTTCTATTTGATTATCCCAATGCTTTTCACGGTATATTGTTGTTTGTGGATGTTTCAGGTAGCAGGTATGTTGCTGCGGTGGCATTAATCTCAAGACTACTTTGTTAGGTGTTAGATCGAGTCCATTTGTAATAAGTCATTGTTTTGATGGTTGACAGTTGACTACTTTGGTTTTTGGGTCTATTACCGTAGTCTTTGTATTAGGTAGTGTTTTATCACGGAATGCCAAAGGGGGAGATTGTTAGCACCTTTTTTATTGGCATGTGTCCGTGACAAAACAAGTTCAATTGAGTTGTAATCTTTCATGAAGATCTTTGTGCAATTGGACTGGTTTCTGGCTGCTGTGCATCAGACATACGTTCGTGGTGCGTTCGTTGCAGTGTTCGAACGATTGGCGTTAGTGCTGCGTTCGTTTGTGGGTTCGAACGTGTGGCGTTAGTGGCACGTTCTTTATTGGGTTCGAACGGGAGCATTCCAGAGAGCAAACGTTCGAGGCACGTTCTTGTGGGGTTCGAACGGGAGCATTCCAGAGAGCTCACGTTCGTTCTGCGTTCGATTGATGTTCGAACGAGTCTTCACAGAAAGGGCGCGTTCGTGTAGCGTTCTAGTAAGCGTTCGAACTCGACTGCGATCTGAACTCGTTTTTGGCCTGCAAAACCCTAGGTTTTCACCCTACCTATAAATATAACCCTTAGCCGCCATTCTCATTAGTTGAAAGAGCGGAAACACTTTTCCTTTGAGCCAAATCTCTCAAAGCTTTCAACTCTCTTTGAATCCACCATTGAAGACTTCTTCATCTTATTGTCTTCTTCATTAATGGTGTGATTCCATCTTTGTTAAACCTTCAACACAACATAACCCAAAATCCCTAATCCTTTAGAGTTCTATAGGAGGAGTTTTGGTAGTCGGAGTTCCGGCGTTCAGAGGTGATACAATCTACTCAGAGACTTCAGAGGTTCTGAAGAAAACCGTGGGTTGCGGGCTTGAGGAGTTCCTTGAGTTCTTGCAGTATAGAGGTACTTGAGTCGGTGGAGTTGCCACCATAGGTCTTGACCATCGCTGTAAGTTTTTCTCGATATAGTGGATTCGGGTGGTAGCCTATACCCGGAGTGGTTTTTTACTCGGAAGAGTTTTCCACTTCGTCACCAAAATCATTGTGTTGAATTTTGTGTGATTGATTTTATTTGTTGCTTAATTATTGTTATTGTTTTTACATTTACAGCTTATTATTTTTAGTTGGTTGATTTGTTATATTGTCTGTTGAAATTCCATAGTAGCAGTAACATGACTTGTCATGCTTATTGTATTTAAATTCCGCATAGGGTCAGAACTTAGGATAACCCCGAATTTTCAAATATTAATTAATAAAAAATAATATTGCGGGTATGCGGATACCCGTATTTTTTTCTTAAATACCAAACCCGCACCGCACCCGCAGCGGGTTCTGCTTTAAATTACCAAACTCGCACCGCACCCACTAATATATTTACCAAATCCTACCCATTGCAGGCGGGTTTTTAGGGGTTTGTGGGTAAAATTGTCATCCCTATGCGTGACAAATGATTATAAAAAAAAATATTGTAACACTGGTAGGCTCCGAATTAGATCCAAATTCTTACATAATAGCCATAGAAAATAAGAGGAAATAGTATATGAAATTTATTTGATAGTTGGTATTATAACTGATATTTTGTTGAAATATCATTACAATACGAAGAAAGAAGAAACATGATACATTGGACTTGTTCACTTGAAATACTCTGTCTTCCAGAAAGAAGACAGATGATAGATAGAATATTATAATATTTAGAAGAATTTGTCCCTCTTTTGATTAACAATTTTGGGAGTGAGGATCTTGTAAGCTGCTTCAGTGGGATGGTAACTGTCCCAGAATATGTATTTGGATGCATCTGGGCATGTTTCTGCATTCTCCAAAGGATTGCACAAGATGCTCACCTCTATATTTCCTGTCCCGCAGCATCCTTTGTTTGCCACTTCAAACCCTGAAATCATAAGCATTTACCAATGAATCAATACATATTGGCTTCCATGTAAGCATATGTTTCATACTCCATATTGCTAACTAGTCTTTTGTTATCTTCTTATATATATAATGCATAAAATTTGGCTTAAAAATGGTTCTCAAGTAAAGTATTGTCAAATAAAATAGCTTCTAAGTACCTGTATAAAAGAGATTTCAAAATATTTTTTTTACTTACCAAACTCATAATGATTTTTACTTTTAGAGTAGTTTTATCCATATGGAAGCAACAACATAGGCACTAAGGAACAAGTGGGAATAACTACCCCACCCACCCTAAATTTCCTTGAACCATTTTTTACTTTACAATTGTTTCTTTTTCTTTTTTCCTTTTCATTTTCAAAATTTTTTTATATCACATTATCATATACATGATTGTATTATGTGCATAAAGCTCTTATTATAAACAGAGTCTAAAGAAAAGGTTCTTATGTATACAGTCTCACTCCTATTTTTCATAGAGGTGGTTGTTTATAAAATTCAAATTCGTGACTATGAAGTTAATAAGTTAACAATTGATCATCATACTAGACACGACCTTCTCAATACCCGCACACACAAAAAAACAAAAAAAACAAAAACAAAAGAAGAATAAATTAAATGCCTATGAAACCAAATAGATAAATAGTGTAAAAGTTATAATGTTTCTAGTTACCATATTGAGCAGGGTTTTGGATAAGAGAGAGCAGTGGATTGTAGATATCAAAGTAGAGGAATCTTGAATCTGGAAACATCTGACTGAGAGAATCAACCACAGATTCGAGCTTGGAGTTAAAGATTTGAGCAGCTTGATTTGCAGAATCAGAGCAACCTCTTATAATGCCCCCATTGAGTGTTCTCTGTACTGGCACACACCCTATTGGCGGTAAACTAAGTACTCCTATTCTCCTTGCTCCTACTCCATGTAGTTCCTGCACGATGTCGTTTTCACCCACACAAACAACACAATTTAGTCTTGAAAAATGATAAATTTCATTGATATTTTTTTAGTCTTGTGGTGAAGAATTTTTTTTGTCTTGTAAAATTTCAAATGCACTTTTATGTGTGCTTATTATTACATTTAAGTCTTAGCCTCTCATTTGGTATGATTTTTCTAATAGAATTTCTTAATGTACAACTTCTATTAGCATAGCATTTAGAAATATAATTTTTAAGAAATTAATTATTTTGGTTGTTAATGAGAATTTTATTAAAAATTATAAAATTATATGAAATAATTTTGACAAATAAAATAAAGATATTTTAGACAAATTAATTATTTAAGGAAAAAAAACTTTATAACATTGACACCCAAAAACTTAAAATTTGAGCTTCTTCCAATAGATGCAAAATAGTATTTTGGGTTATTATTATTTCATTATTTCGGTAAGACCTCCCGATAAAAAGGGGTTTTGTTGTGTCGGCGGCCAGCCGGCCATCACCTGTCAATGCGTCAGTGCAGGGGGAAACGTCCGGCCACCGCGCATCTCATGGTGGCCAGCGGCGAGCTAGAAGCGCCGGCAACGGCGAGAAACAATGGAGAAAATATGCGAGCTTGGGTTTCTCGATCCCAGCTCGTCGCTTCGTTTCACGACCAGAGACACCCCCCAAATCAAAGCTCTCGAAGTGTACTATAAGATGGCAATGATGATTTTCCGATCCATACTTGGTTACACGCGAAATGAGGAAGGAAGATTTAGATGAATAGTGACCCACGGTGAACAGTTTCTCCGATCAGAATTCTGTCGATTCCAGCACGTTCGTGGGATCATTTGGAGTCCGTATATGCCCTTAAAATCTCGGTAAGACCTCCCAATAAAAAGTCGTTAATTTCATGTTTTTCGCTAAATATTTGGATGTATCCAGTAGTTTCGTAGAGTAGCGTAATGTTATAAATTGAATTGATTGAGTATTAGTATATTGAATATGTGCAATTGGTAGAATCCGAGTGAAAACGGAACGAGTTTGATCGATTCGATAGAATCTGTAAGTTTCCTGTAAAAGTGGGTTTTCAATGTACTAATATGTTTTGATCGTAGTGATGGAAATGAGTCTTATATGATGATAGGATAGTGTTTAGATTAATCCGGGTAGGTTCGGAGTGTTCGAGACTCTTCCGTAGCGTTTGCAGAAACCTTTTTCGGAAGATTTTCCAAAAATACGTAAACCGAGAATTTAAGTGAACTAGTGGTTTGGAATAGTTTGTATTGATATTTTAAGAGTAATGGAACTGAAAATATTGAAATCGCACTTGATTTGGTTTTCCCGGAAAGATCCGAAATTTTATCATAGTTAAGGCGAGAATATCGTAAATTGCGATTCTGACGACTTTTCAACATTTGTTTGACAGATGTGACTAGGACTTGGAGTACTCACGAAGCCAGGTAAGTAACCAATGCAATGCATTCTCAAACCAATCTTTCTGTGCTTTATATATATATATATGATTGAATAGTTTATGATAGTTAAAGATGGGTTTGAGAAAGGACTTCGAGATCAGATATATTTGAGATAATGGGTCATCATATATACACACTCTCGTTATTGATACAATATGAAGGGAAATGTTTAATGATGTTGATGCCTATAGATGCATGTGAGTGTTTGAATATATAATAGTATGTCGTTGTATATGTAAATGAATAAGTATATGAATAACTATTGATACATTTATTTGAATATGTATATGATGATAAGTTACAGACAATTTGTGTATACGAGATCGGTTATTGGAATAGGTTTGTTATTGATTTTGATAAGTGATTTATTCGTATAGAGGTTGGAATAGTGATGTGTGATGAGAAATGAGGTATAGGCTAAGTCATTCCTGAATGGGTATGTTCAAACGATGAGCTTTAGTATCATATGTTTTCAGATACAAACACAAAAACTAAGTGTGTTTGATCGATAAGGGAAAGAAATCAAAGTTGTTAAAGATAAAACATTTGAATTAGTAGTAATGTGTATAGTCATATGTATGTGCATAAGTGTTTGGATGATGACTTAGGGTGTTTTTCATGTATGTGTTTCTGTATGGGGAATCATATGATGAGTTTATGTTATATGGTATGAGCGATTGTGTGTATGTTTAATTGGATGATTTGTGGTGTAGTAGTTGAGCTGGTTGGGAACCGTTTGGACGAAATTCATCTAATACCTATTCTAAAATAGGTAATGAGTCACGTACGAGCATTGTATGAGTAAGCCAACCATATGTATGTATTGTTTGATTGTATGTTCTTTGATGTGTTGATTGTTATCTGTGCTTTGTGGTTGGTTGCATGATGATTATATGTGTGACTGTGTGTATGCATGTGTTTGGTAGAACTCGTAGAATATATGGATAGTGTATGCTTATGTGAAATGAATGAATGAATTTGAAAGTTAATGTAAGTATTAGATGTTATAAAGCATGTTTGTTAAGTTGTATTGGTGTGTATGTATATGTGTAAACTTGGGAATTATTTTTACATGTATATAAGAGAGGTGTGCCACGGTATGTGTAAATGCATATGAATCCTGGATGTTAAGCCATTGAGGAAGTTTGCATTGAATTGAAAGAGTTTGTTTCAAAATGAACCAAGTTTTTTTAACTTGTCGATTTGATGATATTTCAAATATGGATATTTGCGATAAAATGGTAGATATATGACTTAATGTTTCATGTGATTGAAATGAGATTGATATTAACGATATACTCTATGATATTTGAGTTTTGTTTTGTATGTTTTGAACGTTAGCTATGAGATTGATACACATGTAGACATGTTAATATGAAAATTTGACATGGGTTAAGAATAAAGGATAATAACAAGGTAATAATTTCGAACTTATAACAATTTAGTAATTTGGTTAATTTGTTGATATGTTTGACTTGTTTGTTGTAATACTAGCATGGTTACTTGCTGAGTTTTTAAAACTCACACCAAACCAATTTGCTAGTTTTGCAGGTTGGCTTCCAGATGGGTCAACCACTTCAGTTTTGGAAGTCATGCTCGAGACGCGGATCACTTAAGCGGCAGTCACCCTCGCAAGTGTCCTGTGAGAAGTTTAAGATATTTTGTTATTTCTTTATTTGTAGTGATGGGCACGCTTTTTGTATATATATTAAGTAAATGTTTTGATTATTAATGATGTGGTGGGTACATAGCTCTTGAGTGTTGATAGATAATGTGGACGAAGCCCTTAGGATATGATTTTGATGAGATTTGTGTGGACTTGAGGTCCTTTTATTTGTTTGAAGTCTTCTTAGATTTCCTTTGATGCTGGACTGTGATCCAGGTTGTCTAGTTTTAGGATACATCTTGTCGAATTTTTGGTAAACTCAGAGGCTTATAGAGATGGGTTAATCTTGTCTCCTGCCGGTAGCATCTTGCATCTGGCGGGGTATTACAGGTTGGCACCCAAGATCTTGTCAAAAAATTGAGAGAGTATTTTTATTATAATAAAATTTTACAAAAAAAACTTATATAGAAGTAAAATATAACGTTTTGTAAAAATATAATAATAAAATATAAAGATTTATAAAGATATAATAGTCAATATTATAACATAATACTTTTTGTACCTATTTATTTTTTTCCAATGTCTGAAATAATGAACTGTTAATAATCATATTTTTTTAAATCCCAAATACTCTACTGAAGTTACAACGGAACAACACAGCCAAAAAAAATTAAGAGTTTTTTGACATAAAAAATTCTCTATAGAAAATACCATATAAAATTAACATGCACTTAATCTTAACTTATCAACTTCTAACTACTTCAACTATTTGTTGACGGTGGATTTTGGTCTCGGGGTAATATTGGAATATCACTCCCGAGGTAATCCTCCTTCAATAGTGAATTTGTTTGGTTATGGGGGACCAAAGGCAAATTTAGCGGAAAACAAGAAAATACGCCAATCAGACAAGGTGTTTTAACGTGGTTCGGTGGATTTTGGGATCCGACCTACGTCCACGGGCAAGAACAGGATGGTGCTTTTTATTACTCAAATATACTCCTCAGGTCTCCTCTTTGCTTTTACAAATCAGAGCTTTGATGGTTCTAATCTCTCACTTTTTGTGATGATTTCAGATGCCTTTTACACATGCTCTACCCTTCTATTTATAATAATACATAAATCAGATTCCTATTGTATAAGAAATCCTATTGGACTCAATCTTCTCTTCTTGTAGGGTTTCCTGATCCGGTATCGCCTTCTTCTTCCGTATTCCCTTTTGGATTCTGACTCCTTCTCCTTGCGAGAGTAGGATATCTTTCTTATCTTATCCATAAGAATGGGGTGCTGTTGTCTTGAACACGGCCCGTTGTCTGGTCGGTCTTAATGAGGTCGGTTATGACAATATTTTATGTTGAGAGCGTCCCTGCCGACCTCTATAGTGCTCGGTCACCTGAACCGTAGTGGTCGGTCTTTACATGTTGTGGTCTGGTCGGCTACATGATCTCAACCAGACAGAGAATTTTACCCTTTTGTCCTTGTCGTGCGGCCTTAAATGTTGTAGCGCCTGAAAACACCATCAACATCTGTCCCCTAGTTCTCGGTTCCAACGAGTATGTGAGTTGGTACCGGGAACTATATGAAGAGGGTGTGCTGATTGTTTTCGCCGATAGTCGTCCCAGGATGCAAAAAGGAGGAATTTTCTTGCCGTTCCAGTCATCTTTCCTTGAGACGCACAACCGTCGTGTCTTCTTAAATGCCTGTCAAATCAACTTTAGGGTTTCTTCTAATGTTCGACACTTGTCAAACATCTGCCGGGTTCCCGCCAAAAGAGGGGACGAATCGACCGCTCAGAGGTGTTTTCACAGTGGGCTGATCTCAGCCGTCTGTTTGAACTTGGGAGGCCCCTTGTGTAGCCGACACTTGGCGCTCATCCGGGCTCTTTCTTCAGATCTAATGGTCACGAGTGCCTTTGTCATGACTACAAGAGGACGAGGCCTTCACTGTTCATTCTTTTTCTGCAATTTCTTCTTCTCTTCTGGAAACATTCCTGTTGACTCGCTTCTCTTTAGTGTCCTCGGATCTCAACTGTGGTCCTTTTCTACTTCTGTGTTGCGAACATAAGGAACGGGCATCACCGCGCCACATAACCTCCTGCTTTTGAGAAGAACAAGTAAGTCTTCTGAGCGACTTCTCCTCTTTTTCTTTATGCAGTGTTTCTGTTTGTTTATTTTGCTTAGGGAGAGACTTGTGGTTTTGCTGGGTCTTGCTTTAGGGCATCTTTTAGAGACTTCCTATTTAGTTTAGTACGGACACCTTGGGTAGCTCCTCATAGACTGATTCTCCTCCCTTCTCTGTTTTTCTGGGTGTCAGGGATGTCTGACAATAGTTGTCCCTCCGAAAGGCCTGCCAAGACTTCAACTCCCCCTGCTGAAGAGCTCTCCTCGGGCTCAGGGGCGCCTAGTGTAGAAGACCTTGACACTACCCCCACTGCTTCTGAGATCGAAAACGACTCCTACCATCAGAGAGTTCCTCGGAAGGACCCAGAGCCTGGTGAACTTGGGTCGTCGGCTCTGGATATGAACCGTCCCTCCAAGATAACCGAGGATGATCTCGCCCTTCTCCGTGTACGGTATAATATTCCGATAGACATCGCCATTGAGGTTCCTGGTCCTATGGATCGTGCTAGCCAACCTGACGAGGGCTCGGTGGCGCTTCTTCCTGTTTTCTTTGAGTGTGGGCTGCGGCTGCCGATTCAACCTTACTTCGCTGGATGTTGGCGAGATCGAGATGGAGATCGCTCCCTGTCAGCTGAGTTTAAACAGTTGGAGAATTCTGGCCGGGTTGTATGTGGCTTGGCATCGAGCAGGGCTCGGCGAGCCTTCTCTCGAAGAGATGAAGAGGTTATACCGGTTGAAAGCCAATCCTAGGTCGTACCACGGATGGTATTACCTTTCAGCTTATGACAGCTCGTCAAATGTTGTTAAGAAACTCCCTGATTCAAATAAGAACTTCAAAGATCTCTGGTTCTGGGCCACTGGAGATTGGGGACGGACCCTGAGGTCGAATGAAGGGGAGACTTTGGTACCGGATATCTTCAGGGCGGGAGGTTAGGAGATTGACCTTTTATTTTTCCTTAGTTTCTCTCTTTTCTCTCTTTTTTATGTGGGTTCTTACCCCTCTCCCTCTATTCCTTTTTAGCCTGTTGGAGGGATGCTCCAAAGGTTTCCCATCGGGTGCGGGTCCGGGTAGGCTGGGCTCGTCGGTATGCTGCCCTCTGGAGGGAATTGGTTAATGATGCGGCCTTTGTTGAATCAGGCCTTACTCGGACCGTTCCTTCAGAAGTCTCAGGTCGGATAGGTAGGTGTCTGATGGTTGTTTTGATGATCTTCCCTGTTTGTTTCGTCATGTTTGATATTTTTGTTGTATGCTCAGTCCCTGATTTCCTTCCTTTTTGTAGGCATGTCGAAGAGGCCTAAGTTTCTTGAGAAGTTGGCCGGTCCATGAAGAAAGCCGGCCGTTTCTGATGTCGGAAACTTCCCGGGCACAGCCTGACACTGCTTGGGCTGAGCGGGCGTCTCAAGGAGGTGTCCAGCCTGCTGCTCGGAGTCTCTCTTCTCCTGGTGCACAATCATCGGGGTCCGCTCGTCTCACCAGTCCGCCAAAGCCTCTTAGGAAGAGGCGGCGTCAATTTGGGGCCGAGGAGACCGAGCTGGTCCAAGAGGATGAGGAAGAAGCTGCTCCGGTTAAGAGGAAGGATGTCCGTAGGGGGAGGAAGTCCTCTGAAGGCTTCTCCAAAAAACGGAAGGGCCCTGTGGTCCTCGGGGTGGATGACTTGGGAGAAAGCATCAGGGAGGCTACCTCACACTTAGTGCCGGCTTTTAATGAATTGGCCGAGGTGATTCCCCCGGAGGAGGTTTCGAGGTATGAGGATGTATCTCCTGAAGGTGTTGTGGCTGAGATGAGTTCTCAGATGGCGAAGGTATTTTCATTTCCCTTCTCGGTTTTTGGGTCTTGGTTTTTTTTTTTTTATGTATTGACTCCTTTCTCCTTTGTGTGCAGGCTAATTATCTCATGGCAAGAATAAGGGTCTTCTTCTGACTTTGCTGTCCGAGGGCGGTCAGGCCCAGAGGCTTCAAATCGTCTCTCCGAAGTGGAGGCAAAACTGGCTGACCGGGAGGGGACGATAGAGAACCTTCAGCTGGCTGCCGTTGAGAACTTCAAAACGAATAAGGCTCTTAAGGCTGCTGCCTCACTGGAGTGAAAGCTTGCTGACGCTGCCCGGGAGGATTTGAAGACCGCCCAATCTGAGATTGGTGTTTTGAAGGCTAAGGTGGCCAGTGCTGATACCAAACTGAAGGCCAGTGAAGAGCAAATGGCGAGGGCTCGGGATGATCTTGAGAGGAAAAAGACCGAGCTTGAGGAGAGAGAGATCGACCTCGAGGAGAGAGAGATCGAGCTTGAGAAGATGGAGAGTGAGCTTGAGGCCGAGAAGGAGGCTATCCGTCTTGAGGGAGTTGGTGATTGTGCTGATTTGATACCGATGGTGTTGCCAGATTGAATATGGACCTCATCCGTGCGGCCATCAGTTATTGTAAGGGGGATATATCCGAGGAGGAATTCCGGAAATGGCTCCCTCCACCTGCCGAGGAGGTTATGAATCCTGATCCAATTTCGGTCGTCCTGGCTTCTGGAGTTTCCCTAGAAGGACGATCTGATCTTCCATCTTCCGGCGAGGACTGCCTTGAGATCCCTCCTCCCGTCCCTGAAGTAGAGGTCTATCCTGCTGTCGAGGTTGAAGCCATAGTCCCTCCTCCCGATGCCGAGCCGCTTCTCCCGCCACCTGATCCTTCTGAGGAAGAAATTCCTGCCCCTGCGCGGGCTGAATGAAAAGGGTAACCCTACAGGGGCCCTATGTACACTTTAATTTTGTGTAATAACATTATAATTTTATATACATATGTTTATTTATGTCTATTTATTTCTCCCTTTCTTCCCCTCCTTTTTTTTTGTAATATGGGACCCTTCAGAGGTCATTATGAAGGGGGGGTATAACCTGACCCCGAGCTGGGTAACGGTCTTCGATTCTGGGGGAATGTCTTCTCCCCAAATCGAAGGAGTTTGACTCGGTGGGACGTAACCCGACCCCGAGCTAAGTGTAAGGCTTGGGTTCTGGGGGAATATTACCTCTCCAAACCAAAGGAGCTGACTCGGTGGGACGTAACCCGACCCCGAGCTGTATGAATCACTTGGCCTTGGGGGAATGTTACGTCCCCAGTCCAAGGGCAGACTCGGTGGGACATTGCCCGATCCCGATCTGTAAGAATCACTTGGCCCTGGGGGAATGTTATGTCCCCCGTCCAAAGGGCAGACTCGGTGGGACATTTCCCGACCCCGATCTGTAAGAATCACTTGGCCCTGGGGGAATGTTACGTCCCCAGTCCAAAGGGCAGACTCGGTGGGACATTGCCCGACCCCGATCTGTAAGAATCACTTGGCCCTGGGGGAATGTTACGTCCCCAGTCCGAAGGCAGACTCGGTGGGACATCGCCCGACCCCGATCTTTGAGAATCACTTGGTCCTGGGGGAATGTTACGTCCCCAGTCCCAAGGCAGACTCGGTGGGACATCGCCCGAGCCCGATCTGTGAGAATACTTGGTCCTGGGGGAATGTTACGTCCCCAGTCCAAAGGCAGACTCGGTGGGACATCGCCCGACCCCGATCTGTGAGAATCACTTGGTCCTGGGGGAATGTTACGTCCCCAGTCCAAAGGCAGACTCGGTGGGACATCGCCCGACCCCGATCTGTGAGAATCACTTGGTCCTGGGGGAATGTTACGTCCCCAGTCCGAAGGCAGACTCGGTGGGACATCGCCCGACCCCGATCTGTGAGAATCACTTGGTCCTGGGGGAATGTTACGTCCCCAGTCCGAAGGCAGACCTCGGTGGGACATATCGCCCGACCCCGATCTGTGAGAATCACTTGGTCCTGGGGGAATGTTACGTCCCCAGTCCAAAGTCAGACTCGGTGGGACAAAGCGCCCGACCCCGATCTGTGAGAATCACTTTGTCCTGGGGGAATGTTACGTCCCCAGTCCAAAGGCAGACTCGGTGGGACATCGCCCGACCCCGATCTGTGAGAATCACTTGGTCCTGGGGGAATGTTACGTCCCCAGTCCAAAGGTAGACTCGGTGGGACATCGCCCGACCCCGAGCTGTGAGAAGATTACTTGGTCCTGGGGGAATGTTACGTCCCCAGTCCGAAGATAGATTCGGTGGTGGTTGTTTTCGCTTTTTTCAAAGGGTTTTGTTCGGAAAATGAATTTTTATTCATGCTTGGGGGCGTGCTGCCCTCTTTACACAGTTGTTCTGGTTCGTGTGTTTGCCCGGTTTCTGCAAAAAAGAAATAGAAGAAAGGAAGGTTGATTTTTACGGGAAGTACGGGAATACTTTCTTAACATTTCGGCGTTCCATGGTTTCTTCAAACTTGTGTGCCGTCCAGATGTTCTAGGATGTAGGCCTCTGGTCTTACTGCCTGGGTGATTTTGTAGGGTCCTTCCCACTTGGCACCTAACGACCCTTCTTCTGGTCGTCGGGTGTTCAGAGTCACTTTCCTTAGCACTAGATCGCCGGTTAGAAAGGAGCGGGTCCGGACTCTCCTATTGTAGAAGCGGGCCATTCTCCTTTGGTAGATTGCTGCTCTTAATGCTGACTGTTCTTCTTCTTTCTTTTCGATTCGTCAGGTCGAGGTGGTTTTTGATAAGTTCTTCGTTCCGCTCGTTCTCGAAGTGGCGGACCCTGTGGGTTGATATTCCGATCTCTGCTGGGATGACGGCCTCGCATCCATATGATAGGGAGAAGGGTGTCTCTCTCGGTTGAATCTTTGAAGGTCGTCCGTGTGCCCACAGTACTTCTGGTAGCTCCTCGACCCACAGGCTTTTGCTTGATCCGAGTCGAGCTTTCAGGTTTGACTTGATGGTTTTATTGGTGGCTTCAACCTGCCCGTTTGACTTGGGATGGGCTGGCGAGGCGAATTTCAAAGTTATCTGGAGGTCTTCACAAAGTTTCCTGAATCCCCTGCTGTCGAATTGCTTCCGTTGTCGGTGATGATTGCTTGGGGGATTCCGAACCGACAGATTATATTTCTTTTCAGGAAATCTGTGGCCTTCTTTTCTGAGATAGTGGACAAGGGCTCTGCCTCTACCCATTTGGTAAAGTAGTCTATGGCCACGATTGCATATTTTGCCTGACCTCGTTCTTTCGGCATCGGCCCTATGATGTCTAGCCCCCACTGTGCGAACGGCCAGGGGCTGGATATGGTGGTCAGTTGCTCTGCCGGCTGATGGTAGAGGTTGGCATTCTTCTGGCAACCTTCGCATTTTCGTGCTATCCTCACGCCATCCTGGTGCATGGTCGGCCAGTAAAACCCTTGCCTCAAGGCTTTGAAGGCGATTGATCTTCCCCCGGCGTGGCTTCCGCAGATGCCTGCGTGAATCTCCCTGAGCACGTAGTCTGCTTCTTCTGGTGCTAAGCATCTTAGGAGGGGTACGGTGTATCCTCTCCGGTAGAGTACTCCTTCAATCAGGGAAAACTTGGTGCTCTTGAACTTCAGCTTCCTGGCCTCCTTTTTATCTTTAGGGGTTTCTCCCGTTTCCAGAGATCTCTTGATCGGCTGCATCCATGAATCTTTGCCTTCTTCTTCTAGTACATCCACCTCCGTCTCTCCTATGCTTCTTTCTCGGAGGTATATAAGAGGATTACCCTGGGGTTTTCTGTCCTTATTGAGAGGCGAGTCGGGCTAGGGAGTCTGCTTCGCAGTTGTCTTCTCCTCCGACCTGTTCGAAGAGTACGTTTCCCCACTTTCTCCACCCATTCTCACCCATTTCTTTCTTCGGACCGCTAGGTAAGCTACCATGGCCGGTTCCCTGGCTTGAAAGTCTCCTTTCAGCTGTTGTATTGCTAGCTGAGAATCACTTCTGATCACTACGTTGTGGACCCCTACTACCGTACATAGCCTTAGCCTGGCCAGTATTGCCTCGTACTCTGCTTCATTATTTGTAGTTTTGAAGGCGAATTTGAGGGCGAGCAGTATTTCTTCTCCCTTTTCACTTTTTAGTGCTACCCCTGCTCCGTAGCCGTGTGAACTTGCGGATCCGTCCACAGACATTTTCCATCTGTCTTCTTCCACGGCCAGGACCTGTGGTTCCGTGAGCTCTGCTATGAAGTCTGCTAAAGCCTGCCCTTTTATTGCTGTTCTCGGGAGGTAGGAGATGTCGTGCTCGCTTATTTCTACCGACCACTTTATTAGTCTCCCTGAGGCCTCCGGTTTTTGCAAGATTTGTCTCAGGGGATAATCCGTGTATACCTTGATAGGATGGGCCTGAAGTAGGGTCGTAACTTCCGTGCCGCAGTGACCAGGGATAGGGCAATGAGTTCGTGCGTGGGGTATCGAGTTTTCTGCGTCCAGTAGGGCTTTACTGACATAGAAACCGGTTTCTGGACATGGTCGGTCTCTTGTACCAGTGCCGAGCTTACTGCGTGCTTTGAGACGGCCAGGTATAGATACAGTGTCTCCCCTGGGAGGGGTTTGGCTAAGAGAGGGGGTTGTGCCAGGTATTGTTTTAGGTGCTGGAAAGCCTCTTCACACTCAGGTGTCCAGTCGACCCCTTTTTGAGCTTTTTTGATGACTTTGAAGAAAGGATGGCACTTGTCGGTTGCTCGCGAGATGAATCGGTTGAGTGCGGCGATTCTTCCTGTGAGGCTTTGTACTTCCTTAACTGTCCGGGGTGATTTCAGGTCTAGCACGGCTTGTATCTTTTGCAGGTTCGCTTCAATACCTCGTGAACTTACCATGTAGCCCAGAAATTTTCCTGAGGCTACCCCGAATGCACACTTTTCTGGATTGAGCTTTAAACTGTGTTTCCTCAGGAGTTCGAAAGTTTTCTTCAGGTCGGCCACATGGTCTTTTGGTTCTCCGGACATTGTTATCATGTCGTCGACATATACCAGCATGGTTGTGCCGATGAGCGGTTTGAAGATTTTGTTCACCAGTCTCTGGAAGGTGGCCCCTGCATTCTTCAATCCGAAAGGCATCACTTTATAACAGTACAGCCTTGGTCAGTGATAAAGGTGGTTTTTTCCTCCGCAGGGTGCATCTTGACTTGATTGTATCCTGAGAAAGCGTCCATGAAGCTTAGCAGCCCTTGGCAGGCTGTGGTGTCTACCAGTTGGTCTATATTCGGGAGGGGAAAGCTGTCTTTTGGACATGCTTTGTTGAGGTCGGTGAAATCTACGCACATTCTCCACTTTCCATTAGATTTTTTCACCAATACTACGTTGGACACCCATTCTGGGTATTTTACTTCCCGGATGAAACCAGCTTTCAGCAATTTTTCCACCTCGGTTGCTATTGCTCCGCACCGCTCCTGGTTGAATATTCTTCTCTTCTGTTTTACTGGTTTGTGTAATGGGTTCACTGCTAAGCGATGGTTTACGAATTTTGGGTCGATTCCGGGCATGTCATCGTGTCCCCATGCAAAAACGTCGGGGTACCCTTGCAGACATTCCAACAAGTCTTTTCTTAGGGCCTCGTTTAGACTTCCCCCTATTTTTATGCTTTTCTTTGGCCCGAATAGCTTTATTTCTTCTAATTCTTCGGCTGCTCCGAGCCGTGCAGCTTTATCGGGCCGAGGAGCAGGGTCTTTCCTTGTGTTCTCGTCGTCCTCCTCTCTCTCTGTCTCTTCTTGGTGCCTCTTTCCACGCAAAGGGTCTCTCGCGAGAAGTGGCAAAACAGCTGCGGGCTATCTTCTGGCTTCCGCATATGATCCCGATCCCTTCCTGCGTGGGGAACTTCAATTTCAAGTAATAACAGGACATTGCGGCCTTGGTTCTCATCATGAAGGGGCGGCCGACAATGACTTGATAACTGTTCATGCAGTCTACTACAGTGAAGTTTATCATGATTGTTCGGGTTTTGGGGGCGGTTCCGATAGTCCTGCTAGTTGAATCCTCCCAGCGGGACGACCGTTGATCCCCCGAACCGTACATGGGGTTGATGTCTTTGGTTAGAGCTGTGCATTCTACCCCCAAGCTCTCCAAAGTTTCTTTGGAAATTATCTACTGCTCTCCGCGGGGGTCTACCAAGATTCTGTCCACTTCTGTGCCGCCGATTGTTGCTTTGATTATTAGTGCGTCTCATGGGGGAAACTTACCCCCTGAGCGTCTTCATCGGTGAACATAATGGGTGTCGACCGACTTCCTCGTGGGTTTGGGATTTTTTCTGTTTTCAGCACCTCTGTCCCCCGTGCCCGGCTGTAATTCTTCCTAGACCGTGTTAGAGTCCCCGGCCAGCGTTGCCCCTCCTGCGATGACGTTCACCTCTCGATTCCTTGCCCTTTGTCTGGCAGCCATGATCTTGTGGTCGATGTAATTGTTCAGGTACCCGTTCCGGGCCAGGTCCTCCATTTGTTCCCGCAGGTCCTTGCATTCATCATCGGTTGTGTGCCCTTTTAGATTGTGGTGCAGGCAGTAGGATCTTTTGTTCTTTCTGTCTGGGGGAAACCTCCTGAGGTCGGGCTCTATTAAGAGGCCTTTCTCCCGTATCTCCATGATGATTTCTCCTGGCGGCTTGCTTAGGGGAATATACGCTTCCTCTCGGACCACGTGGTTTACTTGAGTTGTGGGCCCCTTTCTTTGATCCTTTTGTCATCGGTTTGAACTCTTTGGGTCTTGGGTGAACTTCCGGAATTCTCTTTCCGGTCGCCGGTGGTCTTCCCTCCTAGTCACCCTTTCTCTGGCGGTTGTCCCCCTCCGGGATACTTTTTCCTCGCTCTCTAGTAGGACGTACTTCCTGGCTATTTCTAGTGCGGTAGCGTAGTCTGGTGTCTCATGGATCCTCAGGTGGGTCCATAGTTTCCCGACTCTTAGGGCCCCTTTCAGACTTTCCAGGGCTTCTTGGGATTCGTACCCTCCGACCTCGAGTACAGTGTTGTGATACCTTTCAATGAAGCTCTTCAGTGTTTCGTCGTCTCCTTGTTTCATGAGCCTTAGTTCTCCTATTGTTTTTTTAGGGGTGCAGGCTCCTTTGAAATGTCGGTAAATGACTTCTTAAGTTGGGAGAAGCTCTGAATGCTCCTCGGGGCCAGACTTCTATACCATAAGATGGCAGGCCCCCATAAAGTTAAGGGAAATACTTTGCATATGGCGTTGCCCGTTACCCCCTGTACTTCCATCAGGAGGACAAAGTTTTCAATGTGGGATTTTGGGTCGGAGTGGCCTTTGTATGGTGCCATGGTCGGCATGTTAAATCGCTTCGGAAACTGTACTGCCTTTGTTGGGTATCTCCCGCCCCGATCTTGAGGCCTTCTCCCCATCTGGTCATCTCTTTTCTCAACCAAGATTTTATTTCACGGGTTGTGCCCCCGTGTCGCCTTCTGTGTTCTTCTGTTCGCCTATCGCCCCGGGCGTGGCGTTCTTTAAACCCAGAGGTCTCATGTACGTCTTCGTTATACTTTTTATCCTCCCTCTTGGAGTTGTAAAAACTGTCGGAGGAGGGGTCGGGTGATGGTTCCCCTCTTCTTCTTCCCATGTGTCTTCTGATCTTCCTACCACCGCAGATCTTATCCCATAGGGGCCTCTCTTTCTGGGTCCCTCGTCTTTGCTTACATCTACTACTCTTTTTTCCTTTTTCCCTCCTCTGTCCGGTCTCGGTTTCAGTTTTCTCGTTGTTTGCTCCTTCCATTCTTTCTAGTCGATCCATCATAGACCTCATGCCATCTTCCATTTTTTTCATCCAGTCCATTGCCGGACCTCCTGGTTGGTGATTTCCGTCCTCTGCCATTTGTCTTATCACGTGAACTGCTTTTTGTGAAGTTCCCCACAGACGGCGCCAACTGTTGACGGTGGATTTTGGTCTCGGGGTAATATTGGAATATCACTCTCCCGAGGTAATCCTCCTTCAATAGTGAATTTGTTTGGTTATGGGGGACCAAAGGCAAATTTAGCGGAAACAAGAACATACGCCAATCAGACAAGGTGTTTTAACGTTTCGGTGGATTTTGGGATCCGACCTACGTCCACGGGCAAGACAGGATGGTGCTTTTTATTACTCAAATATACTCCTCAGGTCTCCTCTTTGCTTTTACAATCAGAGCTTTGATGGTTCTAATCTCTCACTTTTTGTGATGATTTTCAGATGCCTTTTACACATGCTCTACCCTTCTATTTTAATAATACAGAAATCAGATTCCTATTTGTATAAGAAATCCTATTGGACTCAATCTTCTCTTCTTGTAGGGTTTCCTGATCCGGTATCGCCTTCTTCTTCCGTATTCCCTTTTGGATTCTGACTCCTTCTCCTTGCGAGATTAGGATATCTTTCTTATCTTATCCATAAGAATGGGGTGCTGTTGTCTTGAACACGGCCCGTTGTCTGGTCGGTCTTAATGAGGTCGGTTATGACAATATTTTATGCTGAGAGCGTCCCTGCCGACCTCTATAGTGCTCGGTCACCTGAACCGTAGTGGTCGGTCTTTACATGTTGTGGTCGGGTCGGCTACATGATCTCAACCAGACAGAGAATTTTACCCTTTTGTCCTTGTCGTGCGGCCTTAAATGTTGTAGCGCCTGAAAACACCATCAACACTATTAAAATGCAATTTCATTGTCACTGACTCATCAGTATCGTAATAAATACTTCGATGGATCTTCATTAATTCATGATTGAAACTTTTGGTCCGAATGGGCGTGATTTGATGACGTAAGGTTCAGAATTTGGTTTTTAGGTTCTGAGTTCAAATCCAGTGAATGTGTTTCTTGTAAGAACCTGAAACAATCGAGGGATTTTACTTACTCCGCTTAAGTCCGGAAAATGTAATTTTACGGTGAAATTTCCAACCATTTAAAAAAAACAAATATGATGAAACTTTTGTACATCTTCTTTTATCAATGTTTGTCCCACTCGAGTAAGTTCCTAACTCCTCTACTAGACCTTGGACATTGAAATGAGCTCAGTACTTAACAGCATGATTTATTGGAATGTTCATGCTCATACATTTATATACCAAGACTTAAAGTTTGGTGTTCCTTAATTATATATAAAGTGAAAGTCTTGGTGCTCATGGACGGGGCTAAGGGCCGAGACAAGATTTTATTTCAAAGATGACTGGTTTTTTTCGTGTAATATTAGTGGGTTAAATAATTTATTTAAGTTTTTTGTTGTCATTTTTAGAGGTGATGTTTAAGTAAATAGCTTTGGTAAAAATCAATTGTGCTACTAAATCCAACTGTGAAGAAGTTAAAAATGTCAATTAAATAAAATAAAGCAAATACAGCTTAAATCTGCATATAATAAAATAGGGACTTGTAGTTTCCATAGTTACCCCTTACAGATTTTATAATATTCTACTACTCCTTCACGTCTAGAGATATATATATATATATGGTGTTTTTGTGACTAAGTATATGAACAGTACGACAAGGGAAGAGATGAAATTTCTCATTTCGGGAGGACAAGTGATCTGAGGGTATTAGTCACTCTTCAACCAGGCATAGAGTTCGGACCCGGCCCCCCGAATCCGACCGACCATAGGACACAGCATGGTACAGTTTTCAGAGACCGACAACATCAGAGCCGAGACCGACCACTTCAGACTGGTAGCTCGGTCCAATTTTATCTTTTCTCTTGAAACATGAGGATGGGCTCGGATATTTTGGGTCAGGTCGGAATTAGTTGGGATAGTTCGGCTCATTGTTTGGCCGTCCTCATGACACTCGACGTGTGATCAGGACCGTTTGGACTTTCCCCTCTGACATTGTACCACCTTTACAGGTTGTCATCATAAATGTTGAGTGTGGCAGTGTATAAAGCAGAGTGATGTGACAGGGAGTCAGATGACAGGCTCGCTTTAGGCGAGGCAGTTGCGGTAGAGAGCCCGTCAATCCGCCAGAGATCCACTTGGCTGACGCCATGGAGATATGGGAATAATATAATATTTCTCTTAGTATATAAAGGGAGGGTAGTCTTGTTTGTAAGGGTTAGCAAAAAATCTCATTCAAAGCACTACTTGTATAAACACTGTAAAAAGGCAAACAGCTCGGTGACATTAGACCATCTTTGAAAACAGGTCGGCCGAACTCGGTTTGATAATAAAAGTAACACTATACTTTGTTCTCGTGGACGTAGGTTGGATTCAATCCACCGAACCACGTAAACCCACTTGTCGATTTTGTGTTTGCTTCGTCTTTTACCAAATTTACTTTTGGTCCCCAATAACCAAATGAATTCACGGTTGGAGGAGAATTGTCCCGGGAGCATTATCCCGATATTGCCTCTGGAACTAAAATCACCCGTCAACAGTTGACGCCGTCTGTGGGGAGAGAACATAAAACAATTTGCGTAGTAAGACAATGGCAGAAGACGGGAACCATAGATCGTCGGAGAGATCAACAACAGAGTGGAGGGAGAAAATGGAAGAGAGCATGAGAAAATGTTCTACTAGCTCGGGGTTGGTTTACGTCCTACTGGGTGAATTATCATCAGCATGGGGTTGGAGCATCTTCCCCGTGGACGGACATCAGAATCCTCAGTAACCAAGCACAAGGAGATGATAGGGACGGCCTGATTGGTAGCCGAAGTAGCTTTCTCTGTGGCTCCTGGAGCCAACCACCGACCGGTTGACCGGCACACTCCTGACTTTGTAGTTCCCGGTACCAACTCGTTCAACTCGTTGAAACTGAGAACTATGGGACAGATGTTGATGGTATTTTTGTGAGTAAGTATATGAACAGTACGGCAAGGGCGGAGATGGAATTTCTCCTTTCGGGAGGACGAATGATCTGAGAGTATTAGTCACTCTTCAACCAGACATAGAGTTCGGACCCGGCCCCCCTGAATCTGACCGACCAGAGGACAGAGCATGGTATAGTTTTCAAAGACCGACAACATCAGAGCCGAAACCGACCACTTTAAACCGGTAGCTCGGTCCAATTTTATCTTTTCTCTTGAAACATGAGGATGGCTCGGATATTTTGGGTCAGGTCGGAATTAGTTGGGATAGTTCGGCTCATTGTTTGGCCATCCTCATGACACCCGACGTGTGATCAGGACCGTCTGGACTTTTCCCTCTAACATTGTACCACTTTTACAGGCTGTCATCATAAATGTTGAGTGTGGCAGTGTATAAAGCGGAGTGATGTGACAGGGAGTCAGATGGCAGGCTCGCTTTCGGCGAGGCAGTTGGGGTAGAGAGCCCGTCAATCCGCCGGAGATCCACTTGGCTGACGTCATGGAGATTTGAGAATAGTATAATATTTCTCTTAGTATATAAAGGGAGGGTAGTCTTGTTTGTAGGGGTTAGCAAAAAATCTCATTCAAAGCACTACTTGTATAAACACTGCAAAAAGGCAAACAGCTCGATGACATTAGACCACCTTTGAAAACAGGTCGGCCGAGCTCGGTTTGATAATAAAAGTAACACTCTACTTTGTTCCCATGAACGTAGGTTGGATTCACTCCGCCGAACCATGTAACCCTCTTGTCGATTTTGTGCTTGCTTCATCTTTTGCCAAATTTACTTTTGGTCCCCCATAACCAAAAAAATTCACGGTTGGAGGAGAATTGTCCCAGGAGCATTATCCCGATATTGCCCCTGGAACTATAAGTAACCGAGTTTAATGAAAACTATTAGAGGGCAAGTAATAAAATTCAAGAGGTGGTATATTTTATCGATACGAGCCCATTTTAAGAACTCTCAAAAAATCCAAAAATTTTCACATACCTTTAAGAAAGATGATGCTGAAGTAGCTGTTAAGTCCGTATAAGAATTGATATCATAATGGGCTCTCCTGAATGGAGTTGAAAAATAAGTATTTGCAATATCATCACTTCCTGAGACCACCATGAATATGCCTTTCGATAGTATATTTGCTGTTGCTTCTTCTCCCACAGTAGATTTTATTGTATCTAATGCTTTCTTGAACAAGTCCAATTGATCCGATAACGATAATACAGACTGAAGATGATCATCAGTTAGAATTTAAACACAAAATTAATATAAGGGAAATTATTATTTTTGCCATTCGAAAATATATATGAGAAATTTCAATCAAACTCAAAGACTTTTAAGAGGTATCAATCATCAATTTATACAAATTAAGGGTGGAAGAATGATAATTTTTCTAAACTGCGGATGAAAATTGAAATACTCTAAAAATATTTTAGTTTAATTGAACTTTCGTCTATTTTTGAATGAAAAAAAGAAGATGATAATTTCCCTCGATATAATTAGAAGAGCTAGGGTTAGAGTGTATATATATATAGAGAGTTTATACCGCTATTTTAGCTGTGAGAGGATCATACCCAGTTCCACCCGAAGCAAAACTTACACCAGTGACAAGTTCTTGAGGCTGCAGCTTTGGATCAAGATATGCAGGCAAGAGCTTTTTAACACCGAATTCTTGAGCTGAAAATTTATCAAGAAAAATTAAATGTGAAGTTTTAGGTAAATGAGATAGCATGAGTTGGTTGGATCAAGATAAGTGAGTGCCTGCAATTAATGCATAGAACTGATCAATTCATTCACGAGTGGAGAGGAGACCAAGGGACACAGCCGGCCCTAATATCTTCACGACTCAATGCCATTTTCATATTTTAAGGCTCCTAGCCATAGTATAATGTTATGATAAAAAAATTTCAGATCCTTAGCCATTTGTTATTTGGGGTTATGATAAAAAAAAATACATATATTATAGGCCTATGCCTAATTATAGTGAATCTATAACATCTCACATCGTTTGGAAATGATGTTGGGATATGATTATAACTTATAAGGGGACACATTTTGGTGGACTTAAATCACTTTTAAAAACAAAACCTTTAGAGACCATAGTTTTAGAGTTATTCCACCCTGAACCGTCAAAGAAAACAATATCTTACCAGTTGAGTCCAAACCGAAAATGTGTTTAGATGGACTTATTTAGGCTGGACCATCAAATATGGTATTTTTATTAATTACCTATTAGGTCTGAGGGAATTTGTCCATTGGAAAATCTTCCAGTTGGTATTTTCCCTGTAAAATCTCTTCCATATGGTGGGAAATTGCACTTGATAATGGTATTGATATAATTGTTGTTGCCCGGATCCACTATTGAATCTCCGAACACAAAAATTGCCGGCACCGGTTCCTTTTCCGGCTTGGCTGCTGCAGCTCCATTGTTGTTGAAATATGAGATCACTACTATAAGAAAAAAGATAACAACAGTTGAAGAAAAAGTGGAAAATGAAGTAGGGTTTTCATAAATAATCTTCATAGTTTTTTGAATAGCTAGCAAAATACTATAGAATCATATAAAGTTAATTGATAATTTGGTTTCAGTGTGCGACATAGAGGTATATATTGAAGATCGATTATTTATTAACCTCAAAAAGGTTGTAGTTGTTAGTTATATTGTGGTGGTAGGTTCATATATTAATTATCCGTTTTATTTGGAAAATGCTAGCAGATCTTATGCTAGAAAAAGAAAATACAGGAGTTCATCTTTTCTAATTTTATGATTAACTGATAAACCAAACTAAAAACATTCCACATTTGACGCTTATTTAGGTGACGGATACATGAATTATTTGACGTCTCTATTTAGAATTAATTCAGTCATAAAAATTTGACAAGTTTTACATTGAATGCCAATACCAAATACAATCCCCCTCCTTTTTTTGAGTTTGGGACTATGATGCAGATGATAATGGTCATCTCATATCCCACATCAGATAGTGTAATTATAGGGAAGTGTTTATATGTAGGTTCGACCATCATATCCATGAGATTAGTCTTTTCATTAACTTGAATCGATCTTTATCAATTGGTGTCAAGGCCTAAGTTTTCCTAATGGTGTGGGTGCATACAGGTCTATGAGATGTGTATGTGAGATGTGTGCCAACGCGAGATTCATACTCATGTGAGATGCTTGGGATACACATGACACCTGTTTATTTGTAGAGGATGGGAATAGTGCAGATAATCATGATAATGTCGCATCCCACATTTGGTAAGTATAATTCTAGGGAAGTGCTCATATATGAGTTGACAATCATATTCATGGATTTAGTCTTTTAATTAATTAAGACCAATCTGAGTTAAAAAAGAACATGCATTTTATTATTCACATGTAATTTAGGAAACTGAAAAGGAAACATGAATGCCTTAGCATTTTGATTCATTGATTGTGCCGTAGCGGGCACGCATGCATTTAAATCTGATACCAGCCAGTGGAGAGCACTTATAATTTACAGGTAAATAATTTTTGATGATCTCATTCATTATTTGAAATGCATGAAGCTAGCTAAAGCGCATCTATATCATCAATCTTTTAGCAATCATTTGCTGGCAGTTACTGGTTCAATATGCAGTAATTACAGTAATAATTGTACTATGTTTGTATTTGAAACTCTTCAGTCTCGAATCCTAATGAAAAGTAATTAATATTAATGCACTTTAAATAATTTGTTATAAGTTCAATTCTAATATATTATATTGTTTAGAAGGGAGGTTGGCGATGTATTTGTTGAAATTACCTACAACTAATACAACACACAATACTATATACCCAATAGGGGAGGGGGGCGAATTGGGTGATGGCCTAAATATGCGAAAATAAAAACAATTTCCGATTTTACGCTACAAATCTTGTAACTTTACCAATTAAGCTTAGGTTAATTTTTTCAATTACAATATATCACCTAAAAGCAAGTTTCTAAACAATAAGCATATATGAAATAAAACTTGCAATAAGTAAAGAGTTTAAGAATAGGAAAAATAACACCGGTGATTTATAATGGTTCGGCCAACAATGCCTACGTCCACTCCCCCAAGCCGCGCTTGAAAATTTTCACTAAGTTGAGACCACAACTTACAGCGAGTAGTTTTTTGTGGCTCACCCGTAACCAAGATTTTTACACACTAGGTTCACTCCAAACCTCTTACAATGAGTTTTGTCTACTAGGTTCACTCACAACCTCTTACAATGAGTTTTCTCAATAGGTTCACTCACAAACCTCTTCCAAATCACTAGTGTTTGATAATGAAGATTTTATAATATCACTTGAGCACTCACAAAGATAATGAAGATTCAAGATGTGAGTTGCTTACCCAAGTGTTCTAAGCTCACTACTAATAATATGAAGGTGTAGTGTGTGAGCTTGATGTATGAGAGTGTATGATGATGAAGGTTTGGTAAACTCTCTGTTTTTACCTTTGTAGAAATTGTATGAAGGTTCAAAGTTATTGGCAAAAATGAATTTGGGGCTTATTTATAATGAAAGTGAAAGTTGCCCCAAGATTCATGTTTGAGAACAGCATGTCGGTCTCCAGACACCGGTATATTGGTCTGACAAAGAAGCAATGGCTATATTACTATTTGAAATATAAACATTACACTGGTTACAGATCGGTATGTCGGTTTGATGATCGGTATGGTTACCGGTATGTTATGTGCCGGTTGCCGAGCGCCTCTAAAATAAAGGCTCACTGGTTTGGATATCGGCATGAACACCAGTATGTTTCATGCCAGTTTTCGCGAGCATGTAAACTTTAGGTAGGCCGGTATGGTAGACCGGTATGGGACCGATATGGCCTATGCCGGTATCTGCGGGCATGCAAAACAGAGCAGATCCACCAGTATATATACCGATCTCAGTGCCAAAATGCTGGATTTGAAGGTTAAAAATATTTTACACATGATCATAATGCATCTATATGAATGTGCATATGTCGTATGAGTATAGAGACTTAAATAATCAACTCACTTTACAAAGAGAGCCCTAAGCTAAGATTACACAAAATTTTCTTCGTTTGCAGCTTGACTTTTCATTCATTGTTCTTCATCATCGATGTGCTTTAACTTCTTTTTGTAATGTCTCTCAAATGCGCGTCGGTGGCTTCTACTGTTGCGTCATCAAAATCCATCATGAGTCGCTAATAATAACGGTTGAGCTCTCTCAATTAATTGAACGCATCTCTTAAAGGCTTACAATCTGCGTCAAAAATAAAACCATGAGGAGGATGAACTGGACTATTAATATGTTTCTAAAACAGACAATATCTTATAAATTAAGCCATGTGATCTCAAATGGCTAATGATATCAAAGCTAGCTCCAAATATATGTCAACGAATCCCGTCCCAGCACATCAATGATACACGATTAAGTCGTTAAAACAATTAGCAATGTAGAGGTCATTCATAATTTGCTACAGATATACATACATACATACATATATATATATATATATTAATTAATTTGATTATATTGTGTGTACATGTGACTTTCTCAATAATAATTGTCACAACGACCCAAAAAACATGAATCATCTCATAATCTTTCACTAGTGAAATCGTGTCAACAAGTGAATGGATCTGAATTGTTGTGGGCGTCTTCCCTTTTTGATGAGTTAGGTTCCAAGTCATTTTCGAGCACATTACATATCTTTAATAATTTTAAAGCATGAACCCCCAACTACATTTATCATATCTAACATTTTGGATCTTTAATTTGCAGCCTGTTGTAAATGATCGATCTATATACATACATATATATATATATATATATATAAGATTTTGTTATTGTTCCCCAAATATAATTATGCTTAGTCGAAAATAGTTCAAATGGAGAGATTTCATTGAAATTTTGTGGTCCCATAAGTTATGAATAGTTCGTGTTGATCATGGGTAGGTTCGATAGGTTTCGAAATTATTTTACTGAACCATAAACTACGTCATTTTGGTTAAAGGCCGGTCCTGTAACTCGAGTAGCGATTTCAATATCGATTCCATATCCGATTCCACAAGTAGGTTTTATAGTTTGGTTTTGATCCCAAAAAGTGTAAAATCAATGCCATATCTCATAGAGATTAATTCGTGTTAGCGGGATGTGTTGAATATCATTTAAATATGCATAATTCATGAGTAAATGTAAGAAACAACATTCAAGTAAATATTAATCAAAAGGGATTGAAAAAACTTGTAAATTTTACAGTTGGATGCAAATTACATCAAGTCGAGTTTTACTCAATCTTTAAGAATTTATTAATCCTGCATCGATACTTTACGGATCTGTGGTTAATGTTCTCCCATGATTCTTGATGACTTCTTAATTAAGGGGCTTTTTTTTTATCAAGACATGAACTTAGAAAAATGGTGGAAACTCTCTCTAATATGTAGACTTTAGCCACTCTAATATGTCTAACTTTGAATGCAATTAATTAAATGAATTCCAAATAATGACATAAGAGGCCTTATTTATAGACATGAATGGTTGCATTTGCAAAGACACCTTTATGTTAAAGGATGTGATCCTTCAAGGGTTGTAACCCGTCCAAAAACCCTTTTAAGTTAAAGAGTTATGTCCTTTCAAATTAAAGGATTATATCCTTTTATTATAAGGGACATATTCATTCTATTTGTGTCTTTCCCAAATGACATACATCAAAGGACATATCTTCTAATGAGACCCCTATAAATATACATGTTATTTAAAAAACTTCTTACAATCCCCCAAAATTTTCTAAATATTAATGCAGACATTTAAAAGAGTTCCTTTAAATAAAACTGCATCAGAATAGGTAGCTTTTGCCTTGAACATTTCCTAATAAATGACTATCGGATTTACTTAGCAAACTAGTGACCCATAGTCTTGAACTGTTCCACCGTTGGTGTAAACCAAGAAAATAGCCATAACACAACTTCACTTCGACCATTTTCAGTTCTACGGTTATGTGCAATTCGGTCATGAACATTAGTCTTCGCTTCATCAAGTAATTTAAGGAATTCAACCTTTAAAATTCTCATTGAAGCGGCCTCTTTTTTTACTTGAAATAGGTGATCGATTGTATAAGATATTTTTTCCATAGCCCTATTAGGACTCTTCTCCTAATACAGTGATCATTAAAAGCCTTCGCTTATCCTAACTTTGACATACAATATTCTGCGTCATTATAGGAATGAGAAAGAGTATAGAACTCTACAGTGCTTGGTTTGAATTGCACAAAGTTTCAGTTATCCCTTTTGAACCTAGATCTTGGGATTTCCAGTCAGTTGGGTTGGGTTTCCACAATGACAGTTCTTAATTTATAGGTTTTAAGCCCATTCCCCTCGATGACTTCTCAACATACTCTCGAGGTAAACCTTTAGTAAGTGGATCTGCTATGTTTTCAATTGATTTGATATAATCTATTGAAATTATACCGCTTGAGAGTAGTTGTCTTATGGTATTGTGTCTTCGACGTATGTGTTGAGACTTACCATTATACATTGTATTTTGGGCTCTCCCAATAGCCGATTGGCTATCATAATGTATGCTTATAGTTGGCACCCTGTTTTGGCCAGTTTGAAATATCCTCTAAGAAATTTTGAAGCCATTATGCTTCTTCTGTAGTTTTTTCTAATGCTATGAACTCAGACTCCATACTACATTAGGCAATACATGTTTGTCTCGAGAATTTCCATGATATAGCTGCACCCCCTAGCATGAAGACAAATTCACTCATGGAATTGAAATCCGTTGTATCAAATATCCAGTTAGCATCATTGTACCCTTCTAGAACATCAGAATATCTTATATAATGTAGATCATATTTTGATATTTCTCTTAAATACCTCAAAACTCTTATTATGACTTTCTAGTGGGTATATCCTGGATTACTTGTATATCTACTAAGTATGTTTACGGCTTGAGCGATATCTGGTCGTGTGCAATTCATGAGATACATCATACTTCTGACGATTCTTGAATACTCTAATTGTGATACGCTCGAACCAGTATTCGTTGACAAATAAAAAGTTAAGTACACAAGAGTTCTAGTTACGTTTAGATCTCTTTTATTATATTTCTCAAATATTTTCTAAACAAAGTGAGCTTGAGATAATAAGTATCCCTCTGATGTTCTGGAAATTTTAATTTCTAGAATCACATCAGCTACTCCTAAATCTTTCATGTCAAATTTGCTAGTCAAAGTTTCTAAGTAGACTGAATCATCTCATTATTACTACCAATTATTAGCATGTCATCTACATAAAGACACATAATGACATGTCCCTTTTAAGTTGATTTAATGTATACGCAGTTATCGCACTCATTGAATTTGAATCCATTTGACAACATCTATTTGTCAAATTTCTCATGTCATTTGTTATGTACTTGTTTAATCCATCCAAGAATTTTACAAGTTTGCATATTTTTTGTTCTTGTCCAAGAATATTAAAACCTTATGGTTGTTCCATGTAAATCTCTTCATCCAATTCACCATTTAAGAATGTTGTCTTTACATCCATTTGATGTATTTCAAGACCAAATATAGCTACTAAGGCTACAAGCATTCTTATTGAAGTTGATGAACACTAAAAAGTGCATATTTATTAAAACAAAAACTAATCATTTTACACTTATAGTTTCATTAATCCCCATAATGAAGCACATTTATTAAATAATAATTATATTTATGTTTATTGTGATTTTTATATTTTACGTAGGTGAAATAATACTTTGGATGTATATCTAGAAAAATAGACTTGATATTGGGATTTTGGAGGCCAGAAATTTAATAGGGCGTTCTAACAGTATACAACTGTTAGACAGTTATGACCCATAGCGTCACTATTTGTAAAAGACATTGTGTTTTTGTACAAATTAATTATGTAGCAATGGAAATTGCCTTTTATCATTTCGTAATTGGATTACTTAAATGTGTGAATGATGAAAGTCCTTATGATTAGTTCCGGATTGAGATGATATGAGACAGTATCAATCCCCAACGGTTTAATCATTAAATATCCCTAGTCGTAGTATTATCGAGACTGGACATCGATAATGCGGAATAGACTAGTATCGCACTTGTGCGTGTTATGGAAGCGTAACAGCATAGTTCTTATATATTTAAGTATTGGATACTTATACAAGTGTGGTAGGAGGTTGTGTTTTACCGATGGTACAAAAAACAGATTCGCTCTGGATATACCCCACAGAATCCCATTGGTAGTATGACTATGTGTCTATGGGAGTCCGTATCAGGGTAGGTGTATTTGGTCTTAACCTGAGACTTGCATCGTTACAATCAATACGCTTTGGTTTTGGTCGTCCAGGACTTTAACAGGTTCTGTGTACAACTCTTCTGGGTTTATTGAGAATCGTAGTGTATTGGGTGTGATGTCAAGATGGAAGTATCACTTCAGTAATATGGAGATGATGGTCACGCAGGAATACAGAACTGGTTCTCTAAAAGGCTGCAACCGTCCGGATAATATGACTAGGTCATGATTATCCGATAATAAAGAGACTAGTTGCTTGTGATCCGATATATGCTTCGTACGGGGCAGACACTATTCCAACCCTAGGCCTTGCATGTGACATCAGATACTGGATCACGAGATACGCAATACTACGTATACTACACTTGACATAGATCATATATTCCATTAAGAATATTTCTGGAGAATTGGGTAGGCATGGCGCTTTGCTAGAAGCCAACCTTGTCTCGTAAATCGGTAAGAACGTAGTACAAGGTACGTACGTGTTCGGATAGTCTGACGACCGGATTTACTGCCAACATATCCAGGGATCTCTTGGGTCGCTTCCCGAAGATTCACCGATGACGTTTGATTCGAACTTTATTAATCTGGGATTAATAGCGGAGTGACTTTATCTGGGATAAAGTACTATTTGAAGAGAGAGAACGATTAACTTGGAATTAATCGATAAAATAATATATTCGATATATTATACGAAATTGGATTTCGACGCGGAATTAAAATTAGATTTTAATTCGGGCTAACGAATTGATTTAGAATGAATTCGCAAGCGACGTGAATAGTAATTTTGCTAGGCATGATTATTTAATTAAATTTGATTTAATTACGACGCAACGGAAAAACTCGTGAATTCGGAATTAACGAAACCGAGCCCGGAATGTGTTTGCGACGCCACTCCGATTTTGAATCAAGTGCGGTCGCAAGTCACATCGCGAGTCACATCACTTGTCACTTTAGTGATAGATGTCTAAGTCACCTTGTTGGTGAGTGACATGCAGTCACTATTCATGACGTTGGTTGGTGTGGGCATTTAATGCCATTTTGGAGCCAAAAATTTGCTTTGACTTTGGTAAAGCATATACCAAATTTTTGGGTAATTGTTTTGGTAATTGTTTTTAGAAAATAAAAACACAAAAACTCTCTCTTTCTCTCAAGCAAAACCGTGAACTCCTAAGTGGTGACGGAAGATTTGATTTTCTTTCATCTTTTGCTAGCACAATCTAAGGATCAAACAAGGTGATAGGGAACCGAACTTAGAGCTTGGAATTTCCTTTGAAGCTTGGAGCTTGCAAATCTTCTTCAACAAAGCAAGGGCTTGGTCGAATCTCATCTCAAAGGGAAGGAGAAATTTTTGTTGCGCATCACATCCAATCCGATCATTGTAAGTGTGTTTCCGCCACTCTTCCTTGTGTATTCATTCTATTTCATTGCTTATATTGATCTTGGGACCACCCTAGAAACCAACAATGGTATCATGGAGCAAGGTTTAAGCATGAAAATGATTAGGGTAAAATTTGGTTAAATTGATTTTGAGCATGTTTTGACTAAATTACTTGTTTGAGCATGCTTGTATATGGATGACTTGGAGTTATTTAGGATCAATTTCATGAAAAATTAATTGGATCAATTTTTCCCCAAAAATGAGGCTTGGCCGAATGTGTATTACCCTTGTAAGTCATGGTATTTTTTGTTTTTGATCATTGGATGAGTTGAAAAATGTGGGTAATGTTGATTTCTAATTCAATCGGATTGAAAACGAAATCGGACAAATAAAACACCTAAATGTCGTGAGCTTGTAAGCATGTAATGACTTGATTTTTGATTCAAAAATGTTGGACACAAGTTGAACAAAAGAGTACATGATTAATTGATTAAATTTGTATTTTGGAAATATGGGTTTTGATAATTAATTGATGTATTACACTTTAGTTAATTGAATTTTAAAATTTGGAATATTGAAATTTGATTAAATGGGCTTGATTTTGAATTGGGCTTGTAATTGTTGTATTTGGGCCTTATGGACTTGGTTGGGCCAAGTAGGTTTGGGCCAAATGGATTGGATCCATATTGGGCCTAAATCAATCCATTAAGTCCAAATATAACAAATGGGCTTTAAATGTTTAATTGGGCCTAATGGGCCAAAATTGGTTTCTTGGCAAATAAGGGTGATTCCTTACTTGGGCCTTGATATTTGGGTTTGACCCATATTGACCAAAGCCCATGCCTTATGAAATCAATTGAAAGCCCATTGGACTTTTAATTAAACAACATTGGATGTTAATTGGGCTTTGAGACCCATTTAGATTAGATTTGGAATCTAAGTCGTTAAAGCGCATTAAAAAGTGTAGATATTTAATTTGGAATTAAATAAATGAATTAGTATTGAATACGAATTAAATTAGATTTAAAAAGTAGTTCGATATAATTCAAGAATTCGTACTTCGAGTACTTATTCACAAACGAGTTGGACTCGCGCAAATCAAATCATTGTTTGAACATTGGATGATCACTAATATTCAAAGATTAATTAATTTGATTAGATTGATTGAATAACATGCTTGAATGAATACATGGATGTGATGAATGAATATCGTATATCAGATGGATATTAGAAGGGAAAGGGCAATTTTAGAAATTGTTGTAAATTTAGAATTTATAAATTGGACCTGCGTGTCCAGCCTTCCATCTTTATTAATTCTTTGTATTCTCTTCTCACCTAATTCCCCTCAATGTTAATGATGTTTCTATTATTGTATTATGTAATTGGGTAGAAGTAGAATAGTGCTAGCCGGGGAGAGGAAGTGGAGTGATTTGTTCTAGGAACAAGTTGTTAAATATCCATCCGCATATCATTATTAATTTACTTTACGCGCCTTATTATGCTTTTAGAATGCATACTTAAGGGTGTATGATGAGACCTAACAAAGATAATAAATTGGTTGCCAATTTACGCGAAAAACCCTCAAAATATATTAAGCGTTTTCCTTCCATTGAGTGATTCTTACTCAAGATCCAAAATTGGCATTGATTTGTTGGCCAAAGTCAAGACCTTTGTCAATTGCGGATGTGTTTGAATCATGAAAGCATTGTTACATATCGGTGTCTTGTCCAAGTCGTGATTTTTTGGCCAAAGTCAAGATCACTTCTTGTCCATCGACATTGATTACAAAGCTTTCCAAGGTCAATGGGTCCCGCTTAACTGGAATCATTAAGCTTGTTGTGCCAAAGCCAAGGCTTAGTTGATTCAGAGGAAAAAGGTTAGGAAAATATATTGGATATATTGGCATATATATTGTATATATGTTTCGGACTTGGAGGTCCACCTACCAGATTTAGGAATTGGATGAGATCCAATTGATCTTCGAGATCTACCTAGTTAAATATCATACAGCTTGTTGGCCAAAGTCAAGGTTGTGCGTTATTTAACGGGATCCTAGCCCACTAGGAAACTGGGTTTCTCGAGTACTCAACAGAGGGTTAGAGGCTCGCCGAAAAATAGTGAGAGGCTAGTATTGATTTTGCAATTTCGTTCAAATACTTAGCTTTACGCGCTTTCAAATATTTCGTCAAAATTATTTTATTAGTTAGACTAATATAACGTTATTTTTCTTGTAACAGTTAGACTGTACCCTACATTGTTAATTGGATAATTAGATTATCGCAGTTAAAATGACCGGAAAGAACAGTGTTCGAGACATCATCATGGGCGATAATGTCTTCAACGGCACTAACTTTTCCGATTGGGGCATGAATCTAAGGATAATCCTTGGATCCGAGAGGCTGTTATATACTATAGAGAGACCTCTTGGGCCTAAGCCCAGATCTGATCAGTTGCTCGAGCTAGATCTTTGGAAGACACATAGTGATGACAACGCAACTGCTCAATCTATCATGCTTGCTGCTATGACTTAACAATTCCGTCGACAGAACAATGGATTGGATCCCTATACTATGTTGGCGAAGTTGAATGATCTACACCGATCTAATCTTAGATCGCAGAGATATGAGTTACAGAAGAAGCTCTTCCGTGCTCGGATGTCGGAGGGTACATCTGTTGAACAACATGTGACACAGATGATTGCCGATATCGAGCAGCTTGGACAAATGGAAATTGTCTTTGAGATAGAGACCTCTATATATTTGATCTTGCAGTCTCTCCCCGACACTTGGAGTGGGTTCATCATGAACTACAATATGATGAACCAAGAGCAGACTATTGGAGAGCTGATGTCCACGCTGCGTGAGCCAGAAAAGGAACTTCTTAAGGGCAAGAAGCGCGAGGCGCACTTTGCTTCTACATCTCGGACTCTGAGGGCTGGGCCCAAGGCGACTGAAGGTGTTAAAAAGAAGAAGCATAAGAAGGGCAAGGGCAAAGCGTCAAAGGCTTCTGGGAAGCCAAAGGACAAGTCTCAAGATATATGCCTCCAGTGCGGCAAGCGGGGTCACTGGAAGCGTGACTGTCGCGAGTACAAGGCGCTCTAGAATGAGATAAAGGTGGGCAAGGCACCGGCCTCAGGTATGTTTGTTATAGAGATAAACATGACTACTTCTAGTTTTAAAAATTGGATTTTTGATTCTGGTTGTGGTATTCACATTTATACTGATGTGCAGGATCTGTGGATTAGCAGGAAACTGGCGTCAGGAGAGATTGACCTGCGTGTGGAAATGGGACTCCAGTCGCCGTTTGGCCGTTGGCACTTTTGTTTTAGAACTGCCCTCGGGGAATGTACTTGAACTTACAAACTGTTATTTTATACCTAGTTTGACTAGGAATATAATTTCTGTATCTATGTTAACCCAATGTGGGTACACTTTTGTATTTAGAAACACTGGGTGTTTTATGTATAAAAACGATATAGAAATTTGCACAGCTGATGCAAATAATGGTCTTTATATTTTGAATATAAATCAATCTCAA
Source organism: Zanthoxylum bungeanum (assembly GCA_019454045.1). Classification (NCBI taxonomy): domain Eukaryota; kingdom Viridiplantae; phylum Streptophyta; class Magnoliopsida; order Sapindales; family Rutaceae; genus Zanthoxylum; species Zanthoxylum bungeanum. The sequence goes on from SKCR01037555.1 coordinate 255,646, forward strand.
AATGTAACAAACAAAATGCTTAAAGTAATTCATAAAGATGAAACTTATATGTGGCATTGTCGTCTGGGACACATAAACAAGACTCGCATATCCACACTTTCGAAGAGTGGGTACTTGGACGGATTTGATCCAAATTCATATGATGTCTGCGAATCTTGCTTATTAGGCAAAGGTAAAGGTGTACGCGCCACCGAACTGTTAGCCCTTGTTCATAGTGACGTTTGTGGGCCCATGTCTAGCCAGGCTAGAGGTGGATATGAATACTTCGTAACCTTTACGGATGATGCATCACATTATGGTTATGTGTATCTTATGAGATATAAGTCGGAAACTTTTGAGAAATTCAAAGAGTTTCGACACGAAGTTGAAAACAGACCGGTAAAAGTATTAAGACATTACGGTCGGACCGTGGTGGCGAATACTTGAGTAATGAGTTTCTTGACTACTTGAAAGAATATGGTATTCTTTCACAGTGGACTCCTCCCGGAACACCGCAATTAAACGGTGTGTCCGAACAGAGAAATCAAACATTGTTAGACATGGTAAGGTCTATGATGAGTCGCATTGAGCTACCTATTTCCTTCTGGGGATATGCATTAAACAGTGCAATACTTATTTTGAATAAGGTTCCGTCAAAGTCTGTTCAACAGACACCATATGAGATATGGACAGGAAAGAAACCGGGTTTCTCATTCCTGAAGATTTTGGGTTGCTGGGCATACATCAAACGTTTGGAAGGTACCAAACTAGAACCCAAATCAGATAAATGCCTATTTGTAGGATATCCTAGGGAAACCAAAGGATATTACTTCTATCACCCACGAGAGAACAAAGTTTTTTTTGCTCTACATGCGGTTTTCCTTGAGAGGGAATTCCTAAATACAGTGATAAGTGGGAGGAAAGTAGAACTCGATGAAAATCGGAGTGATACTATTCCTAGCATAGAATCCTCAATGGAACATGAACAGTTCATCTGTGATGAAATTGTACCACAATCTTCGATTACACAAGGACCACGTAGGTCGTAGAGAGTCAGAAAACAACCTGAGAGGTATGGGTTTCCGATCTCACCTCATGTGGATATCAATCTCATTGAGGAAGACGAGCCGGCTACGTATGAGGAAGCGATACAAGGTATCAACTCCGGTTTATGGCAAGATGCCATGAATTCCGAAATGGATTCCATGTACACCAACCAAGTTTGGACACTAGTTGATGCACCAGAAGGCGTAAAGCCTATTGGATGCAAATGGGTCTTCAAGGAGAAGACCGACATGGATGGCAACATACAAACGTACAAAGCTAGGCTTGTAGCGAAAAGGGTATCGTCAACGACATGGTGTCGATTACGACGAAACTTTCTCACCCGTTGCCATGATTAAATCCATTCGGATAATGCTTGCTATTGCTGCATATTTCGATTACGAGATATGGCAGATGGACGTCAAAACTGCTTTCCTTAACAGAAACCTGTTAGAGGATGTTTATACGGAACAGACTGACGGTTTTGTCGTGCCTAAACATACAAACAAGGTTTGTAAGTTAAATCGGTCCATTTATGGATTGAAGCAAGCGTCGCGTTCTTGGAACCAACGTTTTGATGAGATCATAAAAGAATATGATTTCGTTCAAAACGAAGATAATCCTTGTGTATACCAGAAGGTTAGTGGGAGTGCACTGACTTTCATTGTCCTTTATGTTGACGATGTATTGCTTATGGGCAATGACATTCCCATGTTAACATCGGTGAAAGCTTGGCTTTCATTAAAATTCTCCATGAAAGATCTGGGAGAAGCAGCCTTTATTCTGGGAATAAAGATCTACCAGTATAGATCTAGAAAGCTACTTGGACTCTCCTAGAGCACGTACATTGACAAAGTGTTGAAGAGATTCAACATGGATCAGTCCAAGAGGGGACTGTTGCCAGTGTCACATGGCGTCACTCTATCTAAGGACATGTGTCCTAAAACTCAAGATGAGAGAGACAACATGAGTCGGATATCGTTCGCCTCGGCAGTCAGATCGATCATGTATGCCATGATATGTACACGACCTGATGTCTCCTATGCTTATAGCATATGTAGTCGCTATCAGGCCGATCCAGGTGAAGGTCACTGGATTGCGGTTAAGAATATCCTTAAGTATCTTAGACGAACTAAGGATGCTTTCTTAATCTATGGAGATGGAGAACTTGAGGTAACTGGGTATACCGATGTAAGTTTCCAAACCGACAAAGACGACTTCAAGTCGCAATCCGGGTACATATTTTGTTTGAACAACGGAGTAGTAAGCTGGAAATATTCCAAGCAAGAGACTGTTGCCGATTCAACAACTGAAGCAGAGTATATCGCTGCAGCTGAAGCAGCAAAGGAGGCAGTTTGGATCCGAAAATTCCTAATTGGATTAGGAGTAGTTCCGTTAGGAACTGAGCCCATTCTATTGTATTGTGACAATAACGGGGCTATAGCGCAGGCTAAGGAACCGCGGTCTCATCATCAATCTAAGCATGTTCTTCGACGTTTCCATCTGATTCGTGAGATCATACATTATGGCGATGTGAGGATCGAGAAGGTCGCATCAGAGGACAACATTACAGATCCGCTGACGAAAGCCACTCCTCAGCAAAAGTTTGAGCGACATGTACATAGTTCAGGTATTAGATGCTTGAGTGACTGGCTATAGGCCAAGTGGGAGATTGTTAGACAGTTATGACCCATAGCGTCACTATTTGTAAAAGACATTGTGTTTTTATAGAAATTAATTATGTAGCAATGGAAATTACCTTTTATCATTTCGTAATTGGATTACTTAAATGTGTGAATGATGAAAGTCCTTATGATTAGTTCCGGATTGAGATGATATGAGACAGTATCAATCCACGATGATTTAATCATTAAATATCCTTAGTCGTAGTATTATCGAGACTGGACATCGATAATGCGGAATAGACTAGTATCGCACTTGTGCGTGTTATGGAAGCGTAACATCATAGTTCTCATATATTTAAGTATTGGATACTTATGCAAGTGTGGTAGGAGGTTGTTTTTTGACGATGGTACGGAAAACAACTTCGCTCTGGATAGACCCCACAAAATCCCATTGGTAGTATGACTATGTGTCTATGAGAGTCCGTATCAGGGTAGGTGTATTTGGTCTTAACCTGAGACTTGCATCGCTAGTACTTGCGACAATCAATACGCTTTGGTTTTGGTCGTCCAGTACTTTAACAGGTTCTGTGTACACCTCTTCTAGGTTTATTGAGAATCGTAGTGTATTGGCTGTGATGTCAAGACAGAAGTATCATTTCAGTCATATGGAGATGATGGTCACGCAGGGATACAGAACTGGTTCTCTAAAAGGTTGCAACCGTCGGGATAATATGACTAGGTCATGATTATCCGATAATAAAGAGATTAGTTGCTTGTGATCCGATATATGTTTCGTACGGGGCAGACACTATTCCAGCCCCTGGCCTTGCATGTGACATCAGATACTAGATCACGAGATACGCAATACTACGTATACTACGCCTGACATAGATCATATATTCCATTAAGAATATTTCTTGAAAATTGGGTAGGCATGACGTTTTGCTAGAAGCCAATCTTGTCTTGTAAATTGGTAAGAACGTAGTACAAGGTACGTACGTGTTCGGATAGTCCGACGACCGGATTTACTGCCAACATATCCATGGATCTCTTGGGTCGCTTCCCGAAGATTCACCGATGACGTTTGATTCGAACTTTATTAATCTGGGATTAATAGCGGAGTGACTTTATCTGGGATAAAGTACTATTTAAAGAGAGAGAACGATTAATTTGGAATTAATCGATAAAATAATATATTCGATATATTATACGAAATTGGATTTCGACGCGGAATTAAAATTAGATTTTAATTCGGGCTAACGAATTGATTTAGAATTAATTCGCAAGTGATGTGAATAGTAATTTTACTAGGCATGATTATTTAATTAAATTTGATTTAATTACGACGCAACGGAAAAACTCGTTAATTCGGAATTAACGAAACCGAACCCGGAATGTGTTTGCGACGCCACTCCGTTTTTGAATCAAGTGCGGCCGCAAGTCACATTGCGAGTCATATCACTTGTCACTTTAGTGATAGATGTCTAAGTCACCATTCATGATGTTGGTTGGTGTGGGCATTTAATGTCATTTTGGAGTCAAAAATTTGCTTTGACTTTGGTAAAGCATATACCAAATTTTTGGGTAATTGTTTTGGTAATTGTTTTTAGAAAACAAAGAAACAAAAACACAAAAACTTTATCTCTCTCTCTCAAGCAAAACCGTGAACTCCTAAGTGGTGAAGGAAGATTTGATTTTCTTTCATCTTTTCCTAGCACAATCTAAGGATCAAACAAGGTGATAGGGAACCAAACTTAGAGCTTGGAATTTCCTTTGAAGCTTAGAGCTTGCAAATCTTCTTCAACAAAGCAAGGGCTTGGCCGTATCTCATCTCAAAGGGAAGGAAAATTTTTTGTTGCGCATCACATCCAATCCGATCATTGTAAGTGTGTTTCCGCCACTCTTCCTTGTGTATTCATTCTATTTCATTGCTTATATTGATCTTGGGACCACCCTAGAAACCAACATCAACCATGTGTAATGTTCATATTTTGGCCATAATATTTTACTCTGATATCAGATTAAAGTGATTCCAGTTCCAGATGAAAGAAGAATCAAAGATATATATATATAAAACTTTACTGTTGACAAGATTTTCTAATTTTGAAGTTTTCAAGACCGAAATTGATGAAAAATTCAAAGTGTGTTATATGAATTATTAAAGTCAAAAACAATAATAAAAAAATCATAGATCCACCAAAAATAGCATGTTTGGTGGGAAAGTGATAGCTTTGCAATTTGAAAAGTAAATGAGGTGAGAGCACCTCTATAAATAGAGGTGCTCTACACCTCATTTTTCTTAAGCCCGGATTCCATAGTTTTATCTGAAAATTTGTGGAGTTCTAGCTCTTGTATGTTTTATTTTTTAAAAAGTTTTCTTGTAATTTCTTTTATTTCAGTAATAAAATTATGTGTGTTTTTATTAAAATATGAGTAGCTAATTTCTTTTTGCTGGGGTAAAGGGAGAAACTTTTAATATGAAAATTTAGATTAATTTCACTTATATTATAATATATAAATTTTAATCTAATGATTAATATTTAATTTAATTCTGGATTAATTATTGACAAACTTTGTTACCGCCTACATGACTGATTTTATTTATTTGGCATAATTGAGTACCTAACTGGACTTGTTATAGACAAAAGTTATCACCGCCTTCATGACTGATTTTATATATATTTTGGCATAATTAATTCCTGAAATAAATTAATTGGGTAATAATGATAATTTATATATTATAAGAAGTGAGATTTCTAAATTTGAAATATTAAAAGTGGATCCACTAGCCCCATTATTTTATTTTATTGTTGCAGTCCAATTAAAAAATTCTCCAATCACTTCAAACAAATCTAGTCTTTTTATTTTTATTCAAATTATTATTTTATTTTACTAAATCTATTCCATGCGGATCGACCCCGGACTTACCAGGTTATTTTATTACTTCGACACTCTTATACTTGGGAGTAAAGAACCACTATTTGAGCATCTCAAGTTTTTGGCGCTGTTGCCGGGGAATAAATTTAGTAGATAGAATAGTCCTTATATATTTTTTCTTTATTTTTATTTTTATTTTTATTTTTTGTTATTTTTTATTTTTTTTCTGCATCTCATTTTCTTTCATCTTTGCATTTGTGTAGATCCAAAGTGTCATGATTAATCCTAAATGAATCTTGAACCCAGAAATCCAACATACAGACAAACCCTGTTTTTAACTCTTCAAGGTTACATAAGACAAAAAAATCAATTAAAATGGAGCTTGCATTTTGCCAAAGAATTTCTTGAACCATTCCCATCCAGAGATTCTTCCATAATTTTTTTTGAGAACTTAATTTGAGAGATTGAGACAGTTGAACGAGAAATTCAATTGATATCTAAATTGACAAAAATCAGAGGACATTTTTAGATCTAAATCAATACATTTATATTTTCTTTATTTTTTTTCTTTTAATTTTTTGTTAGTTTTAATTTTAATTTAATTTTTTTTTCACTTGTTTATTATTTTCTTTTTGTAAGTATTGTATTTGCATTTTAAATTTTATCATATAGTCTGCATTTAGGTTGAATGAGACATTGGTCTCGATCATCTAGCGGTAGATTAAATAGAGAGTCTCCATCACCTTCATCGTCAGTCAAAATGACCGAGAACCAAAATGAAAATCCATTTACCCGAGTAGAAAACCCAGTTGATCAAGAAGAAAACGAGTCTCAGTATGACGATCTTAATCATCCTAGGATACTCAGATAATTCCTGAATCCCACTAGGACAAGATCACCATCTTGTATTGTTTTTCCCCCAGATGCAACACGTTACAATTTTAAGCCAGATGTCATCCAACTTTTACCCACATTTCACGGTCTAGAATCAGAAAATCTTTATCAGCACTTAAGGGAATTTGAATAGGTATGTAACACTTGCATATAACAAAATTGCAACATGAATATAATTCGATTAAGGTTTTTTCCCTATTCTTTAAAGGATAAAGCTAAAATTTAGCTGCAGAACCTTAGGTTATGATCGATCAGAACATGGGATGATTTACAAGAACAATTCCTAAAAAAATTCTTCCCCAATCACTGGACAAACTCCTTTAAGAGGAGAATCATGATTTTCATACAAGAGTCAGGGGAAACACTTTGCCAATATTGGGAGAGGTTTAAAGAGATGTTGAATGTTTGTCCACATCATGGGTTTGAAACATGGAGGCTGGTTGCCTACTTTTACAAGGGGTTAACACTCCATGGTGGACAAGTAGTATAAATTATATGTAATGGTAAGTTTAAGGATAAAAATCCAGAAGATGCACTAGATTACCTAGAACACATAGCAGAGAATGCACAACAATGGGATATAGTTGGCACTTATGAGTCGTATGTAAAACCACAATCATTTGGTAGAGGTATGTTAAACCTTAGGGAATACCATGATCTTTTTGCTAAGTATGCATCTCTAGCTAAAAAAAGTTAAGGCATTAGAATTAAGGAAGAGTGATCATGTCAAGTCTGTTCAAGAAGTCACCTATCAAATCTGTAATTCAAATGAACATGTGACATAAGTTTGCCCAACCTTGCCAGCCCTGCAAAAATGTCTTCATGACCAAGTCAGTTCCATAAACACTTTCAATAGACCAAATACAAACTCATACTCCCAAACCTATAATTCTGATTAGAGAGACCATCCAAACTTCAATTGGAGGAATGATAACCAAGCACAACCATCACAACAACCTCCCCAGGTACACCATAATTTTTGAAATTCTCATAATTATGCATCATATGTCCCACCACCTAGGAAAACCCTTGAGGATACCTTGCATGCATTCATTGAGAAATAAGAAGTCATCAATAACCAAAATGTGCAAACATTGATTGATATGAAATATACTTTCTCCAAAATCATATCTGCATTGACCATTAATGAAAAATGGAAGGTCCCTGCACAACCACAGCCAAACCCCAAGAGTCATCAAAACCCTCACGAAGGTAGGTCTGGTAGTCAACACATAGACCAAGTCAAATCTGTTATTACTCTGTGTAGTGGTAAGGTCATCTACAGACCTATTCTTGAACCTTGCGAAGCCGAAAATAAATCAGATTCAGAGGATAAGGAAGGGGTTGATGAACCATTACCTATCGTTGATGATAGTAATTTTTCTCATGCACCTTCATTTCCTCATGCATGAAAAACAAAGAAATTGAACCATTCCCCATAGATATATGAAATAGTCAAACAAGTAAATGTCAATAATCATTTGTTAGATGTCATCCAACAAATACCATCTTAACCAATAAGTAAGAAAGAAAGTTTTTCTAACTGAACATGTAAGTTTCATTATCTCAACCAATAATGCATTAAAATACAAGGACCCTAGTTGTCCAACTATTTCATGTATTATTGGAAATCAAAAAATTGAACATGCTTTGCTTGATCTTGGAGCTAGTGTCAATTTACTTCCATTTTCGATTTACCAACAACTTAATATTGGCTAGTTAAAACCAACCTCAACTACTCTTTTACTTGGCGATAAATCAGTCGAGGTATTGAAAGGAATTGTTGAAGACGTGTTATTATAAGTAGATAAATTTATTTATCATATGGATTTTATTGTCTTGGAAACATAACATGTAGCACACAGTTATAAGCCAATTCTTGTAATACTTGGTCGTCCATTTTTAGCAGCAGCTAATGCTTTAATTAATTGCAGGAATGGAATCATGAATTTGTCTTTTTGCAATATGATGTTGGAGCTTAATGTTTTTAATACGTGCAAACAACCATATGATGAGGACAGTGAAAATGAGAGTATAGAACTAATTGAACCAATTTAGGAGGAACATATTCATGGGAGTTTATTTGATCCTATGAAAATTTATACTGCTAATTTTCTTGAATCAAGTTTGCAATTAAATTCGGATACTCCTAATGAGTTTTCACATGATTCTACATAGGTACTGGAAGACGATGGAGAAAAATTAAAATTTTGAGGAACTAGGAGCGCTGGAAGAAGAAAAACATGAAGAAGCACCCAAATTGCAGTTAAAGACTTTGCCAGAAGGATTAAAGTATGCATTTTTTGGAGATGAACAAACTTACCCTATGGTAATTTCTGCTTCCCTCACAAGCAATCAAGATGGTAAGTTGTTAAATGTGTTGAAAGAACATAAACTGGTAATTGGATTGACTTTAAAAGACATAAAAGGAATTAATACTTTGATCTGCATATACATAATACATTTAGAAGATAATGTTGGGACATATCGTCAACCTAAAAAAAGATTGAACCCTCACATGAAAGAAGTGATTAAAACAGAAGTCCTTAAACTTATTGATGTATGTATTATCTACCCTATCTTTGATAAGTGGGTGAGTTCTAAACAAGTTGTACCTAAAAAGTCTGGAATTACTGTTGTAAAAAATGATAAAGGATAATTAATTCCAACTCGAATCCCATCTAGTTGGCGTATGTGCATTGACTTTAGAAAACTAAATGACGCCACTAGAAAAGATAATTTTCCTTTACCGTTTCTTGACCAAATTTTGAAAAGAGTAGCAGGACATCCATATTATTATTTTCTTGATGGTTACTTAGGTTATTATCAAATTCTCATTGCCTTAGAAGACCAGGAAAAGACTACATTCACATGTCCCTTTGGAACATTTGCATTTAGGAAAATGTCTTTTGGACTTTATAATGCACCGACAACATTCCAACGATGCATGTTAAGCATATTTAGTGACATGGTTTAACACTATTTAGAGGTCTTTATGGATGATATAACTATTTTTGGGAATTTATTTGATAATTGATTGAATAATTTGGAAAATATTTTGAAAAGATGTGAAGAAAAAGTACTTGTATTAAAATGGGAAAAATATCATTTCATGACTAATTCGGGAATTTTTTTGGGACACGTTGTATCATGTAAAGGTATTGAAGTTGACAAGATAAAAATAGAGGTAATCTCTAAATTGCGATCACAAAAAATAATCAGGGAAATCCGTTTTTTCTTAGGACAAGTAGGATTTTATAGGAAGTTCATTAAAAACTTTAGTATCATATCTAGACCCTTATGTAACCTCTTATTAAAAGATGCAAAATTTGAATAGACAGAAAAATGTCAAAAATCATTCGAAAAGATTATCAGTCTTTTGACCTATGCTCCTATTATGTAATCCTCTGATTGGTCTTTGTCTTTTGAGCTGATGTGTGATGTCAGTGATTATGCATTGGTGCAGTGCTAGGACAGAGAAAGGAAGGTAAGCCACATGTAATATATTACACAAGTAGAACTTTAAACAGTACACAAATGAATTACACTACCACAGAAAAAAACTACTTGCTGTAATATTTACATTGGATAAATTTCGATCATATTTAATTTGTTCTTCAACCGTTGTTTATTCTGATCACGGTATTGTTAGATATTTGATGTCTAAACATGATTGAAAGCTAAGATTACTCCGGTGGATTTTGTTGCTTCAAGACTTCAATCTCACAATCAAGGACAAGAAATGAGCAGAGAATGTGGTTGCAGATCATTTATCAAGACTCACAAATGAGTCATCAATTGATACAACTCCTATCAATGACTCTTTTCCTGATGATTTTTTTTTAATATAAATACAATGCCTTGGTATGTTAATATTGTCAATTTTCTTGCAACAGGAAAAATACCTCTAGATTGGAGCCATCAAGACAATAAGAAATTTTTGACCGAAGTCAAAAGGTTCTACTGGGACGATCCATTCTGTTCAAGTATTGCCCTGATAAAATTTTCTGATGATGCATACCAGACAGTGAGATAAGCGATGTTATTCAGTTTTGTCATTTAAAAGCATGTGGAGGTCATTTCTTACCTAAGAAAACTGCAGCAAAAATCTTGCAGTGTGGATTTTATTGGCCCACCATTTTTTAAAATACCCATGCTTTTTGCAGAACTTGTGAAAATTTTCAAAAGTTGGGATCCATTTCAAAAAGAAACATGATACCTTTAAATCCCATCATTGTCATCGAAATCTTTGATTGTTGGAGGATAAATGTCATGGGTCCATTTCCACTGCCATTTGGATTTATATATATTTTTGTTGCAGTCGATTATGTCTTAAAATGGGTTGAGGCGATTCCTTGTCGAAACAATGATCACAAAACTGTGATTAAAATTTTAAAAGAAAATATTTTAAGTCGAATTAGAATCCCTCGAGCCATTATAAAGGATAGAGGTAAACGCTTTTGTAACATGCCTTTTGAGTCCTTAATGAAAAAGTATGGAGTTATACATAAAGTTTCTACCTCTTGTCATCCTCAGATAAATGGTCAAGTTGAACTAGCAAATAGGGAAATCAAATAAATTTTGGAAAAAACGGTCAACCCAAATCGCAAAGATTGATCCATTCGACTGACTGATGCACTTTGGGCATACCGAACAACTTTCAAAACATCTTTGGGAATATCTCCCTATCATCTAATTTATGGAAAACCATTTGCCTGTAGAACTTGAGCATAAGGCATATTGGGCTATTAAAGCTTTCAATTCAAACCTTGAAAATGCCAGTCATTAACGTAAACTGTAATTAAATAAACTTGAAGAGTTAAGGAATGATTCATACGAGAATGCGAAAATTCTTAAAGACAAAACTAAGGTCTTTCATGACAGTCGAATTTCACGAAAAATATTTGAAATTGGTCAAAAATTTTGCTTTATAATTCTCGTCTTCATCCATTAATCTATATTATTTTTTTCCAATAATGGTATCAGCGCCTTAGTTGGCTTATTTTCATCCATATGCACAATGTTTATATGGCTTGTGCGCTGTTCCTATTTTTATTTTTTATGAGCCGAAAAATAAACACAATGTCCTTATTTTTCAATGGCAAAAAATAATATCATACACGCAGCACAGCATTTGTATAATAACTGAAATTTTGTTTGACTCGACTGAAATTCTGATTTTGAAAAGAATGAAATAGATTACCGATGAACAAAATATTCAATATGGACTATGGCACAGTGGCATGAATTGATTAAAAAAAATTGCGTACTGTTGAATCTTGTCTATTTATTGTTGAATTATTTGCCTCTGAAAGTATTTCAGTGAATAATATTTTAATATTGATTATTAATACTAGTTCACGAAACTGAGTGCAAAATTCAGTTGAATAATATATTAATATTTATTATTAATATTGGTTCACGAACTTTTCGATCTAGTAACATTGGAGATATTATAATACCTAATTAAGTTAATATGTGCACTAATTTAACGTTATGCAATGATTTAGTGAAATGACTTCCAAGAACAGCATCTCTGATTTGAACAAGGGAGAAAATTTAGATGGAAAGAACTGTTAGTGTCCTAGGCATGACACGAGATCTCTAAACGTGATTCGTATGTGAATAAAATCAAAAATAAGTTGCGGATGACTTATATTGATCGGTTGAGTTCAAAACTTTTCATGAATGTTGAAGCTTCCAAGTTCATGGGTGAGTATCATTATCACCTTCATTTGACTCTCATATGTGTTAGTAAGAATAAAATGGAACAAATTTTATTTTCCAAAGAGAAGCAAATTTGCCCAAGAGAGAAAGGGAAGCTATCGGCCTGGGATGCCAATCGGCCTAAATGATCAAAGGCCTTTCGGCCATACTTCAGAAGCATAAAGGGGCAAAATGCCTCTCGGCCAAAAGAATCAGACAGGCCATTTGCCTTTTTCCATTTTCCAAAAACAGAGGGCATTCGGCCAATCTAATCAAAAGCAATCGACCATTTTTTTTTCACACTTCAAAAGCAAAATAAATCAGAGGCCATTTATTTCTTCAAAAGCAAAAGGGCCAATGGCCGATTCTTTCTTCTACGGCAAAAGAAGTCAAATGCTTGTTATTTATAAGATAAGCAAATAGAGGCCACTTATTACTTTTTCTTTTTAATCGGCCAATAACCTCTTTCTTTTAATCGCCAATTTCCTCGGAGGCCATTCCGCCTAATGCAGAGAGAGAGATTAATATTCAAAATTAAATGTGTTGAGTGTTTTTCAAGTTTCCACCGAAACCCATCATCCATATCAATGACCAAAGTTGACTAATGATGTAAGTGAAGTGGGCCACACTTTAAATTCAAAATTCAAGTGGGTTTGCTCAACACACTTTTGGGCTCGGGTTCGTTTAATCCGATTAAACGAATTTTCCGTCGCGAATTAATTAAATCCGATTTAATTAAATAATAATACCTAGCAAAATTATTACGAAAGTCGCTCGCGAATTAATTCCAAATTAATTCGTTCGCTAAAATTAAAATCCAATTTAATTTCCCGTTGAAATCCGATTTCAATTAATATATCTAATATAGTATTTTAGCCCAATTAAATAGCAAAATCTAATTTAACTATTAAATTTATTTTACGGATTAATTCCAAATTAATCGTGTTCTCTCATCTCGACGAATTTAATCCCAGATAAATTCTCGACGCAATTAATCTCAGATTAATTCTTTCTCTGATAATTAATCGCATATTAATTCTTGTCGTAATTAATCCCAGATTAAATTTCTCTCTCTAAATTAATCCCAGATTAATATTTTCTCTCTTAATTAATCACAGATTAATATTGTTCGAGTCAAACATCATCGGTGAATCTTTAGATGTGACCCAAGAGATCCATGGATATGTTGGCAGTAAATACGGTCATCGGACTATCCGAACACTTGCGTACCCGGTACCACATATTTACAAGACATGGTTGACTTCTAGCAAATCACCGTGCCTACTCAATTCTCCAGAAATATTCTTCTACGGAATACAAGATCTTTGTCAGGCGTAGTATACGTAGTATTGCGCATTACGATCCAGTATCAAATGTCACATGCAAGGCCTGGGCTGGAGTTGTGTCTGCCCCGTACGAAGCATATATCGGATCACTAGCAACTAGTCTCTTATAATCAGAAAGTCATGACCTAGTCATGCTTCCCCGATGGCTATAGCACTTAGAGTATCAGTTCTGTATCCCTGCGTGATCATCATCTCCATATGACTGAAGTGATACTTCCTTCTTGACATCACACCCAATACACTACAATTCTCAGTATACCTAGAAGAGGCGTACACAGAACCTGTTAAAGCCCTGGACGACCAAAACCAAAGTATATTGATTGTCGCAAGTATTAGCGATGCAAGTCTCAAGTTAAGACCAAATACACCTACCCTGATTCGGACTCCCAAAGACACATAGTCATACTACCAATGGGATTCCGAGGGGTCTATCCAGAGTGAAGCTGTTTCCGTACCATCGGTAAACAGAACCTCCTATTACACTTGCATGAGTATCCAATACCCAAATATATGAGAATTATGCCGTTACGCTTCCATAACACGCACAAGTGTAATACTAGCCTATTCCGCATTATCGATGTCCAGTCTCGATAATACTACGACTAGGGATATTTAATGATTAAATCTTTGTGGATTAATACTGTCTCATATCTTATTAATCTAGAACTAATCATAAGGACTTTTATCATTTATATATCCAGGTAATCCAATTACAAATGATAAAAAAGCAATTCCTTTGTCACATAGTTAATTTGTACAACAACACCATGTTATGTACAAATATGACTCATAGCATCACTATTTGTACATAACATGGTGTTGTTGTACAAATAGTGATGTTATGAGTCATAATTATCCAACAATCTTCCACTTGGCCTATAGCCAATCACTCAGGTGTTACACACCTGAACTATGTACGGGTCGCTCAAACTTCTGCTGAGAAACAGCTTTCGTCAGCGGATTTGAAAGGTTATCATCTGATATGATTTATTCGATCATCACATCGCCACAATGTATGATCTCACTAATCAGATGAAATTAGTCGAAGTACATACTTGGATCATTGATGAGACTGTGGTTCTTTAGCCTGCGTTGTAGCCTAGCTCAGCTGCTAACAGAACTACTCATTATCCGATTAGGATTATTTAGATCCAAAATACTTCTATTGCTGCATCAGCTGCATCAATGTTCCGCTTTTGTTATTTATTCGACAACAGTATCTTGCTTGGAAGATTTCCAGCTCACTGTTCCGTTATTCAAACTATATATGTACCCTAATTGTGACTTAAAGTCGTCTTTGTCGGTTTGGAAACTTGCAGTGGTGAACCTAGTCACCTCAAGTTCTCATTTCCCCATTTTCTCAAAAACATCTTTGGTTCGTCCAAGATACTCAAGGATGTTCTTTACATCAATCTAGTGACCATCACCTGGATTGGCCTTATAGCTCTACATATGCTCAAAGTATATGAGACACCAGGTCACATACATATTAAAACGTACGAACACTGAGAGAGTGTCAGCAGCTTTCTAGATCTATCCCAGTAGATCTTTATTCTTAGAATAAAGCCTGCTTCTCCCAGGTATTCCATGGAGAATTTTTCATGAAAGCCAAGCTTTCACCCATTTTATTATGGGAATATTATTGCTAAGAAGCAATACATCATCAATATATAGGACAATCATTGTCAGTGCGCTCCCACTAACCTTTTTATATACACAAGAATCATATTCATTTTGAATGAAATCATATACCATTATGATCTTATCAAAACGTTGGTTCCAAGAACGCAATTCTTGCTTCAATCCATAAATGGATCGATTTAACTTGCAAACCTTGTTTACATGTTTTAGCCCGACAAAACCGTCAGAATATATATAAACATCCTCCAAAAGGTATCCGTTAAGGAAAGCGATTTTGGGGTCCGGTTGTCAATTTTCATAAATGAAATATGCAGCATTAGTAAGCATTATCCAAATGGATTTAATCATGGAAACAGGTGAAAAAGTTTTGTCATAGTCGACACTATGTCTTTGACGATACCCTTTATGTACAAGCCTAGCTGTGTACATTTCATGTTGCCATCCATGTATGTCTTCCTTGAAGACTTATATAGTACCAATAGGCACAATGCCTTCTGGTACATCAACCAGTATCAAACTTGGTTGATATATATGGAATCCATTTCAGACTTCATGGCACTTTGCCATAAAAGGAGTTGATACCTTGTATCATTTCCTCATACGTAGCCGGTTTTTATTCCTCAATAAGATTGACATCTTCATGAGGTGAAATCAGAAACCCATACCTCCCAGGTTGTTTTCTGACTCTCTCCGACCTACGCGGTTCTTGTGTATTCAAAGATTATTGGTACAGTTTCATCCCTGATGAACTATTTGTATTCCGTAAGGACTCGGTGCCTGGATTAGTATTACTCTGATTTTCATCGAGTTTTACTTTCCTCCCACTTAACACTGCATATAGGAATTCCTCTTAGGAAAACCGCATGGAGAGAAACAAGTACATTGTTCTCTTGTGAGTTGTATAAGTACTATACTTTGGTTTCCCTATGATAACCTACAACTAGGCACTTATCCGATTTGGGTTCTAGTTTGGTATCATCCAAACGTATGCCCAACATTCCCAAATCTTCAGGAATGAGAAACCCGATTTCTTTCCTGTTTATATCTAATATGAAGTCTGTCTAACATATTTTAACGGAATCTTATTCAAAATAAGTATTGCACTGTTTAATGCGTATCCTATAAGGAAATTGGTAGCTCAGAGAGACTCATATTTTTAAGTATTTTACACTATGGTCCAACCGTAATGTTTTTAATACTTAGCCGGTCTGTTTTCCTACTTCGTGTCGAAACCCGTTGAATTACTCAAAAGTTTATGACTTGTGTTTCATAAGATACACATAACTGTAATGCGATGCCATATCCGTAAAGGTTACAAAGTATTCATATCCACATCTAGCCTAGCTAGAGATGGGCCCACTTACGTCACTATAAACAAGGGCTAACAGATCGGTGACACTTGCATTTTTACCAAGTAAAAGGTATTTTAGGCACTTTGCCTAATCAACTAGATTCGTAGACATCATTTGAATTAGAATCAAATCTGTCCAAGTATCCACTCTTCGAAAGTGTGGATATACGAATCTTGTTTATGCATCCCAGATGACAATGCCACAAATAAGTCTCATTTGATTTACTCAATTTGAGCTATTTCTTTGTTATGTTATATGTTTGAGATTCATTTATATTCAAAATATAAATACTATTATTCACATCTAATGTGTATATCTCAATATCATCTTTATAAACAAAACACCTTGTGTTCTGGAATACAAAGGTATACCCGCAACTGGTTAAACTAGATACAGAGATAATGTTCATAGTCAAACTAGATACATTATAACAATCTCATAATTTAAGTACATGCCCAAAGGGCAGTTCTAAAACTTAGGTTTCTACGGCCAAAACAGCGACTCTCGTCATGTTTTCGACTCGCAGGTCGATCTCATCAGAAGCCAGTCTCCTGCTTATCAGCAGATCCCGCACATCAGTACATATATTCATGTACCACTTCTAATATCAAAAATCCAATTTTAAAACCAGTAGTGAACATGTTTATAACAAACATTCTTGAAGCCGGAACCTTGTCCTGCCTTCACTTCCTTCATGTCTGCCTTGTCCATACGGCAGTCACACTTCTAGTGACCATGTTTGCCACAGTTTAGGCAGACAACTTGGGAAATGTCCTTTTAAGAAGCTCTAGCTATGTATAACGAATTGAGCACCAAAATTATCATCACTATGAGTCTTTCTAAGCTCATGCTCTACTATTCACTCAACTCCGGGCTCATGCTCGATAGGTTCTACTCCCAATCTGAAAATTAAAGTCGTTAAAGACATTTTCCCCAGGATTATGTCATTTGACGCTAATCTTTCAGTCATCTTGATTGCTATAGTCCAACTATCCAATCAACGATTTCAGGTACAATTAAATATAATGATTACTATAGTCTAACTATATAATCAACTACAATTGATTACTTACATTCAAATGTATTGATTATTATAATCCAATTATATAACCAACCACAAATGAAGTAGTTTGAATACAGTCCAACTGTTAAATTAAAACAACAATTGAATATTAGTCCAACTAATATATATTTAATGACAAAATTGAAATGAGCGTGTATTGGTAAGTATTTAAACGAAATTGAAAATTTAATACTTGCCTCCCACTATTTTTCGGCGAGCCTCTAACCCTCTGTGGAGTACTCGGGAAACCTAGTTTCCTAGTGGGCTAGGATCCCGTTAAATAACACACAACCTTGACTTTGGCCAACAAGTTGTATGAAACTTAACTAGGTAGATCTCTAAGATCAATTGGATCCAATCCAATTCCTAGATCCAGTAGGTGGACCTCCAAGTCCGAAAAATATATCCAATAAATGCCAATATATCCAATATATTGCCTAACTTTTTCCTCTGAATCAACCAAGCCTTGCCTTTGGCACAACAAGCTTAATAATTCCAGTTAAACGGGACCCATTGACTTTAGAAAGCTTCGTAATCGATGTCGATGGACAAGAAATGATCTTGACATTGGCCAACAAATCACAACTTGGACAAGACATGCGATATGGAACAAAGCCTTCATGATTCAAACACATCCGCGATGGGCAAAGGTCTTGACTTTGGCCAACAAACCAGTGTCAATCTTGGATCTTGAGAATGAATCACTCAATGGAAGGAAAACACTTAATATTTGTTGAGGTTTTTTCGCATAATTGGCAACCAATTAATTATCTTAGATTAGGTCTCATCATTCACCCTTAAGCATGCATTCTAAAAGCATAATAAGGCACGAAATAAATTAATAATGATATGCGGATGGATATATAACACAATTTGTTCCTAGAACAAATCTCTCATTTTCCTCTCTCCCGCTAGCACTATTCTTACTTCTACCCAATTACATAATACTTCTAAAGAAGCCTCATTTACATTGAGGGGAATTGGTGAGAAGAGAAATACAATGACAAAAAAGGTAATAGGCTGGACACGCAGGTCCAATTTAATAAATTCTAAATTTATTACAACAATTTCCAAAATTGCCCTCACCCATCTAATATCCATCTGATATACATGATTCATACATACATCCAAGTATTCACATAAAGAATGTTATTCAATCAATCTAATCCAATTAATTAATCTTTGATTAATGACCATCCAATGTTCACACAATGATTTGATTTGCGCGAGTCAAACTCGTTTAAGAATAAATACTCAATGTAAGTATTCATGAATTATATCGAACTACAATTTTAAATCCAATTTAAATTGTATTCAATACTAATTCATATTTAATTCCAAATTAAATAATTACACTTATTTATGTGCCTTAAAGACTTGGATTCCAAATCCAATCTTAATGGGTCTCAAAGGCCCAATTAGTATCCAATACTATTCAATTAAAGTCTAATGGGCTTTTAATTAATTCTTTAGGCTTGGGCTTTTGGCCAAAATAGATCTAACCCATAATGCATAAGCCCAATAGGAATCACCCTAAGCCATAGAATCAATTTTGGCCCATTAGGCCCAATTAAATTATTAGAGGCCCAATAGTTATATTTTGGACTTTATGGAAATAGTTTAGGCCCAAATATAATCCAAGACTAAAATTTGGCCCAACCAAGCCCATTAGCCCAAATACAACAAATTAAATTAATACATTATTCCAAATTACATATTAATTCAATTCAAGTGTAATTAACACAATTAATTAATTAATCTAGTATTTCCAAAACACTAATTAATCTAATTAATAATGCTAACCTTTTTAATTTATGTCCAACACAAATTAAAGCACAATCAATCTTCCAACATGCTTCATACTCACGGCAATACATGAAATTAACATCCAATTTTGATTTCAATCTAATTAAATCAACAATTAACATTCAATTTCATGTGAATCAATATATCCAATTGTTTAATTCAAAAAAATTACCGTGAGCAATTCCTAGGGTATTCGGCCAAGTTATAGATTTTAGGGAAAAATAATCTAATCCATTTTTCACAAAATCAATCATGCATAACTCCAAGTCATCATCATCCAACCATGTCCAAACAACCAATTTAGGCATTTACAAGCTCCAAGCAAAAATCCCTAAATAAAGTCTATAAACCCTAGAAATTAAATCATGCTTAGATCTCGCTCTGATACCATTGTTAGTGTCCTAGACATTCCACGGGATCTTTAACCGTGATTCGTGTGTGAATAAAATCAAAAATAAGTTGCGGAGGACTTACATTGATTGGTTGAGTTCAAAACTTTTCATGGATGTTGAAGCTTCCAAGCTCATGGGTGAGTATCCCTATCACCTTCATTTGATTCCTATATGTGATAGCAAGAATAAAATGGAACAAATTTTATCTCCCAAGGAGAATCAAATTTGCCTAAGAGAGAAATGTGTTAGACAATTATGACCCATAACGTCACTATTTGTAAAAGACATTATGGTTTTTGTACAAATTAACTATGTGGCAATGAAATTGCATTTTATCATTTTGTAATTTGATTACTTAAATAAATAAATGATAAAAGTCCTTATGATTAGTTCCGGATTATAAGATATGAGACAATATCAATCCATAAAGGTTTAATCATTAAATATCCCTAGTCGTAGTATTATCGAGACTGGCATCGATAATGCGGAATAGACTAGTATTGCACTTGTGCATGTTATGGAAGTGTAACGACATAGTTCTCATATATTTAAGTATTGGATACTTATGCAAGTGTGATAGGAGGTTGTGTTTACCGATGGTACGGAAACAGCTTCGCTCTGGATAGACCCCGCGGAATCCCATTGGTAGTATGACTATGTGTCTATGGGAATCCGCATCAGGGTAGGTGTATTTGGTCTTAACCTGAGACTTGCATCGCTAGTACTTGCGACAATCAATACGCTTTGGTTTTGGTCATCCAGGACTTTAACAGGTTTTGTGTACGCCTCTTCTGGGTTTATTGAGAATCGTAGTGTATTGGGTGTGATGTCAAGACGGAAGTATCACTTCAGTCATATGGAGATGATGATCACGCAGGGATACATAACTAGTACTCTAAATGGTTGCAACCATCGGGATAATATGACATGGTCATGATTATCCGATTAAAGAGACTAGTTGCTTGTAATCCGATATATGCTTCGTACGGGGTAGACACTATTCCAGCCCTAGGCCTTGCATGTGACATTCGATACTGGATCGCAATACGCAATACTACGTATACTACACCTGACATAGATTAAATATTCTTTTAAGAATATTTCTAGAGAATTGGGAAGGCACAATGCTTTGCTAGAAGCCAACCATGTCTCATAAATCGGTAAAAACGTAGTACGATGTACATACGTGTTCGGATAGTCCGACGACCGGATTTACTGCCAACATATCCAGGGATCTCATGGGTCGCTTCCCGAAGATTAACCGATGACGTATGATTTGAACATAAATAATCTAGGATTAATTACGGAGAAATTTTATCTGGGATAAATTACCATTTTAAGAGAGAGAACGATTAATTTGGAATTAATCGATCAAATGATATATTCGATATATTAAACGAAATTAGATTTCGACGCGAAATTAAAATTGGATTTTAATTCGGGCTAACAAATTGATTTAGAATTAATTCGCAAGCGACGTGAATAGTAATTTTGTAGGCATAATTATTTAATTAAATTTGATTTAATTACTGTTGGGTTTTGTAGGTCAAACCAAGATCAAATTAAGCATATAAACGTGCGAATACATCAAAATAAAGTAGCGGAAATACTCACTTTGATCGGTTTTTGCGATGGGAATAACACAAAAATCTACTCAAAGTTTTTCCTTCTTTGGTGTGATTCAGCCATGCCCTTGCAATTCGTCTTCAAGCTCCAAGCTTTGTGAATGATTCCATGCTCAAGAGTTGGTTTCCCTATCACCTTTGTAAGACTCCTTGTGTGCTAGCTCTTGTGAAAATTTGCAACAAATCTTCCAATTTTCCCTCTTGAAATTCGGCCAAGCCTAGAAAATTTTGAGAGGAAAAAAAATTGCACTTTAGGCGTGAGAGATGGAAGAGAGAGAGAGAAGAAAATTTGTGTTATTTGATTTCAAAAACCAAATTAAATGATATACCAAATATTTGGTATAAGTCATTCAATTCTTACACATCTTTGGTGTGTTGGACAAGTTATCACCAACCCACCAAAACCCATCAACATAAAGTGACAAGGTGATGTGTGTTGTGATGTGACTTGTGGGCCCCACTTGATTCAAAATCCGAGTGGGCCCGCAACACATCCCGGGCTCGGGTTCGCTAATTCCGAATTAACGAATTTTCCATTGCGACGTAATTATATCAAATTTAATTAAATAAATATGCCTAGCAAAATTACTATTAACGTCGCTAGCGAATTAATTTTAAATTAACTCGTTCGCCCGAATTAAAATCTAATTTTAATTTCGGGTCGAAATCTAATTTCGTATAATATATCAAATATATTATTTTATCGATTAATTCCAAATTAATCGTTCTCTCTCTTTAAATAGTATTTTATCCCATATAAAATATCTCCGCAATTAATCCTAGATTAATCTTCTCTCTTATAATTAATCCTAGATTAATTATGTGCGAGTCATACGTCATCGGTGAATCTTCGGGAAGCGACCATGAGATCTCTGGATATGTTGGCAGTAAATCCAGTCGTCGGACTATCCGAATACGTACGTACCTAGTACTACGGTTTTACCGATTTACAAGACATGGTTGGCTTCTAGCAAAGCACCGTGCCTACCCAATTCTCCAGAAATATTTTTAATGGAATATATAATCTATATCAGGCGTAGTATACGAAGTATTGCGTATTGCGATCCAGTATCGGATGTCACGTGCTAGGCCTGGGGCTGGAATTGTGTCTGCCCCGTACGAAGCACATATCGGATCTCTGGTAACTAGTCTCTACAATCGTATAAACATGACCTAGTCATATTATCCCGATAGCTGCAGCATATAAGAGTACCAGTTCCTTATCCTACGTGACCATCATCTCCATATGACTGAAGTGATACTTCAATCTTGACATCACACCCAATACACTATGATTCTCAATATACCCAGAAGAGGCGTACACAGAACCTGTTAAAGCCCTGGACGACCAAATCCAAAGTATATTGATTGTCGCAAGTATTAGCGATTCAAGTCTCAAGTTAAGACCAAATACACCTACCTTGATTCGGACTTCCATAGACACATAGTCTACTACCAATGAAATTCTGAGGGGTCTATCCAGAGCGAAGCTATTTCCGTACCATCGGTAAACACAACCTCCTATCACACTTGCATAAGTATCAAATACTTAAATATATGAGAACTATGTCGTTATGCTCCCATAACACGCACAAGTGCAATACTAGTCTATTCCGCATTATCGATGTCCAATCTCGATAATACTACGACTAGGGATATTTTAATGATTAAACCTTAGTGGATTAATATTGTCTCATATCTTATTAATCTGAAACTAATCATATGGACTTTTATCATTTATATATCCCGGTAATCCAATTACAAATGATAAAAGAGCAATTTCCTTTGTCACATAGTTAATTTGTACAATAACACCATGTTCTGTACAAAATAGTGATGCTATGGGTCATAATTGTCCAACAATCTCCCACTTGGCCTATAGCCAATCACTCAAGTGTCCTACACCTGAACTATGTACGGTTCGCTCAAACTTCTGCTTAGAAACTGCTTTCGTCAGCGGATTTGCAATGTTATCATCTGATGCGATTTATTCGATCATCACATCGCCACGATGTATGATCCGAACGAATCAGATGAATAGTTGAAGTATATACTTGGATCGTTGATGATACCATTAATTCTTTAGCCTGTGTTGTAGCCTAGCTCAGCTGCTAACAGAACTACTACTAATCCAATTAGGATTATATAGATTCAAAGTGCTTCTATTGCTGCCTCAGCTGCAACAATATTCCGCTTTTGTTGTTTATTCGGTAACAGTATCTTGCTTGGAAGATTTCCAGCTCACTGTTCCGTTATTCAAACTATATAGTACCTTTATTACGACTTATAGTCGTTATTGTCAGTTTGGAAACTTGCAGCGGTGAACCCAGTCACTTCAAGTTCTCCTTCTCAATAGTTTAAGAAAGTATCATTAGTTCATCTATAATACGTAAGGATGTTCTTAACATCAATCCAGTGACTATCACTTGGATTGGCCTGATTTTGACTCCATGTGCTCAAAACATATGAGACACCAGGTCGCGTACATTTCTTTCAATGTACGAGTTCTCGTAGAGTGCCAACAACTTTTTGATCCATCCTAGTAGATCCTTATTCCTAGAATAAAGGTTGTCTCTCCCAAGTAGTCTACGGAGAATTTTCATGAAAGCCAAGCTTTCACCGATTGTATTATGGGAATACTATTTCCAAGAAATAATATATCATCATTATATAGGACAATCATTGTCAGTGCTCTCCCACTAACCTCCTTATATACACAAGAATCATATTTGTTTTGAATTAAATCATATACCATTATGATTACATCAAAACGATAGTTCCAAGAACGCAATGCATGTTTTAATCAAATTTTTTGTTTGAGTATGCTTGTATGTTAATAACTTGGAGTTATGCATGATCAATTTGACGAAAATTGAATTGGATTGATTTTCCTCAATTACTTTGGCTTGGCCGAATAGATGATATGCCCTAATGTCATGGAATTTTTTGTTTTAAGACCATTGGATGTGTTTAAAGACTTGGGAAATAATGATTTAAGATTCAATCAGATTGAAATCGGAATCGGACAAAAATCCCTACAAATGTCGTGAGCATCAAAGCATGAAATGAGATGATTTTTTGTTTCAATAATGTTGGACATGTGTTGAACAAATTAAAACATGATTAATTAATTAAATTGATTTTTGGAAATGTTAATTTAGATAATTAATTAATGCAATACACTTTAATTAATAAAATTATGAAATTTGGAATTTTAGAATTTGATTAATTGGGCTTAATTTAGAATTGGGCTTTAAATGTTGTATTTGGGCCTAATGGGCTTGGTTGGGCCAAGTTGGTTTAGGTCAATTGGATTGGATCCAAATTCGGCCTAAATCATTCCATTAAGTCCAAATATGACAAATGGACATTTTATATTTAATTGAGCCTTATGGGCCGAAATTGGTTTCTTGGCAAATAGGGTGATTCCGTAATTGGGCTTTGGTATTTGGGTTTGACCCATATTGACCAAAGTCCATGCCTTAAGAAATTAATTGAAATCCCATTGGACTTTAATTAAATGACATTGGATGTTAATTGGGCTTTGAGACCCATTTAGATTAGATTTGGAATCTAAGTCTTAAAGGCGCATTTAAAAGTGTAGTTATTTAATTTGGAATTAAATATAGAATTAGTATTGAATACGAATTAAATTAGATTTAAATTGTAGTTCGATATAATTCAAGAATTCGTACTTTGAGTACTTATTATTAAACGAGTTGGACTCGCGCAAATCAAATCATTGTTTGAACATTGGATGATCACTTTATTCAAAGATTAATTAATTGGATTAGATTGATTGAATAACATGCTTTATGTGAATACATGGATGTGTTGAATGAATACTGTATATCGGATGTATATTAGAAGGGAAAGGGTAATTTTAGAAATTGTTGTAAATTTAGAATTTATTAAATTGGACCTGCGTGTCCAGCCTTATCTCTCTTGATTCTTTGTAATTCTCTTCTCACCTAATTCCCCTCAATGTTAATGAGGTTTCTTTAATTGTATTATGTAATTGGGTAGAAGTTAGAATAGTGCGAGCAGGGGAGAGGAAAAAGAGTGATTTGTTATAGGAACAATCTGTGAGATATCCATCCGCATATCATTATTAATTTATTTTGCGCCTTATTATGCTTTTAGAATGCATGCTTAAGGGTGTATGATGAGACCTAACAAAGATAATAAATTGGTTGCCAATTTACGCGAAAAAACCTCAATAAATATTAAGTGTTTTCCTTCCATTGAGTGATTCTTACTCAAGATCCAAGATTGGCACTGGTTTGTTGGCCAAAGTCAAGACATTTGTCCATCGCGGATGTGTTTGAATCATGAAGGCTTTGTTCCATATCGTATGTCTTGTCCAAGTTGTGATTTGTTGGCCAAAGTCAAGATCACTTCTTGTCCATCGACATCGATTACGAAGCTTTCCAAAGTCAATGGGTTCCGCTTAACTAGAATCATTAAGCTTGTTGTGCCAAAGCCAAGGCTTAGTTGATTCAGAGGAAAAATGTTAGGAAAATATATTGGATATATTAGGCATATATATTTTATATATGTTTTGGACTTGGAGGTCCACCTACCGGATCTAGGAATTGGATGAGATCCAATTGATCTTAGAGATCTACCTAGTTAAAAATCATACAGCTTGTTGGCCAAAGTCAAGGTTGTGTGTTATTTAACGGGATCCTAGCCCACTAGGAAACTAGGTTTCCTGAGTACTCAACAGAGGGTTAGAGGCTCGCCGAAAAATAGTGGGAGGCTAGTATTGAATTTGCAATAATATATCGCCGAAAAATAATATATTATTATTTTTCTTGTAACAGTTAGACTGTACCCATACATCGGTAATCGAATAGTTGGACTATTGCGGTTAAGATGACAGGAAAGTTAAGCATTAGAGATATTGTCATGGGCGATAATGTCTTTAATGGCACAAACTTTCAAGACTGGGATATGAATCTCGGAATTGTTCTGGGATCCGAGAAGTTACTCTATACTATAGAGAGACCTCTTGGGCCGAAGCCCCGACCTGATCAGTTGCTTGAGCTAGAGCTTTGGAAGACTCATACTGATGACAACACAACTGCTCAATCGGTAATGCTTGCTGCTATGACTCCGCAATTCTGTCATCAAAAAAGGGATTGGATCCATATGAGATGATGGCGAAGTTGCATAATCTTCACCGATCTAATCTTAGATCGCAAAGATATGAGTTGCAGAATAAGCTCTTCCACGCTCGTATGTCAGAGGGTACGTCTGTTGAGGACCATGTGTCACAGATAATTGCTGACATTGAGCAGCTCGGACAGATGGGCATTGTCTTCGAGGCTGAGACTTCAGTAGATTTGATCCTAAAGTCTCTCCCCGACACTTGGAGTGGGTTCATCATGAACTACAACATGTTGAACCAAGACCAAACTATTGGAGAGTTGATGTCCACTCTGCCCGAAGCAGAAAAAGAGCTCCTTAAGGGCAGGAAGCGCGAGGCGCACTTTGCTTCAACATCTCAGACTCCGAGGGCTTGGCCCAAGGCGATTGGAGGCGTCAAGAAGAAGAAGAAGAAGAAGAAGGGCAAGGCCAAATCGTCAAAACATTCTAGGAAGGGTAAAGACAAATCCCAAGATGTATGTCTCTAGTACGAAAAGTGGGGTCACGTGAAGCGTGACTGCCGCGAGTATAAGGTACACATGAAGGAATCAAAGCGGGCAAGGCACCGGCTTTAGGTATGTTTGTTGGACAGTTATGACCCATAGCGTCACTATTTGTACATATCATGGTGTTGTTGTACAAATTAACTATGTGACAAAGGAGATTGCACTTTTATCATTTGTGATTAGATCACCCTAGATGTATAAATGATTAGAGGTCCCTATGATTTGTTCCTGGACGGAGAATGATATGAGACAGTATCAGTCCACGAAGGATTAATCATTAAATATCCCTAGCCGGAGTATTATCGAGACAGGACATCGATAATGCGGAATAGGCTAGTATTGCACTTGTGCGCGTTGTGAGGGAACAACGACATAGTTCTCATATATTTAAGTATTGGATACTTATGCAAGTGCGATAGGAGGTTGTGTTTCACCGATGGTACGGGAAACAGCTTCGCTCTGGATAGACCCCTCGGAATCCCATTGGTATTATGACTATGTGTCTATGGGAGTCCGACATCAGGGTAGGTGTATTTGGTCTCAACCTGAGACTTGCACCGCTAATGCTTACGACAATCAATATACTTTAGTTGACGTCGTCTAGGACTCTAACCGGTTCTGTGTACGCCAACTGCTGGGTATATTGAGAATCGTAGAGTATTGGGTGTGATGTCAAGACGGAAGTATCACTTCAGTCATATTGGAGATGATGTCACGCAGGATACGGTATTAGTGCTCTTAAGTGTTGCGCAACCATCGGGATATTATGACTAGGTCATGCATATCCGATTATAGAGACTAGTTACCAGACATCCGACATGTGCTTCGGACGGGGCAGACACTTATCCAGCCCCAGCCCTAGCACGTGACTATCCGATACTGGGCCGATATACACAATACTTGGTATACTACGCTTGATACAGATCTTAAATATTCTTAGATGGATATGACCAGAGAATTGGGTAGACTTCGTGCTTTGCTAGAAGCCGATCTTGTCTCGTAAATCGGTAGAACGTAGTACTTGGTACGTACGTGATTCGGATACTCCGACGACCGTATTTACTGCCGACTTATCCGGGGATCTCATGGGTCGCTTCCCAATAATCCACCGATGACGTATGACTCGCACTTTTATTAATCTGGGATTAATATGATGAGAGAGAAAATTAATCTGGGATTAATTACAGAGATATTTTATCTGGGATAAAATATCAATTTAAAGAGAGAGAATGATTAATTTGGAATTAATCGATTAATTAATATATTTGATATATTAAACGAAATTGGATTTCGACGCGGAATTAAAATTAGATTTTAATTCGGGCGAGCGAATTAATTTAGAATTAATTCGTTAGCGACGTGAATAGTGATTTCGCTAGGCGTAATCATTTAATTACAACGCGACGGAAAATTCGTTAATTTAGAATTAGCGAATCCGAGCCCGAGATCATTTGCGAGCGCATTCGCATTTCGAATTCGAGAGCGGCTCGTCAAATCAAGCGTCAAATCGCTAGTCGCATCAAGCGTCAAATCACTAGTCACTTTGAGTGATGTGACTTGACTAGATTGATTGATGTGATTGATGGTGATTGATGGAAGTTGTTGAAGCATTAAGGGCTTGACTTTTTCCAAATGGAAAGTTGTATATGGTTTATTATTTTGGAAATAAAAGACACCTAATACACTTTACATTTTTTTAAAAACACTATCTCTCTCTCACGTTGGTTTTCTTTTTGAAGCCAAATATTGCTCATCTCTCTCACGCCATTTTTCTTCTTTTCTTTACTGGTTTGACCGTGAGTTTTGAAGCAAAAATGGAGGGAAGCAAGTGTGTTTTATGGAAAAACAAGAGTGCTAGCACACTCCGGGATCATGCCAAGGTGATAAGGGAAGTATACCTATGAGCCGGGATTCAAATGATGAAGCTTGGAGCTTCAAATTCGTGTTGAAAATGGCACAAAACAGAACCCAAACCTGCAGCAGTGGGCGCACATTGTAGTGAGGTAGTGAGCAGTTTTTGGTGTCTTCGTGGCCTCCGCGTCGCTCAACCGCTCGATGTGAGTATTCCGCAACTTCTGTCGTTGTATTCACTTATGATTCATGCTTGAGTTTTGATCTTGGGACCTTTAAAAACTCCAACAATGTTTGTTATAGAAATAAACATGTCTACTACTAGTGTTAAAAATTGGATTTTTGATTTTGGTTGTGGAACTCTTATATGTACTGATGTGCAGGATCTGCAGATTAGCAGGAGACTGGCCTCAGGAGAGATTGACTTCCGCGTTGGAAATGGGACACAGGTCGCCGTTTTGGCCGTTGGCACTTTTGTTTTGGAACTGCCCTCGGGTCATGTACTTAAACTATCAGACTGTTATTTTGTACCTAGTTTGACTAGGAATATTATTTTTGTATCTATGTTAACCCAATGTGGGTATACTTTTGTATTTAGAAACACTGGGTGTTTTATGTATAAAAATGATATGGAAATTTGCACTGCTGATGTAAATAATGGTCTTTAAATTTTGAATATGAATCAATCTCAAACATATAATGTAACAAACAAAAGGCTTAAACTAAGTAACAAAGATGAAACTTATATGTGGCATTGTCATCTAGGACACATTAACAGGACTCGCATATCCACACTTTAGAAGAGTTAGTACTTGAACGGATTTGATCCAAATTCATATGACGTCTGCGAATCATGTTTATTAGGCAAGATGCCTAAGTCACCTTTTAGCGGTAAAGGTGCACGTGCCACCGAACTGTTAGCCCTTGTTCATAGTGACGTTTGTGGGCCCATGTCTAGCCAGGCTAGAGGTGGATATGAATACTTCGTAACCTTTACGGATGATGCATAGCGTTATAGTTATGTGTATCTTATGAGACACAAGTCGGAAACTTTTGAGAAATTCAAAGAGTTTCGACACGAAGTAGAAAAACAGACCGACAAAAGTATTAAGACATTATGGTCAGACCGTGGTGGCGAATACTTAAGCAATGAGTTTCTTGATTACTTGAAAGAATATGGTATTCTTTCACAGTGGACTCCTCCCGCAACACTGCAATTAAACGGTGTGTCCGAAAGGAGAAACCAAACTTTGTTAGACATGGTAAGGTCTATGATGAGTCGCACAGAGCTACCTATTTCCTTATGGGGATATGCATTGAACAGTGTAATACTTATTTTGAATAAAGTTCCGTCAAAGTCTGTTCAATAGACTCCATATGAATATGGACAGGAAAGAACCGGGTTTCTCATTCCTGAAGATTTGGGGTTGCTGGGCATACTTCAAACGTTTGGAAGGTACCAAACTTGAACCCAAATCGGATAAATGCCTATTTGTAGGATATCCTAGGGAAACCAAAGGATATTACTTTTATCACCCACAAGAGAACAAAATATTTGTTGCTCTACATACGGTTTTCCTTGAGAAGGAATTCCTAAATGCAGTGATAAGTGGGAGGAAAGTAGAACTCGATGAAAATCAGAGTGATACTGTTCCTGGCATAGAATCCTTAACGGAACATGAACAGTCCATCAGGGATGAGACTGCACTACAATCTTCGAATACACAAGGACCGCGTAGGTCGGAGAGAGTCAGAAAACAACCTGAGAGGTATGGGTTTCTGATCTCACCTCATGTGGATATTAATCTTATTGAGGAAGATGAGCCGGCTATGTATGAGGAAGTGATACAAGGTATCGACTCCGGTTTATGGCAAGATGCCATGAATTCTGAAATGGATTCCATGTACACCAACCAAGTTTGGACACTGGTTGATGCACCAGAAGGCGTAAAGCCTATTGGTTGCAAATGGGTCTTCAAGAGGAAGACTGATATGGATGGCAACGTACAAACGTACAAAGCTAGGCTTGTAGCGAAAGGGTATCGTCAACGACATGGTTCGATTACGACGAAACCTTTTCACCCGTTGCCATGATTAAATCCATTAGGATAATGCTTGCTATTGCTGCATATTTCGATTAAGAGATATGGCAGATGGACATCAAAACCGCTTTCCTTAACGGAAACCTTTTGGAGGATGTTTATATGCAACAGCCTGACAGTTTTGTCATACCAAGACTTGCAAACAAGGTTTGTAAGTTAAATCGATCCATTTATGGATTGAAGCAAAGATCGAGTTCTTGGAACCAACGTTTTGATGAGATCATAAAAGAATATGATTTCGTTCAAAACGAGGATGATCCTTGTGTATATAAGAAGGTTAGTGGGAGCGTACTAACATTCATTGTCCTTTACGTTGATGATGTATTGCTTATTGGCAATGACATTCCCATGTTAACATCGGTGAAAGCTTAACTTTCATTAAAATTCTCCATGAAGGATCTGAGAGAAGTAGCATTTATTCTAGGAATAAAGATCTACCGGGATAGATCTAGAAAGCTGCTTGGACTCTCCTAGAGCACGTACATTGACAAAGTGTTGAAGAGATTCAACATGGATCAGTCCAAGAGGGGACTGTTGCCAGTGTCACATGGCGTCACTCTATCTAAGGACATGTGTCCTAAAACTCAAGATGAGAGAGACAGCATGAGTCGGATACCGTTCGCCTCGGCAGTCAGATCGATTATGTATGCCATGATATGTACGTGACCTGATGTCTCGTATACTTTGAGCATGTGTAGTCACTATCAGGCCGATCCAGATGATAGCCACTGGATGGCGGTTAAGAATATCCTTAAGTATCTTAGACGAACTAAGGATGCTTTCTTAATCTATGGAGATGGAGAACTTGAGGTAACTGGGTATACCGACTCAAGTTTCTAAACCGATAAAGACGATTGTAAGTCGCAATCCAGGTACGTATTTTATTTTAACAACAGAGCACTAAGCTGGAAATCTTCCGAGAAAGAGACTGTTGCCGATTCAACAACAGAAGCGGAGTATATTGCTGTAGCTGAAGCAACAAAAGAGGCAGTTTGGATCCGTAAATTCCTAATTGGATTAGGAGTAGTTTCGTTAGCAGCTGAGCCCGTTCCATTGTATTGTGACAATAATGGGGTTATAGCGCATGCTAAGGAACCGCGGTCTCATCAACGATCCAAGCATGTTCTTCGACGTTTCCATCTGATTCGTGAGATCATAAATCTTGGCGATGTGAAGATCGAGAAGGTTGCATCAGAGGAAAACATTGCAGATCCGCTGACGAAAGATATTCCTCAGCAAAAGTTTGAGCGACATGTACATAGTTCAGGTATTAGATACTTGAGTGACTGGCTATAGGCCAAGTGGGAGATTGTTGGACAATTATGACCCATAACATCACTATTTTGTAAAAGACATTGTGGTTTTTATACAAATTAAATAAATAAATGATAAAAGTCCTTATGATCAGTTCCGGATTATAAGATATGAGACAGTATCAATCCATAAAGGGTTAATCATTAAATATCTCTAGTCGTAGTATTATCTAAACTGGACATCGATAATGCGGAATAGACTAGTATTGCACTTGTGCGTGTTATGGAAGCGTAACAGCATAGTTCTCATATATTTAAGTATTGGATATGTTGACGGCTGATTTTGGTCTCGGGGCAATACAGTAATATCACCTCCGAGGTAATCCTCCTTCAATAGTGAATTTGTTTGGTTATGGGGGACCAAAAGCAAATTTAGCAAAAGACAGAAAAACACACTAATCAACAAGGAGATTTAACGTGGTTCGGTGGATTTTTGATCCGACCTACGTCCACGGACAAGAACAGGATGGTACTCTTTATTACTAAATACGCTTCTCGGGTCTCTTCTTTGTTTTTACAAATCAGAGCTTGATGATTCTATCACTAATTTTTATGATGCCCCTTACACATACTATGCCCTCCTATTTATAATAACA
Source organism: Zanthoxylum bungeanum (assembly GCA_019454045.1). Taxonomy (NCBI): domain Eukaryota; kingdom Viridiplantae; phylum Streptophyta; class Magnoliopsida; order Sapindales; family Rutaceae; genus Zanthoxylum; species Zanthoxylum bungeanum. The sequence goes on from SKCR01037555.1 coordinate 288,515, forward strand.
CAGAAATCAGACTCCTATTATCATAAGAAATCCTATTTGATCTTAGTCTTCTCCTCTTGTAAGGATTCTTAGTCTAACACTGCCTTCTCTTTTCTTATTCCTTCTTGGATTCTGACTCATTCTCCTTGTGAGAGTAGGATAATTTATTTATCTTATCCGCAAGAGTAGGGTGTCGTCATCTTGAACACGTCTTGCCATCTGGTCGGTCTTTATGAGGTCGGTCATGACAATCTTTTATGCTGAGAGTGATTCTGCCGACATTATAGTTCTCGGTATCCGAACCAAAGTGATCGGTCTTTTCATGTTGTGGTCGGGTCGGCTTTGATGATTTTAACCAGCCAGGGAATTACCCTTTTGTCCTCGTCGTGCTGCCCTAAATGTCATAGTGCCTGAAAACACCATCAACATCTGTCCCCTAGTTCTCGGTTCCAACAAGTGTGCAAGTTGGTGCCGGGAACTATATAAAGATGGTGTTTCTGATTTGCTCCGTTGGAGGTCGGTCCGGTGTCGGGAAATGTTTTGTTGCCTCTTTTCCAGCGCTTTGTCTTGAGACACGCAACAGTCACGTCCGTTTAAATGCCCATCAAATCAACTTTAGGGTTTCTTCTAAGTTCGACACTTGTCAAACATCCGCCTGGTTCCCGCCAAAAGGAAACGAATCGACCGTGTGGAGGCGTCTTTACAGCGGGCTGATCTCAGCCGTCTGTTCAAACTTGGGAGACCTCTTTTGCAGTTGACACCTGGCGTTCATCTGGGTTCTTCCTTTAGATCTAACGGTCATGAGCGTCTTGGTCATGACTATAAGAAGGCGAGGCTTTTACTGTTCCATCTTTTTCGGCAATTTCTCCTTCTTTTCTAAAAACCTCTCCGTGATTCGCCCAACTCCGTGCTCTCGAAGTTCAACCGTGGTCTTTTTCTTTTTCTTTGCTGCGAACATAAGGAACGGGCATAACCGTACTGCACAACCTCCTGCTTTTTCCGAGAAGAACAAGTAAGTCCTCTGAACGACCTCTTCCTTTTTTATGAATCTGTGTTTTGCTAGGGAAAGATTTATGGTTTTGCTGGGTTCTGCTTTAGGGCACTTTTAGAGACCACCTGTTTTAGCTAATGTGGAAACCCTGGGTAGTTTCTTTTAGCTATAGACTGACTTCCCCTTCCTTCTTTGTTTCTCTGGGTGTCAGGGATGTCTGACAACAGTTCCTCCCCTGAAAAGCCTGCTAAAATCTCAACTCCCCTTGCTAAGGAGCTTTTCTCGGGCTCGGGGGCACCTAGTGTAGAAGACCTTGACACTACCCCTACTCCATCTGAGATCGAACAAGACTCCTACCATCAGAGGGTTCCTCGGAAGGACCCAGAGCCCGGTGAACTTGGATCGTCGGCTCTGGATATGAACCGTCCCTCCAAAATAACTGAGGATGATCTGGCGCTGTTGCGGCAACGATATGACATCCCAATAGATATTGCCCTTGAAGTTCCCGGCCCGATGGATCGTGCTAGTCAACCTGATGAGGGCTCGGTGGCACTTCTTCCTGCTTTTTTTGAGTGTGGGCTACGGCTGCCGATGCAACGTTATTTTGCTTGGATGCTGGCCGAGATGGAGATTGCCCCTTGTCAATTGAGTTTAAATAGTTGGAGGATTCTGGCCGGCATATATGTGGTTTGGCACCGGGCAGGCTTAGGTGTACCTTGTTTGGAAGAGGTGAAGAGGTTATATCGTTTGAAGTCTAACCCAACGACTCACTACGGTTGGTATTACCTCTCTGCTTATGATAGTTCGTCCAACCTTGTCCAGAAACTCCCCGACTCTAACAAGAATTTCAAGGATCTTTGGTTCTGGGCTACTGGGGATTGGGGTCGGGTCCTGAGATCGTTTGAGGAGGACGTCTCGGTTCCGGACATCTTCAAGGCTGGAGGTTAGGAGTTTAATACCCCTCTCTTTTTTTTTTTTTTATTCCCGTTCTTAGTTTCTTAGGTTTCTAACTTCTCTGGTTCCTCCCAGCTTGTTGGCGAGATGCTCCCAAGGTTCTCGTCAGGTTTGGAGGCGGGTACATTGGGCTCGGGGGTATGCTGCCCACTGGAGGAAGTTGGTCAATGATGCGGCCTTTGTTGATTCGGGCCTTACTCGGACCGTCCCTCCGGAGGTCTCGGGTTGGATAGGTGGATGTCTGCTGGCTGTTTTGATGATTTTCCCTGTTTGTTTATCATGTGTTTGATGTCTTTGTTATATTCTCGGATCCTGATTTCTCTTTCCCCCTTTTTTGTAGGCATGTCGAAGAGGCCGAAGTTTCTCGAGAAATTGGCCGGTACTATGAAAAAGGCTGGTCATGCGGAAACTGGAACTTCCCGGACGCAACCTGACCCTGCTGGGACTGAGAGGGAGTCTCAAGGGAAAGTTCAGCCGGCTGCTCGGGGTCTATCTTCTCCTGGTGCACAGTCGTCAGGATCTGCTCGTCTTGTTAGTCCGCCGAAGCCTCTTAGGAAGAGGAGGCGTCAGTTCGGGTCAGAAGAGACCGACCTGGTTCAAGGGGAGGAGGAGGATCCTGTCCCGGGCAAGAAAAAAGAAGTTCGTCGGGGGAAAAAATCATCCATGGGCTCCTCCAAGAAGCGAAAGGGTTCTGTAATCCTCGGGGTGGATGACTTGGGAGAAAGCATCCGGGAGGCTACTTCCCATTTGGTACCGGCTTTTAATGAATTGGCCGAGGTGATCCCCCCGGGGGATGTCTCGAGATATGAAGACATCTCTCCCGAAGCTGTAGTGACTGAGATGAGCTCTCAAATGGCAAAGGTAGTTTTATTCTTCCTTTTTCTGACTTCGGTTCTCGGTCTTCTTCATATCGTATCTTGACTCCTCTTTTTTTTGTGCAGGCTACTTACCTCATGGCGAAGAACAAAGACCTTCTTCTGAGTCTGTTGTCCGAGGGTGGTCAGGCTCAGAGGCTTCAGAATCGTCTTACAGAAGTGGAGGCTAAACTGGCTGACCGGGAGGAGGTGATAAAGAATCACGAAGCGACCGCCATTGAGAACTTCAAAATTAATAAGGCTCTTAAGGCTGCTGCTGCCCTGGAGCGAAAGCTTGCCGATAGTGCTCGGGAGGACTTGAAAGCTGCCCAATCTGAGATTGGTGTTTTGAAGGCGAAGGTGGCCAGTGTCGAAACCAAATTGAAGGCCAATGATGAACAAATGGTGCGGGCCCGGGACGATCTCGAGAAGAAAGAAGCCGAGCTTGGGGAGAGAGAGGCCGATCTCGAGGCCGAGAAGGAGGCCATCCGCCTTGAGAGGGTCGGTGATTGTGCTGATCTGATACCGATGGTGCTGCCAAGTCTGAACATGGACCCTATCTATGCGGCCATCAGCTATTGCAAGGGGGATATTTCTGAGGAGGAGTTTCGGAAGTGGCTCCCTCCTCATTCCGAGGAGGTGATGGATCCTAACCCGATCTCGGTGGTTCTGGATTCCGGGGTTCCCCAAGAAGAGCGACCTGATGTTCCAGCCCCCGGCGAGGACTGCCTTGAGATCCCTCCTCCCGTCCCTGAAGTAGAGGTCTCCCATGCTGCCGAGGATGAAGCAGCTGTTCCTCCTCCTGAGATCGAGCCAGTCCTCCCGCCATCTGAGCCAGTTGAGGAAGAAATTCCTGCCCCTGTGCGGGCTGAATGAGAAAGGGTAACCCGACCGGGGCCCTGTGTACACTTTACTTTTTGTAATAACATTAAGCTGTATATGCACATATATATATATATATTTTTATGTGTCCTTATCTCTTTCTCATTTTTCTCTATGCTTCCTGTTTTTTTGAACTCTTTGAGACCCTTCAGGGGTCGATATGGGCCGGAGGGGCATATCCTGACCCCGAGCTGAGTGAGGCACTTGGACCCGGGGAAATGTTACGTCCCTAGTCCAAAGAGCTGACTCGGTGGGACGTACCCCAACCCCGAGCTGAGTGAAAGACTTGGGTTCTGGGGGAATGTTACCTCCCTAAACCTAAAGGAGCTTGACTCGGTGGGACGTAACCCGACCCCGAGCTGAGAAAGGCACTTGGACCGGGGGAATGTTACGTCCCCAGTCCAAAGAGCTGACTCGGTGGGACGTACCCCGACCCCGAGCTGAGTGAAAGACTTGGGTTCTGGGGGAATGTTACCTCCCCAACCTAAAGGAGCTTGACTCGGTGGGACGTAACCCGACCCCGAGCTGAGAAAGGCACTTGGACCCGGGGGAATGTTACGTCCCCAGTCCAAAGAGCTGACTCGGTGGGACGTACCCCGACCCCGAGCTGAGTGAAAGACTTGGGTTCTGGGGGAATGTTACCTCCCCAAACCTAAAGGAGCTTGACTCGGTGGGACGTAACCCGACCCCGAGCTGAGAAAGGCACTTGGACCCGGGGGAATGTTACGTCCCCAGTCCAAAGAGCTGACTCGGTGGGACGTACTCCGACCCCGAGCTGAGTGAAAGACTTGGGTTCTGGGGGAATGTTACCTCCCCAAACCTAAAGGAGCTTGACTCGGTGGGACGTAACCCGACCCCGAGCTGAATAACCAAGTGGCCACAGCGGAACGAAATCCAGCCCCAAGCCGACTAATCAAATGGCCTCGGCGGAACAAAATCCGGCCCCGAGCCGACTAACCCCTGGGACTTCCACAGAAGGGAAATGAATCAACCTTCGAAGCCTTACCGAATCTGGCGCGGGCGTCCCCCTGCCAGACCGGCGGAAAACGAAAACAAGTTTCTGGAAAATAAAAGGCGGGGGTGACTTAGCACCTATCCCAAAATAAAAAACGTCTTTTGCAAAAAAAATAATAACATGGATGTCTCAAAGCAGCGTCCTGCCCGAGGTCTCCAAAACACAATTCTGAATCTTTCAATTCAGTGTCCCGGCGAACCAGGATTCGGATCAGAAGAGCGTTTGAATGGTAAGGGCACATCCTCTACACGTTGGTTCACTGGGGAGCCTGTGTATTGTATGAGGGCTCCTCCTTACCACGCTGGAGCAGGCACACGCCACAGGGGCATAACGCACCCCTGTGCTGTGTCTCCCACAGATCCGGATGATGAATGGATCAAAGAGTGTCCGGGATACTAAGGGTATATTCCTCCTTAGGTCCGGTGTCACTGGAGCTAGCAATCGTCACGGGGGTGTCATCATCCCCCGTGCTATGCTTTCCCACGGATCCATTACATCGGGTAGGTGAGGATCAGAAGAGTGTTCGACACATTAAGGGCATGTTCCTCCTTATGTTCGGTAACACTGGAGTAAGCAATCGTCACAGGGGTATCATCCCTCCCCGTGCTATGCTTCTCACGGATCCTATGCATCGAGTATGCCCCTGAGGACCCGAGCCAAGAGAGATATTTGGTTCTGAGGGAATGTTCCGTCCCCAGTCCAATGAGTATTGACTCGGTGGGACGTAACCCAACCCCGAGCCTAAAACGGCCTCGGCGGAACGAGATCCAGCCCCGAGCCGATTAATGAAGAGGCCTCGGCGGAACGTAATCCAGCCCCGAGCTGATTAATGAAGAGGCCTCGGCGGAACGTAATCCAGCCCCGAGCCGATTAATGAAGAGGCCTCGGCGGAACGTAATCCAGCCCCGAGCCGATTAATGAAGAGGCCTCGGCGGAACATAATCCAGCCCCGAGCCGATTAATGAAGAGGCCTCGGCGGAACGTAATCCAGCCTCGAGCTGAAAGAGTCTTAGTGCTTTGGTCGTTTCTTTTTGTATTAGGCGCTAAGTTTGTCCCCGGTTTTTTGAGTAAGTCTTTCTATTTATGTTTTAAGAAAGTGGACGAGAACCTTTTTGAAAGGAGAAAGTTTTTATTCATGTTTCGGGGACAAACTGCCCTTTTCTCAGTTGATTTGGCGGCCACATGCTCTTTGTCAGGTCGTCATAACTTCGTGGTCAATGTATTTGTTCAGATATCCGTTTCGTGCTAGGTCTTCCATCTGCTCTCGCAGATCTTTACATCCGTCTGTTGCATGTCCTCTGGAGTTGTGGTGTACGCAATAAGCCTTTTGGTTCCTCTTATCCGGGGAAACCTTCGTTGGTCGGGTTCTACTAAGAGGCCTTTCCCCTGGATCTCCATGACAATTTGTCCCAATGGTTTCTTTAGGGGAATGTATGCATCTTCCCCAACCACATGGTTTACTTGGGTCGGGGCCCTTCTCTCTTGGTTGTCTCGGTGCAGTGGTTTGAACTCTTTATGCTTCAGGGGTGGTCTTCTGGATTCTCTTTCTGTTCGGTGGGGGGCGCCTTCCCTTGCGGTTCTTTCTCTGATGGTGCTCCTTTTTCGGGATACTTTCTCCTCGTTCTCTAATAAAACGAATTTTTGGGCCACCTCCAGGGCGGTGGCGTAGTCCGGGGTGTCTTGGATCCTTAGATGGGTCCATAGCCTTCCGACCCTCAAGGCTCCCTTCAAGCTTTCCAGGGCCTCGGGGGATTCATACCCTCCGACTTCGAGTACCATATTATGGTATCTTTCAATAAATATCTTCAAGGTTCATCGTCTCCTTGTTTCATAAGCCTTAGTTCTCCAATCGTCTTTCTGGGGACACAAGACCCCTTGAAGTGTCGTATGAATAACTTTCTCAGTTGTGCGAAGCTGCTGATGCTCCTTGGGGCTAGGTTCCTATACCATAGAATGGCCGGTCCGGCCAGAGTTAGGGGGAACACTTTGCAGATGGCGTCCCCTGTTACCCCTTGTACCTCCATTAGTAGGACGAAACCTTCAATGTGGGTTTTGGGGTCGGTATGGCCCTTGTATGGGGTCATGGTCGGCATGCTGAATCTTTTTGGGAATTTCTCCGACTTTATTTCTTCTGTGAGGGGGGACTCATCTTTGCCGTCCTGGACATCCCCTTTGTTTGTATTGGGGTATACTCCCCATTTGACCAGCTCCTCCCGCAGCCAAGATTTCATGCTGCTGTCTTTGATTCCATGCCGCCCCCTGTGGTTTCTTTTCTTTCTGCTATCTCGGGAGTGGCGCTTCTCAGGGTCGGTGTCTTCTCGCACTTTTTCGGTATGTTCTTTCCCTCTTCTCCGAGTGCTGTGAGGGCTATCGTATGAGGAGTCTGGTGATGATTTGTCATCTTCCTCCTCCCATGTGTCCTCGGTCTGGGAGTCTCTTTGCACCACCACGGATCTTACCCTGTAGGGATCCCTCCTCCGGGGTCTGTGGTCCTCACTTACATCGACAATTCTCTTTCCTTCCGCTATTTCATTCCTTCGTCGGCTAGTCCCGGCCTCGAATTGTCCATTGTGTGCTCCTTCTATCCTTTCCAACCGGTCTACTATGGTTTTTAGCAGAGTTTGGTTTTCCTCCCTTTCTTTCCTAAGGTTTTCCTCGATCTTTTCCATCCAATCTGCAGCCGAGCTCCCTGATGATTGTTGGTTTCCGTCTTCCGCCATTGTCTCACTACGCGAGTTGCTTTTTGTTGAGTTCCCCACAGACGGCGCCAACTGTTGACGGCGAATTTTGGTCTCGGGGCAATACGGTAATATCACCTCCGAGGTAATCCTCCTTCAATAGTGAATTTGTTTGGTTATGGGGGACCAAAAGCAAATTTAGCAAAAGACAGACAAACACACCAATCAACAAGGAGATTTAACGTGGTTCGGTAGATTTTTGATCCGACCTACGTCCACGGACAAGAACAGAATGGTACTCTTTATTACTAAATACGCTTCTCGGGTCTCTTCTTTGTTTTTACAAATCAGAGCTTGATGATTTTGATCACTAATTTTTATGATGCCCCTTACACATACTATGCCCTCCTATTTATAATAACACATAAATCAGACTCCTATTATCATAAGAAATCCTATTTGATCTTAGTCTTCTCCTCTTGTAAGGAATCTTAGTCTAACACTGCCTTCTCTTTTCTTATTCCTTCTTGGATTCTGACTCCTTCTCCTTGTGAGAGTAGGATAATTTGTTTATCTTATCTGCAAGAGTAGGGTGTCGTCATCTTGAACACGTCTTGCCATCTGGTCGGTCTTTATGAGGTCGGTCATGACAATCTTTTATGCTGAGAGTGATTCTGCCGACATTATAGTTCTCGGTATCCGAACCAAAGTGATCGATCTTTTCATGTTGTGTTCGGGTCGGCTTTGATGATTTTAACCAGCCAGGGAATTACCCTTTTGTCCTCGTCGTGCTGCCCTAAATGTCATAGTGCCTGAAAACACCATCAACAGGATACTTATGCAAGTGTGATAGGAGGTTGTGTTTACCGATGGTACGGAAACAACTTTGCTCTGGATAGACCCCGCGGAATCCCATTGGTAGTATGACTATGTGTCTATGGGAATCCGCATCAGGGTAGGTGTATTTGGTCTTAACCTGAGACTTGCATCGCTAGTACTTGCGACAATCGATACGCTTTGTTTTTTTATCGTCCAGGACTTTAACAGGTTCTGTGTATGCCTCTTTTGGGTTTATTGAGAATCGTAGTGTATTGGGTGTGATGTCAAGACGAAAATATCACTTCAGTCATATAGAGATGATGATCATGCAGTGATACAGAACTGGTACTCTAAATGGTTGCAACCATCGGGATAATATGACATGGTCATGATTATCCGATTAAAGAGACTAGTTGCTTGTAATCCGATATATGCTTCGTACGGGGTAGACACTATTCCAGCCCCGGACCTTGCATGTGACATCCGATACTGGATCACAATACGTAATACTACGTATACTACACCTGACATAAATTATATATTCCTTTAAGAATATTTCTGGAGAATTGGGAAGGCACGGTGCTTTGCTAGAAGTCAACCATGTCTCGTAAATCGGTAAAAATATAGTACGATGTACGTACGTGTTCGGATAGTCCGCCGACCGGATTTACTGCCAACATATCCAGGGATATCATGGGTCGCTTCCCGAAGATTCACTGATGACGTATGATTCGAACATAATTAATCTAGGATTAATTACGGAGAAATTTTATCTGATAAAATACTATTTGAAGAGAGAGAACGATTAATTTGGTATTAATCGATCAAATGATATATTCGATATATTAAACGAAATTAAATTTCGATGCATAATTAAAATTATATTTTAATTCGGGCTAACGAATTGATTTAGAATTAATTCGCAAGCGACGTGAATAGTAATTCAAGTTTCCACCAAAACCCATCATCCATATCAATCACCAAAGGTGACTAATGATGTAAGTGAAGTGGGCCCCACTTTAAATTCAAAATTCAAGTGCGCTTGCTCAACACACTTTTGGGCTCGGGTTCGTTTAATCCGATTAAACGAATTTTCCGTCGCGACTTAATTAAATCTGATTTAATTAAATAATAATGCCTAGCAAAATTATTACGAAAGTCGCTCGCGAATTAATTCCAAATTAATTCATTCGCTAAAATTAAAATCCAATTTAATTTCTCGTTGAAATCTGATTTCAATTAATATATCTAATATATTATTTTAGCCCAATTAAATAAATTAAAAAGTAAAATCTGATTTAACTATTAACTTTATTTTACCGATTAATTCCAAATTAATCGCGTTCTCTCCTCTCGATGAATTTAATCCTAGATAAATTCTCGACGCAATTAATCCCAGATTAATTCTTTCTCTGATAATTAATCTGAGATTAATTCTTTCTCTAATAATTAATCCCAGATTAATATTCTCTCTCTTAATTAATCCCAGATTAATATTGTTCGAGTCAAACATCATCGGTGAATCTTTGGGATGCGACCCAAGAGATCCCTGGATATGTTGGCAGTAAATACGGTCATCGGACTATCCGAACACGTGCGTACCCGGTACCACGTATTTACCGATTTAATAGACATGGTTGGCTTCTAGCAAAGCACCGTGTCTACCCAATTCTCCAGAAATATTTTTTCTACGGAATACAAGATCTTTGTCAGGCGTAGTATACGTAGTATTGCGCATTACGATCCAGTATCAGATGTAACATGCAAGGCCTGGGGCTGGAGTTGTGTCTGCCCCGTAAGAAGCATATATCGGATCACTAGCAACTAGTCTCTTTATGATCGGAAAGTCATGACCTAGTCATACTTCCTCGATGGCTATAGCACTTAAAGTACCAGTTCTGTATCCCTGCATGATCATCATCTCCATATGACTGAAGTGATACTTCCTTCTTGACATCACACCTAATACACTGTAATTCTCAGTATACCCAGAAGAGGTGTACACAGAACCTGTTAAAGCTCTGGACAACCAAAACCAAAGTATATTGATTGTCGCAAGAATTAGCGATGAAAGTCTCAGGTTAAGACCAAATACACCTACCCTGATTCGGACTCCCATAGACACATAGTCATACTACCAATGAGATTCCGAGGGGTCTATCCAGAGCGAAGCTGTTTCTGTATCATCGGTAAACAGAACCTCCTATTACACTTGCATGAGTATCCAATACCCAAATATATGAGAATTATGCCGTTACGCTTCCATAACACGCACAAGTGTAATACTAGATTATTCCGCTTTATCGATGTCCAGTCTCGATAATACTACGACTAGGGATATTTAATGATTAAACCTTTGTGGATTAATATTGTCTCATATCTTATTAATCCGGAACTAATCCTAAGGACTTTTATCATTTATATATCCAGGTAACCCAATTACAAATGATAAAAGAGCAATTTCCTTTGTCACATAGTTAATTTGTACAACAACACCATGTTCTGTACAAATAGTGATGCTATGGGTCATAATTATCCAACAAGAACTATAATATCTGGCATAAGAAGGTTCAGTACCTTCTAAACGAGCAAGAATTACTCGATCACTTAAACAATATTATTAACGAACTTGAAGCTGGAAATACATCCCAACATAAACAAGATCATAAGGTCTATGATGCTTAGTTTAAGAGGGACCGAAGTGTGTGTTTTACTTTGCTAAGTTGCATGCATGATGACCTTATTGGAGAGTTTGAGAACTTTCCAACTGCCAAAGAAATGTGGGATCAATTAAGGTTGAAATATGGTTGAACGTTTGCCACAAAGCTTGTGTCTTAACCTTCAGGTTCAATCAATATGTGATGGACCCAAAACACTCCATGGTTGATCACCTTGGGGTAATTTTTGCCTTGATAAGAGAGCTGAAAGCAGCTGGTAATGATCTCACTGATAAGCAAAAAGTATTTTCTGTGATCCGATCATTCCTATTGAGGACAAATGAAATTAGTTCTCAGTCACAATGAAGGGATCAAAACCTTTGATGATATTTCACGTCAACTTGAACTTGAGGCAGAAGGTAAAAAGGTGAATCACAATGCTACTATAGTGGCAAAAGCTTAACAACATAGAGGAAAATGAGCCTCACTATAAGAAATACCAAAAAGGAAAGAATATTGGACCACATGCTGGAAAAGTAGCTAAACATCATAAAAACAAGTGTGTCAAGAAACATAAATCAAAGTTGAAATGCTTTAATTGTGAAAAGAAATGACATTTTGCACAGAAGTGTCCTAAACCTCAAAAGGTTTGTGTAGGAGCGAAGCGGGGTTTCCCACTATACCAATGATGCTCGGCGACCACGACACTGTTGGGCTCGCAGCCCGTAGAGAGTACGGAGTAGCCAGCGGGGGACTAAACCGGAGAATAAAGGAGTCACCACCCAGTGTGAACTGGGAAAAGATTTAAGGCTGCACTCATCCCTCGTAAGGGAAGACCTCAAACCGTTGGGTTCGGAATGGTCCCTTACTTATGCCAGTATAATGGACGGGTTCACACAATGGTATAGCCAAGTCTTACACAGTTCATGCAAGATAATTCAAATAAACACAAAAATTTACACACCCATAAACATGAATATAAATAAAAGAAAATAAAAAACATATTAAATAAAGAAATACGATTATAATAATAATCAAAATCAGGAAAAAGCGTCAATAGTAAATGCAAATAATTAGTCCCACACACATAATGCAAAATAAATAACTAAAGAGGTAAGAATGCATGAAATATAAAGAAAGAGGTCGTCCAGTATGTGCGTGTTCGTGTAGCGTTCGTAAACGCGTTCGAACGAAGTGTTCCAGAGAGTTCACGTTCGTGTAGCGTTCAAAAATGTGTTCGAACGGAGTGAGGGAGAATGCTTGCGTTCGAGTTACGTTCGAAAATACGTACGAATGTTCTTATAAAAACAGCACCAATAATAACATAAACACACATATGTGAATATTTCCCGATCGGTACGTGGAGTTGTATCCCAAGTACATACCACACTAGCATCCATTCGGATTCGACTACGAAATTTATGTATGAGTTTCCATCTGATATACCGCAAAGGATAGCACGCACAATCATTAATGCAATGTAAACGGACATGAAAGTAGATGCGAAATAATAAAATAACGAAAATAAATGGCAAAAATAAATGCGGAATAATAAAATGACGATGAAAGCGAATAAATAAATAAAAAATAAAAGTGAAATAAAATAACGATAAAAGTAAAATAAAATAACAAAATAAAAAAGAATAATGAAATGCCAAAAGAAAGAAAAGTGTGACCAAATATTTGGCCGTCTTTAATGTAGGACTTCGCATACCCGACTAGACATATTTCACGTCCCGCCCGGCATGCCGTGTCCGGAATTATAAAATAAATATAGTAAAGGGTGCCCTCAAGTCTTACCTTATAAGTTGTTTCTCGGAAGCCCGTTAGGCCGTCGCAGGAAAGATTAAAGCTTGCTATTTTTTTGTTTGCTGTTTCTGCTAGCTGTTTCACTATTTTAGCTCGTTGTTTTTATTATTTTTGGGCTGCTGTTTTTACTGTTTGTGGGCTGCTGTTTTTGCTATTTTTTGGGCTGCTGTTTTTGCTATTTTTGGCTTTGTTTTTGCTATTTTCTAAACTATTTTTCAGTGATTGTAGCGGCTATTTTCTGCGGTTTTTAGGGACTATTTTTGGACTATTTTTTGTGATTGCAGGGGTTGTTTATTGCTGTTTTTGTTTGGTTTTTAGGGACTGGTTTTGGTTTGTTTTGTTCACTATTTTTTGCGTTATTTCACGGTGATGTGGGGCTGCTTTTGGCTCAGTTTTGGCGGGGTTATTTTCGGTTGTGATTTTTCCGTGTGAAGTGTGTTGCCGTGTGTGAGTGTTTTGGCTTCTTGTGTGAGTGTGTGCTGCCGTGTGTGAGTGTGTGTTCATTGTGTGAGTGTGTGTTGTCGTGTGTGAGTCTGTGTTACCGTGTGTGAGTGTGTGTCTAGAAATAAAGTTTTTAGGTTTGTTTGGTGAATGCCGTATGTTTGTGTGTTCCCCCCTTAGGGTTTGGTCAAGCCCATTTTTTATAATGTTTTCAAGGGATCTCCAATCAAGGAAACAAATCAAATAAATATGAGAGATATTTTCTTAATTTATTTATGGAACAAAATCTCTAAATTTGGTGAGGATGGGATTTCATATCTCTTTAAATTGGAAGGTAATTTGAGGGATTTTTGACATGTGTTTTGCATGAGATTTCTTTTATTTGGGAAGGCTTGGGCGTGCATGGGCTTTGTGTGGGCCCTGGTAATGTGCTGCATGGATTTTGTGTGGTATTTAGTGTGGGCATGGATTGTATGGGCTTTCATTGGTTGCAGGGGTTTTGGGCCGAAGCTAAGGTTTGAAACAGAAACTAATTGAGCAAATCCAGGGTGGGCTAGCGAGTTCGAATCCGATGTGGTGCTAATTTGTTGGAGGCTTTCTTTCCTTCCGGCATTTGTTTCCCATGAATTCTGTAACTTTTCAGGTAGTGCCTCCATACGAGGCTCATCATTGGGCTTATGCAAAAATACAGTGTCTACAGTCGCCCCCAATTTGATGGGGCTTGTGCAGTGTGTGACAGTGACAACCATATCCAAGTCATGCATGCATTTTTACTTACCTTGTTCGTCAGCTGTTGCCAGACTTACCTGTTGTTTCACTTCGATCTCTGAGTTGAGTTGATGGCGAGGTGTTTCGACCTATGGGTCTTGTTCCCGAACCACCAAGTGTGAGATGGTTCATTCCCGAACCGTTCCTTGTGTAAGATGGTTCATTCCTGAACCATTACTGGTGTGAGATGGTTCATTCCCAAACTGTTACTGGTGTGAGATGGTTCATTCCCGAACCGTTACTGGTGTGAGATGGTTCATTCCCGAACTGTTACTTGTGTGAGATGGTTCATTCCCGAACCGTTACTGGTGTGAGATGGTTCGTTCCCAAACCGTTATAGGTGTGAGATGCGTCGATCTCTGGCTCATTCCCGAACTGAATTGAGTTGATGGCGAGGTGCTTTGACTTCTGGGCTTTATTCTCGAACCATCTATGTGCTTTTTCCCGAACTATACTGAGTTAATAGTGAAGTACTTCGACCTCTGGGCCTTATAAATGAACCATCTCTGAGCTTTATTCCCGAACTATGCTGAGTTGATAGTGAGGTGCTTTGACCTCTGGGCTTTATTCCCGAACCATCACTGGGCTTTATTCCCGAACTGCGCTGTGTTGATGGCGAGGTGCTTCGACTTCTGGGATTTATTCATGAACCATCTCTGGGCTTTATTCCCGAACTGTACTGAGTTGATGGGGAGGTGATTCGACCTCTAGGCTTTATTCGCGAACCATCTCTGGGCTTTATTCCCGAACTGCGCTGAGTTGATGCCGAGGTGCTTCGACCTCTGGGCTTTATTCCTGAACCATCTCTGGGCTTTATTCTCGAACTTTGCTGAGTTGATGGTGAGGTGCTTCGACCTCTGGGCTTTATTCCCGAACCATCTCTGGGCTTTATTCCCGAAATGTGCTTGAGTTGATGGTGAGGTGCTTCGACCTTTGGGCTTTATTCCCGAACCATACTGGGTGTGAGATCTTTCGATCTCTGGGCTTTATTCCCGAACTAAGTTGAGTGATGGTGAGGTGCTTCGATCTCTGGGCTTTATTCCCGAACCATGCTGGGTGTGAGATGCTTCGATCTCTAGTTCATTCCCGACCCGAATGGGTGATAGCGTTTTGGTCCTCTTGCGTGACTCTTCGATCCACTTGGGAGTTTTTCTATGATGATGAGGTGCTTCGACCTCTAGGATTCATTCCCAAACTACTGATAATGTGGGCCTCGACTCTGGGATTCCTTCCTAAACTGTCGAACTGATGGTGGTGAGGCATTTCACCCCCTGATTCGTCCTCATTCTCGAGGCTCTTTGCTCGTCCTCATTCCCAAGGTTGTCGTCCATTCCCGGAGTGCCATTCCCGGCTTGCTCGTCCTCATTCCTGAGGAGTTGCTCGTCCTCATCACTTTTCTTTTTCTTCAAAGCCTGCGAACAAAAAAATAAAAATTGTGTGCATGTGACATGTATGTATGTATGCATGGATGCATTTCCTATTCCGATGGGTTTTCTTTGTCCATTTGGCTTGATGTCATCACAGGTTAGGCCTTCCTTGCGCTCTTTGGTGCCCTTTGCCTATAGAGGTCTTTGGTCGCCCCCTTGGCTTGCTGACATTTTCCTTCTGCCAAGTCTCCCCTAGTGATTGCTCAGTTTTCTTTGGTCTTAGGGCTCAAGGTCTCGTTGTGTCCCTTATGAGCGTGGTGGTAGACTGGTCGCCCCCAAACCTGGCTCATCTTTCTGCTCTTCGCAACCCGCACTGGGTCAAAGTAGATTACGCCTTCTTGAAAGCGGCTTCATCCTTTTGGGATCATGTCTTCCGATTCTCAGGTTTCTAAATGTGCCCTCTCCCTGAAATTGGACTCCATTGTCTGTCACTATATGATGTGGCATTCCGTATCGACATACTATATTACGGGCTATGAAATAGTCCCAATAGTTACACATATTATTGTCCTCAAAGAATGCCCGGTAATTAAACCAGAGAACCTACAAAATACTCAATGCAACTCAAATCCAAGTCTTTGAATAAATCATCTAAGCTAGACTCACAGCATGTGTGTGCACAAAGTTTCATTTACAGCTTGGTTCCCAGGTAAGTCAACTCAATGATTTCGTTTCAAAAAGTGGGATCGATGGGTCAAACCAACCTAGATATCTCAATTTATGCTCTGCAATTGGTTTTTCCAGTGCTCAGTATGGTATGATTTTCTTTTTTCTTTTCTTTTATCTATCTCTTTTTTTTTTTTTTTTTTTTTTTTTTTTTTTCAACACACCTACCCTTTAAGGTAGCATTTCTCCTCATGGTGGTCCTAATACTCGCCCATGGGTAGCTTCACGCTTATCGGTTATAGGTGGTTTAATTGTTTTCTTTAGAGACTTATCTTTTATTTTCAACCATACCACATATCATAACACAAGAAAATCAGGATAGACATCTAAGCAAATAGTCATTCATCGACCTGCAATTTCTTCAACTAGTCACTTTGCTAACAACTCAGGTTTTCATTGCTAAAAACCTATAATTAAGTGCTTACGAGTCTAACATAGATCAACTACTCAAATTATTAGATAAAGTACATCAAGAACTTATCGTTTCTAAGATTTCACCCTAAATCAAACAATTTCATCATTGGACTTATGCTTAACTATTAAGGACTAAAAATAAATAATTTTTTTTCTGGCTGAAGGCCCCCCAATGGTCTTTCTATTATGGTTGTAAAATTTTATATTCTCACTGTGCGGGTACTGTCAGATTGTCCCCAGCGTTAGTCAAAGCTTGTAGTTGCTCGGTACTTTTGGTGATGTTGGTCTCCAATTGATCCATGCGATAACCTTCACTGCCTGACACATCCATGCTTGCTAACCTCTTCTTGACAAGTCTTCATTATTCTCTAACCCAAAGGATGTCTATGATGGCTTTTAGACAAAGGGGTTAACATGATGCATGTATATGAGCGATGCATGTGGTTAACAAAACAACATATACCCTTTCGACTTTATTCCTCCCAAACTCGTGGTAAGTCCATTTCTGTCCTAGGTATGGCTTATTTTATGCAACAATGTGGGGTACACAAAATCTTTCTCTCTTACGCTATAGAGGTGAACCTTGGCTACCTTAGTCCATTTTCATCGGTAAAGGACAAAGACCGCCCATTTACAAGATTGACTAAGCCTATTATGGGGATCGTGTCATTGTCTAGAAACGACGAATTGGGCCTTCGGTAATCACGGTTGTGGGGATGGACTTGGAGATATCCAAAATTATACAAATATGCCATAACAAGGCGTATCCTTCGTGGATGAAAGCCAGTGCGGATATCAGACTCATGTATTTGACATATTCAGATCATGTTTGGACCTTCTAAGCCCATCAAGGTTTTAATTCAAGTTGGCCCGTTATCATTTTAAAGCGTTCAATCAGATTAATGCGAGGTGTAAACTTGTCCCAGTTGAAAAGGCCCAACATGTTTACACTTTTGCGATAAGGTGGCTAAATAACTTCAAATGATATGGGGCCCAAACATAAGGTGGCCCGTCGTAATTTTGAAAACTTTTGGCCCAATCGTCATAAGATATAAACTTGTCCCAGTTTAAAGGGCCCAACAAGTTCGTATCCTATGACGAGAGGCCCAAATGGATCCAAATGATAATGGTCCCAAACACAAGCATAGAGGTAGCTTCTATAGGACATATAACTATGGTTCACATGTGGGCTTATAAGGGTATGGACAAAGGCTCCAGCCGGCGAAGGGTGGCTCACAACTAGGTCACCCCCCCCAATGTGAACTGGGAAAAGATTTAAGGTTGCACTCACCCCTTGCAAGGGAAGACCTCAAAACGTTGGGTTCGGAATGGTCCCTTACTTATGCCAGTATAATGGACGGGTTCACGCAATGGTATAGCCAAGTCTTATACAGTGCAAGATAATTCAAATAAACACATAAATTTGCACACCCATAAACATGAATATAAATAAAAGCAAATAAAAAGAATATTAAATAAAGAAATAAGATTATAATAATAATCAAAAGTAAGAAAAAGCGTCAATAGTAAATGCAAATAATTAGTCCCACACACATAATGCAAAATAAATAACTAAAGAGGTAAGAATGCATGAAATATAAAGAAAGAGGTCGTCCAGTGTGTACGCGTTCATGTAGCGTTCGTAAACGCGTTCGAACAGAGTGAGGCAGAATGCTTGCGTTCGAGTTACGTTCGAAAATGCGTTCGAACGTTCTTATAAAAACAACACCAATAATAACATAAACACACATATGTGAATATTTCCCGAGGGGTGCGTGGAGTTGTATCCGAAGTACAGACCGCACTACCATCCATTCGGATTCGGCTATGGAATTTATGTATGGGTTTCCATCCGATATACCGCAAAGGATAGCACACACAATCATTAATGCAATGTAAACGGACATGAAAGTAGATGCGAAATAATAAAATAACGAGAGATAAATAACGAAACTAAATGGAAAAAATAAATGCGGAATAATAACATGACGATGAAAGCGAATAAATAAATGAAAAATAAAGGCGAAATAAAATAACGATAAAAGTAAAATAAAATAATAAAATAAAAAAAAAAGAATAATGAAATGCCAAAAGAAAGAAAAGTGTGAAAAAAATTTGGCCGTCTTTAATGTAGGACTTCGCATACCCGACTGGACGTATTTCACGTCCCGCCCGGCATGCCGTGTTCGGAACTATAAAATAAATATGGTAAAGGGTGCCCTCAGGTCTTACCTTCTAAGTTGCTTCTCGGAAGCGCGTTAGGTCGTCGCTGGAAAGATTAAAGCTTGCTGTTTTTTCTGGTTTGCTGGTTCGCTATTTCTGCTCGCTGTTTCTACTCACTATTTTTACTATTTTTAGGCTGTTGTTTTTGTTGTTTGTGGGGCCGCTGTTTTTACTGTTTTTTGGATTGTTATTTTTGTTATTTTTGCTATTTTTTGGACTTTTTTTCGGTGATTGTAGGGGCTGTTTTCTATGATTTTTAGGGACTGTTTTTGGACTATTTTTCGGTGATTGCAGAGGCTGTTTATTGATGTTTTTGTTCGATTTTTAGGGACTGGTTTTGGGTTGTTTTGTTCACTATTTTTTTTGTTATTTCACGGTGATGTGGGGTTGCTTTTGGCTCGGTTTTGGAAGGGTTATTTTCGGTTGTGTTTTTGCCGTGTGAAGTGTGTTGTCGTGTATGAGTGTTTTGGCTTCTTGTGTGTGTGTGTTTTCGTGTGTGAGTATGTGCTGCCGTGTGTGAGTGTGTGTTCCTTGTATGAGTGTGTGTTGTCGTGTGTGAGTGTGTGTTGCCGTGTCTGAGTATGTGTCTAGAAAGAGAGTTTTTAGGTTTGTTTGGTGAATGTCGTATGTGTGTGTGTTCCCCCTTTAGGGTTTGGTCAAGCCCCTTTTTTATAATGTTTTCAAGGGATCTCCAATCAAGGAAACATATCAAATAAATATGGGAGATATTTTATTAATTTATTTAGGGAACAAAATCTCTAAATTTGGTGAGGATGTGATTTCATATCTCTTTCAATTGGAAGGTGATTTGAGAGATTTTTGACATGTGTTTTGCATGGGATTTATTTTATTTGGGAATGCTTTGGCGTGCATGGGCTTTGTGTGGGCCTTGGGCGTGTGCTGCATGGATTTTGTGTCGTGTTTGGTGTGGGCATGGATTGTATGGGCTTTCATGGGTTGTAGGGGTTTTGGACTGAGGCTAAGGTTTGAAACAGAAGCTAACTGAGCAAATCCGATGCGGGCTAGCGAGTTCAAATCCGATGTGGTGCTAATTTTTTGGAGTCTTTCTTTCCTTGCGGTATTTGTTTCCCATGACTTCCGTAAATTTTCAGGTAGTGCCTCCATACGAGGCTCATCATTGGGCTTATGTAAAAATACAGTGTCTACAGTTTGTCCTTATCCTTCTCTTCCAAGAATTTTAGTATGCTCACATGTTTCAGTGGCTCATTCTCTCATTGTTTGAATTGTAGACTCAAGAGCAATAAAGCACGTGATCTGAAATCGTGCAAGATTAGTAGATTATCATTGAATGTTAGTGGAAATATATTTTGTGATAATGTAACATCCCCAATCTGAAAATATTACCGGCAAGGATATGCCATACTATCCCCTTAGGCCTCTGACTTCTGACTGTAAACAATACTGATACTCTTTTCAAATGCAATCACTCATATGGGACCAATGCCCAAAACCATGACATAGTATAAAAATAGTTCACATAAGACTAAACGTACAAATATCAACTATCTCAAAACTCTATACATGAATATTCATACACATCTTTAGTATAGAACTATCTGGATTGAACTTTACTTAACTCAACTGACTAGATCTCTGACTGGTGGACTCAGACCCTCTAGTGACTGCCTTCGGTATCTGTCCTATCGAGCTCGTCCTCTGGGAATACCTACAAAATAAAGAAACTGGGAGTGAGGGGTTAGACCGTTTGTACGATCTAATTGAGTGGACGGTTTTTAAAGTGAAAACTGAAATACTTTATGAAATCTCATTTTTGGGTATCAAATCAGAACTTTTCTGAAAACTTTACTTTGTCTCAAAACAGATCTCACTCTAGAAAACCTTTATAAAAATCTTTTCTGAAAGTTTCTTGTAAAACTATTGTTACTGAAAACTTTACTTTCTAGAAATATTTTCTCTGAAAATTATTTCTGAAAACTGAATCTCAAATTACTTCTGAAACTGAGCTCTGTATCTCTGTTGAAAAACTTGACGCATTGGGGCATTACGTATCGCTGTCCCCCCATACGCCTAACTAGAGTTAGGAGTGCAAATCCATGACTGTGGGGCATTACATATCATCGTCCCACAAAGCATGCCACTCATGTCCCTGAAATTAGTGGTCTTGGGGCGTTGCGTATAGTCGTCCCCCAAGCCACTAAACTAGAACTAGGGGTGCAGATCTATACTACCCACCAAGCTTTGAAACTAGGATCTAGGGGCATCTGTCATCCTTAGTCCTGAACTAAGATCTGGGGGCGTTACGTATCGTCGTCCCCCCAGTTCTCTACATGTGCAAATGTGTTGTCCGTCAATTTCATGTCTGTACAAGTTACATACTGAGGTGGGTTTTTCCCCCATGTCTCGAAAATAATAAATCACAAGCTTTTAAAATTTATTTTCTAAAATATTTCTTAAAAATTTACTTTTTCATAACTAACTGTAATAAAACTGGCTAACGCCCTAAGTGCGTAAAAATAAGTCTGACATGAAAAATAGCATAACGAAAATCAGCTTAAAAGGATAGTGTCTACTCACTGGTTGAAATATGGCTGTCCTATACCACTTCGTTGAAGGAAATTGTAATTCCTGCAGTGATCTATAAGCGTTAACTTGGTGAGATTATAAACCATAAGACAAGTTCGGAACTAAGCTAAACTTCTCAATTCAAGTACGTGATATCGTCACTTGGTATGTCATGCTTGTAATAAGATGTAATGTATGTACGCGAACTCATACGAGACCCTAAGGGTGGTATCTAAAATTGATTTGGGATGATTTTGGGTCACGCGTCGCGACGCGCCACATTCCAAAAATGTCCTACCTTTTTCCAGTGCGCGTCGCGACGCAACGCCCTTTAACGTCGCAACGTGAACCAGTTTCCAGGATTCTATTTTTTTTTCCTTAATTCTTCCTTACCCAAATGCGTCACCAACACACAACCCATCTTATTACACTCAATTTCACGTACACTAAATCACCATCTCATCAACAATCAACTTTTAATCTATTTCATTTACTTCACTTAATTTTATACCGAAAACTTAATAAGTTGGGGTTTCTCAAAATTACCATTGTCTTAATGCAAAAAAAATCACACAATCATCATCACACCCAAGCTCACAACATATTACAAGTATCAAATCATCAAAATTTAATATATCACAATTTGGGTCATGGATTTCTTACCTCTTTTCTTTTAATGGTTGCCAAGCTCTTTTATCCTTTGTTTCTTTATTCTTTTTCTTTCATCTTCCCTCTTTCTTCTTCTTATATTCTTTTTCTTTTCTTCTATTCTTCTCCTTCTTCTCTTTCTTTATCACGTTATTCTCTTCTTTCTTTTTAATTTTTAGGGATACATGAACAATGTTCCCTTTTTATACTTGGCCATTTTAAAAAATTAGAAAATTATAGAAATTTGAAGAAACTTGAAGAATTATCTAGATAAGTCGGAGTCATTATTCATCCGAATTTTTGATCTGTTTTTTGACCAGTTTCTGGTTCGAATTTGGAAAAATATTCAACGCGAAAGTTGTAGATCTCGATCTCAGCTTTCCGGAGTGGATGAGAAGAGGAGGTTATATGCGTTGGATCCTACCAGCTCATCTTACATGGTGGACGCGCACTGATCTTGCATGATGTGCTTCATGTACCTACCATTCGATATAATCTATTATCAGTTACAACTTTGATGTAATTAGGATTTATTTTTAATTTCAAGAATAATGGTCTGTCATTTTATCTTTATAGAATTTTATATGGTCATGGAACTTTAAGAGACGATTTGGTCTTGTTGGACATTGATATGAGTTTTAATAATAACTTTTTTACTATTACATCTCCATCTATTTCTTCGCATGCTATATTAGGACATATTGGATAAGAAAGAATGTCTAGACTGGCAAGATAAAGGCTATTGGGTTCTCTCATAAAAGTGAAACTTCTAACATGTGAGCTTGTCTTATTGGAAAGGCAAATAGAAAGACTTTTGGTAAGGCTAAAAGATCATCACATCTTCTAGAATTGATTCATTCGGACATATGTAGCCCAATGAATATGAAGCACGACATGGTGTATTTTATTTCATTACTTTCATAGATGATTAATCGAAGTACAAATTTTATGTTGGCTCAACGTTCTGAAGTTTTGAATTGTTTCAGGCGCTTTATTACAGAAGTTGATAATCAAAAAGAAATAAGCGTTGAGACTTTTCATACTGATCGAGGACGAGAATATTTATCCGATCAGTTAAGAGAATTTTATGAAATAAAATGGATACATAAGCAGTTAACGTTACCCGGAATACCGTAACAAAATGGTGACACAAAAAGAAGGAATCATACTCTACTTGACATAATTAGATCTATGATGGCACAAGCAAGCCTCCTGATAAATTTTCGGGGGGATGTTTTACTGACAGCCATAGATATTCTTAATTGTTTACCTTCAAAGTCAATTCATGCCACTCCATATCAGTTATGGAATGGTGAAAAGCCAAATTTGGAAGGCTTACGCCTATAGGGATCATTAGGATTTGTTCACAACTCTTCCCATAAGTTTGAAAAGTCAGATATTTTGAAAACTCTAATGGATACGTTAAGTACAGTGAACATCCTAATGAAGGATTTACAGAATTTGAATCCCATGATGTGGATTTTCTAGAGGATGACTACCCTAGAATTGGTAAAGTAAAAAGAGGACTTGAGCTCTATGAGTTAGAGGAAACTAAAGACGGCATAGCACAACCTCATGATATGGATTTAGATTCACAAAATTATGAGACTACTGAAGACAGTGGGAGCAAACCATCTGAAACTTTTTTAGAGTCACAGTTACGAATAAGTTCGTGCGGAAATGTTCCTCGCAAATATTTTGAAATAGAAGGTGAGACATTCGTAATTATTTTTGTGGATGTTGATGAACCTTCTTTGTATAAAGAATCGCTTGATTCACTTGTTTCGGATAAGTGGCTTAATGCCATGGAAGAGAAAATACGTTTCATGATGGATAACCAAGTTTATGAGCTAATTGATTTACCACCTAGGCGCAAGACAATTAGAAATAAATGAGTCTTTAAAATTAAGCGCAATGCTAATGGATCAATAGACAAATTGATGTGATTCTAGGAGCACCAGATTCAGTATAGAGTATAATTGATCCAATACATGTACTACCTGGACTAATTATAAGACATAGAGCTCAGAAAATCAAGGACGCCATGGCAGGTCTAGCCTAACGTCATGTAGCCGAGATGAATAAAGACATTAGAGGCCAAGTGGACTTCAAGGAAGAGGGTTCAAGGGTCATACACCTGACCCAAGTCATCGAAGAGCAGAATGAATCAGTTTCATCTGCTTAGGCTTAATTTCATTATACTATTATTACTTATTTATTTATATGTATGGACCAAAATATGGATGCACGTTTTATTTAACTTGTGTTAATTTATTTTTATTTATTTGTTGGTTTCTAAATGGGCTAGAAATTATGAGTTATGAGTTTGAGTTGATTATGGGTAGTTTATGGTTATTTTCGTCTTTTTGTTTTAATAGGATTTCGGTTTGTGTGATTATTTAAAGCCATATTTTTTAAATGAAAAACATAAAACCCCACTATCAAAAAACCTAGCATTGTGCATGGGTTTTATTAGTGAGAGAAGAATAATCCTTCCAAATTCATTGATTGAATAAAGACTCATCAAAATATTGACATTCTTTATGGCGTCCTTTGATGGCAAGTTTGATCTGAGGCAATCTTCGAAGGTTTTTCTTTGGTTTATTTCATTGTCCTTTTTATGCATGGCAACGGGTCGGGCTCGGGCCGGGCTTGTAAAAGCCCGGCCCGAGCCCGGCTGAAAAAAAATTGGCCCGGGCCCGGCAAAAGCCCGGCCCGAGCCTCTGCCGGGCCGGGCCGGGCCGGCCTGGTGCGGGCCGGGCTCGGGCCCGGGCCAAGCCCGATTTATTTAAAAAAAAATTGATTTTGGCATTATTGCCAATTGCTGCCTCTTTCTTCAGTTTGTTGTGTCAATTAATCATCACCAAGTTGAAAAATGAAGTGTAATATTTTCGGTTTGATAATAACAATGACAGTGCCGTAATAACAATGATTGTGGGGTAAGCCCATTTGATCCTCAGCCTCTCAACTGACAACTCTCAAGTCTCAAAGCAGTGTTGTAAGTTGTAACAGCAACTCTAATGCCAATAGTTTTGCATAATACCATCATGAACCAATTCAATACCAAAATATTTATAAATTTCAACTACTTTGCAGTCAAAGGTAGAAAAAAAAAAAGAAATCAAAAAGAGATAAAACAATAGAAATAGAAGCATTATTCCAAGAAAATTAGCTAACAATCCAAATATCAAAAGTTTCAAACAATCACAAATAATACATAAAAAGTTTCAAGAAAATTAGCTAACAATCCAAATACCAAAAGTTTCAAACAATTACAAATAAATACATCAAAAGTTTCACAAACAATAGAAGCATTATATTCCAAGAAAATTAAAACAATAGAAGTATTATAATGCATTGAATCAAACAATCACAAATAAATACATCAAAAGTTTTTTTTTATCATAAACTAACATTAGTATTTAGTATTTTAGTCAAGTGTTTTTTTTTTTTAATTATTTAAGCCCGGGCCGGGCCGGGCCCGGGCTTAATGGCCGAGCCCGGCCCGGGCCCGGGCCCGGGTCGGGCTCGATTTTCAGGGCCCAGCCCGGGATTTTCATATCCCGGGCCGGGCCAAAGTCCGGCCGGGCCGGGCCTTGCCCGGGCTTTTCTGCCATGCATAGTCCTTTTCTCATTAATTCTTTGTCATTGAAAGTCTTCTGATTTGAAACTGTGTATCAATAGCCCAAAAAAATAAAAACCAGACCCACGCCTGACAATCTAGGCATGACTCATTGACTCTGTATCTTTTGAGTTGTTGACCATTGATTCCCAATTTTTTCTCTTGATTTGGGTGAAAAAAATTAAAAAAAAAAAAAAAAAATACAGGCCCATTTCAGACTTTGCATATTGAAGGTGAATAATGGCAACTGAAGTTGACCACTGGCTTGGCATTTGCGCCTTGTCTTACGTAATATAAGGCCCAATGATATTTTTCTTCTTTGACCAGAATTGGTCTGCTTGGTTAAGGGCGTTTGGGTTTTAGCCATCACGTGAACACCTGATCAATCTCGGCAAGTGTCTATTATTTAGTGATTTTGTTATTTCTTTTATGTCCTTGTTTACTATAATTGCATGCTTATTAGGTCTTTTTGATTATCTTGTTATAGGGTGAAAATTGGGCATTGTTGGTTGTCGTTCTTGTGCACGAGTATCATAAAACTACTGTGACTATTTTTTCTTTTCTAATGTAATTTTTGATAGGGTCATATTTGAAAAATAATTTAAAAAAATCAAAAAAATCAATCCAAATTGATCATTTTTCCATGATTTTGCATAGTGCACACCGTACTTAACATACTTGTTGCACTTGTCTATTTTATTCATTTCTCTTGTAAAACTTTAGGTTTTATTAATTGAGTATCGTTTTTGCTTCTTGAATCACATCTCATTTTACTTGATATCCTTATTCTTTTGATTCATTCTGGATTTTGCTGACTTTTGGACTACGCACTGGTTGTGCAATTCCTTGGTGGTTAGCACTCGACATTGAACGGAGGTAATCACTTCGAGTGGAGTGTTTGTGAGAGAGTGAAAAACCAGAGCTTGTGAGATTTCTTTTATTTTAGTTATTCTATTTATTTCTTGTTATTACTGACATGTTTGTTAAGTGAGATGACAGAGAAAGACATGGGCGTTAATGCAAAGTTTAATACCATGGAGAAGAATATGGCTGAGTTGCGGGAGATGTTTGGAAATATGAACGCGGCAATAGAGAGGTTGTCGAGGGAGGTTACTAGTCTCCAATTATCTAGTGTTTAGAAGGGGATTGAGGGGCCACGATAATCTAGAAAGGAACAGACAAAACAACAACCCTTTAGGGTATCTATAAATGAGGATAAGGCATAGAAAAATATGGATGATATGGAAGACTTTGATGAGTTCTATGATAAAGAATATATTTATAGACCGAGGGATATGCAGTATGAGAGGAAATATGATCGGCATGATATGAGGTTTGATGAGCGGAGAGGTTTTCAAATAGGGGGGAATGATCTATGGGAGAGATGATAGACAATTTGGTGTTAGATTTGGAGATAGATATAGGAGAGATGAATATGATGAGCGTAATTATAACTACCGAATGGAGCCTGACATGAGAGATCTTGGTAGAAGAGAGGATATAGATGGTGACTTAGGTAGCATCAAGATGCAAATTCTATCTTTCCAAGGCAGAAATGATCCAAAGGCGTATTTTGAATGTGAGAGAAATATCAATCTGATTCTTAATTGCCATAGGTATTCTGATGAAAAGAATTTGAAGTTGGCCACAATTGAGTTTACTGACTATGCGATAATTTGGTGGGATTAGTTGGAAATTAACGGTAAGAGGAACCGTGAGAGGCCAATGGAGACTTGGGAGGAGTTAAAGGCTCTCAAGTGAAGAAGATTCATTCCAAGCCACTACTAATGAGAGTTATATCAAAAGCTACGTCATCCATATCAAGGGTCGAAAAGTGTTCAGGACTATCATACTGAGATGAAGGTAGTCATGATTAAGGAGAATGTGGTGGAGGATAGGAATATTGGGTTTTTACTATAGTCCCAAGATCATTTAAGCATTATGGATATGTGAATACAATAAATAAGTATGGCAGAATCATACTTACATTGATCGGCTTTTGCGATGCGAGGAACAACAAAAATTCTTCAAGCTTTTCCTCCAAGGTGCTCACGGCAAAGCTCCAATTTTTGCTCCTTTGATTTTCGGTCAAGCCATCCATGGATGGTCTCCAAGCTCCAAGCTTTGAATGATGATTCCATGCTCAAGGGTTTGTTTCCTTATCACCTTTGGATGACTCCTAATGTGTACTAGCACTCTTGAAATTTTGCCACAAAATTTCTATTTCCCCTTGGTGAAGCTCACGTCATTGAAGGAAATGGAAGAGAGAGTTTTTGGCCCTTGGCCGAATGTGAGGGAGAAGAGAGAAATGAGGAAGATGAGATGGGTTTTGTGTATTTGGTTTTCCAAAAACGAATACCAAAAAACCAAAGTAAAAAATTACAAGGCAATAAAGTCTTTCAACCACCCACATCACTCATGAATAGTGATTGACATCACATCACTGAAAGTGACAAGACATCCATCACTTGAATGACTAAAGATGTGACGCTTGATGTGACTTGTGGGCCGCACTTGAATTCGAAATGTGAGTGGGCCCACAAACACTCCCGGGCTCGGGTTCGCTAATTCCGAATTAACGAATTTTCCGTTGCGATGTAATTAAATCAAATTTAATTAAATAATTATGCCTAGCAAAATTACTATTCACGTCGCTAGCGAATTAATTCTAAATTAACTCGTTCGCCCAAATTAAAATCTAATTTTAATTCCGCGTCGAAATCTAATTTCGTATAATATATCGAATATATTATTTGATCGATTAATTCCAAATTAATCGTTCTCTCTCTTTAAATAATATTTTATCCCAGATAAAATATCTCAGTAATTAATCATAGATTAATTTTCTCTCTCTAATAATTAATCCCAGATTAATTATGTACGAGTCATACGTCATCGGTGAATCTTCGGGAAGCGACCTATGAGATCCCCGGATATGTTGGCAGTAAATCCGGTCGTCGGACTATTCGAACACGTACATACCTAGTACTACGTTTTTACCGATTTACAAGACATGGTTGGCTTCTAGCAAAGCACCGTGCCTACCCAATTCTCCAGAAATATTCTTAAAGGAATATGTAATCTTTATCAGTCATAGTATACGTAGTATTGCGTATTACGATCCAGCATCGGATGTCACGCGCTAGGCCTAGGGCTGGAATTGTGTCTGCCTCATACGAAGCACATATCGGATCTCTGGTAACTAGTCTCTATAATCGGATAAACATGACCTAGTCATAATATCCCGATAGCTGCAGCATAAAAGAGCACCAGTTCCGTATCCTACGTGATCATCATCTCCACTATCACTGGAGTGATACTTCCATCTTGACATCACACCCAATACACTACGATTCTCAATATACCCAGAAGAGGCGTACACAGAATCTGTTAAATCCCTGGACGACCAAAACCAAAGTATATTGATTGTCGCAAGTATTAGCGGTGCAAGTCTCAGGTTAAGACCAAATACACCTACCCTGATTCGGACTTCCATAGACACATAGTCATACTACCAATGGAATTCTGAGGGGTCTATCCAGAGAGAAGCTGTTTCCGTACCATCGGTAAACACAACCTCCTATTACACTTGCATGAGCATCTAATACCCAAATATATGAGAAGTATGCTGTTATGCTCCCACAATGCGCACAAGTGTAATACTAGTCTATTCCGCATTATCGATGTCCAATCTCGATAATACTACGACTAGGGATATTTAATGATTAAACCTTCGTGGATTAATACTGTCTTATATCATCTCAATCTGAAACAAATCATAAGGACCTTCTATCATTTATATATCTTGGTAATCTAATTACAAATGATAAAAGAGCAATTTCCTTTGTCACATAGTTAATTTGTACAACAACACCATGATATGTACAAATAGTGATGATATGGGTCATAATTGTCCAACAATCTCCCTCTTGGCCTATAGCCAATCACTCAAGTGTCCTACACCAGAACTATGTACGATTCGCTCTAACTTCTGCTGAGAAAATGCTTTGGCCATCGGATTTGCAGTGTTATCATCTGATGTGATTTATTCGATCATCACATCGCCACGATGTATGATCCGAACGAATCTGATGAATATTTGAAGTATATATCTGGATCGTTGATGATACTATTAATTCTTTAGCCTGTGCTGTAGCCTAGCTCAGCTGCTAACAGAACTACACCTAATCTGATTAGGATTATTATCAATCCAAAAGGCTTCTATTGCTGCCTCAACTGCAGCAATATTATGCTTTTGTTGTTTATTCGGCAATAATATCTTGCTTGGAAGATTTCCAGCTCATTATTCTGTTATTCAAACTATATAGTACATTTATTACGACTTATAGTCATTTTTATCGGTTAGGAAACTTGCAGTAGTGAACCCAGTCACTTCAAGTTCTCCTTCTCCCTAACTTAAGAAAGCATCCTTAGATCATCTAAGATACTTAAGGATGTTACTAATTTCAATCTAGTGACCATCACTTGGATTGACCTGATTGTGACTCCATATGCTCAAAGCATTTGAGACACCAGGTCGCGTACATTTATTTCAATGTACGAGTTCTCGGAGAGTGCCAACAACTTTTAGATCTATCCCAATAGATCTTTATTCTTAGAATAAAAGTTGTTTCTCCCAAGTATTCTACGGAGAATTTTCATGAAAGCCAAGCTTTCACCGATTTTATTATGGGAATATCATTTCCAAGAAATGATATATCATCATTATTTAGGACATTCACTGTCAGTACGCTCCCACTAACCTCCATATATACACAAGAATCATTTTCGTTTTGAATTAAATCATATACCATTATGATTACATCAAAATGATAATTCCAAGAACGCAATGCTTGCTTCAATCCATAAATGGATTGATTTAACTTGCAAACCTTGTTTGCTCGTTTTGGTACGACAAAACCGTCAGGATGTTGTAAATATCCTCCAAAAGGTTTCCATTTAAGGAAAGCGATTTTGACGTTCAGCTGTCATATTTCATAAATGAAACATGCAGTATAGGCAAGCATTATCCAAATGGATTTAACCATGGCAACGAGTAAAAGGTTTCATCGTAATCGACACAATGTTGATAACGATACCTTTTCGCTACAAGCCCAGCTTAGTACGTTGGTATGTTGCCTTCCATGTATGTCTTTCTTGAAGACTTATATAGTACCAATAGGCACAATGCCTTCCGTTACAACAACCAGTGTCTAAACTTGGTTGGTATACATGGAATCCATTTCGGACTTCATGGCAATTTGCCATAATAGGGAGTCGATACCTTGTATCACTTTCTCATACGTAGTCAGTTTGTATTCCTCAATAAGATTGACATCTTTACGAGGTGAGATCAGAAACCATACCTCCCAGGTTATTTTCTGACTCTCTCAGACTTGCGCGGTTCTTGTGTAATCGAAGATTATTGGTATAGTTTCATCCTTGATGAACTATTTATGTTCCATTAAGGAATCGGTGCCTGAAATAGTATTACTCCGATTTTCATCGAGTTTTACTTTACTCCCACTTACCACTGCATATCGGTATTCTCTTAGGAAAACCGCATGGTGAGCAACAATTAAATTGTTCTCATGTGAGTTGTATAAGTATTATACTTTGGTTACCCTAGGATAACCAACAACTTAGGCACTTATCCGATTTGGGTTTTAGTTTGGTATCATCCAAACATATGCCAACATTCCCAAATTTTCAGGAATGAGAAAACCCAGTTTCTTTCCTGTTCATATCTAATATGAAGTCTGTCAAACAGATTTTTATGGAACCTTTTTCAAAATAAGTTTTGCACTGTTTATGCGTATCCCTTGAAGGAAATGGTAGCTCAGAGCGACTCATGATTAACCTTATCATGTCCAACAAAATTTGGTTTTTCTGTTCGGACACACCTTCAAATTGACGTGTTCCGGGAGGAGTCCTCATTGAAAGAATACTATACTCTTTCAAGTATTTAAGAAACTTATTGCTTAAGTATTTTCCATCATGGTCTAACCGTGACGGTTTTAATATTTTAGCCGGTCTGTCTGTCTACTTTGTGTCGAAACTCTTTGAATTCATCAAAAGTTTCTGATCTGTGTTTCACTAGAAACACATAAGCATAACGCGATGCCACATCCGTAAAGGTTTCGAAGTATTCATATTCACCTCTAGCATAGCTAGAATGGGCCCACTTACGTCACTATGAACGAGGGCTAACAGATCGGTGGCATTTGCACTTTTACCAAGTAAAAATAATTTCAGGCACTTTGCCTAATAAACTAGATTTGTAGACATTATTTGAATAGAATCAAATCCGTCCTAGTATCCACTCTTCGAAAGTGTGGATATACGAGTCTTTTTTAGTTGTGTCCCAGACAACAATGCCACAAATAAGTTTCAACTGATTAATTCAGCTCTAGCTATTTGTTTGTCATGTTATGCGTTTGAGATTTATTTATATTCAAAATATAAATACTGTTATTCACATCTAATGTGCTTATCTAAATATCATCTTTATAAAATGAAATACTTTAGTGTTCTAGAATATAAAGGTATACTCGCAACGAGTTATAATCTGATATAGAGATAATGTTTCTAGTCAAACTAGTTACATTTTAACAGTTTCCTAATTTAAGTACACACCCGAAGGTTAGTTCCCAAACTTAGGTCTCTACGGTCAAAACAGCGACTCTCGTCTCGTTTCTGATTCGCAGATCAATCTCATCTGAAGTCAGTATCCTACTTGTCAGCAGATTCTGCACATTAGTACATATTTATGTACCACACTCAGTATCTAAACTCCAATTTTAATACTAGTAGCGAACATGTTTATGACAAATATATTTGAAGTCGGAGCCTTGCCCGTCTTCTCTTCCTTCATGTCTGCCTTGTCCATACGGCAGTCACGTATCTAGTGACCCATTTGCCACAGTTTAGGCAGACATTTGGGGATATGTCCTATGTCTTCCCAGAAGATTATAATAATTTTACCTTTTGACCGGCGTAAACACACACGTATAACGCAAGCACACGTATCGTTCAAGTAGTATAAAAATATCGATCCCACGAGGACTTAATATCTAATCTATTAATTTTATGAGGTCAAATGATTACTAGTATCTAACAGGTTTTTTGATTGATTTGAAATGGTGACGATCCTAAATTTAAAGACAAGTAAATAAAATTTTTTCGAAAGTAGATTTAAGAAAATTCAATATTAAAAACTATCTAGGGTTGTGATTTCTTCCAATATCATTTAAAAGATGAAGTGATTATTTTATGTTTGTGTAATAAATTAGTTTACTAACCTGGAACACTAAATTATGAAAAAGCCTATGTCGATGGTCAGACGCAAAAACCCAGTTTAACCCAATTGAACCATATGTCTATGTCAACCAAATTATTT
Organism: Zanthoxylum bungeanum; assembly: GCA_019454045.1. Classification (NCBI taxonomy): domain Eukaryota; kingdom Viridiplantae; phylum Streptophyta; class Magnoliopsida; order Sapindales; family Rutaceae; genus Zanthoxylum; species Zanthoxylum bungeanum. Next base: position 321,305 of record SKCR01037555.1, read on the forward strand.
GGATTCATTAAGTTTAAGTTCCAATTATGGCTACCCCCGCCCGACAGAGATATGTCTATCCTGTAAGGAAATCTATTAAAGAGTTATCTATCCTCAAGGAAGATCGTGGGCTATTAAGCCTAAGGCTGAAAACTAAAATCCCTATGTCTAGTTCATTTTAGATTTACCACATCAATCTTATTGGTGATCAGACAACAAGAAGCATTAAGCTTAAAACTTAATAAGTAAACCCTTAAATTACCCAAATTATAAAATAACCCTTATAAACCGATGATATTAAAAGTCATCACAACCCCAGATAACTAATTTAGTTACAACACATAATTAGGGCTAGTAAAATCTTGAAAATAAAAGACATAAAGTAAAAATACGGTAAAGTAAATACTGAAAAGTAAATTACAATAAAATAAAATGCTAATGTAAAATGAATTACTTTTACTACTACTAATTTAGATATCTCCCATAATATAAAATATAAACTTGTGATAACATTACCAACCAGCCATATAGGCGGTATCCTGATTAAGTCAAATTAAGTCCAACCAGCCATTAAGGCGGTAAAAAGATTTGTCCATGAACCTACCATATAGGCGGTAAGAAAATTTAATTACCAACCGACCAATCTGGCGGTATCCTTGATTAGTCAGGTTTAAACCAGATTAAAATGAATTACCAACCGACCAATCTGGCGGTATCCTTTTTAAGTCAATATTTTAAATAGTGAATATACTATATTTAAGGTAGATTAATCTAAATAGCAATAGTAAAAGAATTACCTTTCACCCTAGCTGGGGAAGTTACCTCCTCATGGTAAATAGTAAAAACTGTAAAAAGTAAAAAAGTAAATTACTATTATTACAAAACGTAATTAAAATTAATTACAAAACTAAAAACTAAAAAAAAACTAAAAATTAAAAGAAAGTAGAGAGAGAAACTCTCTCTTTACATCAAAGAGATGAGAGAGAGTGGTACAACTGAAACTGGAATTTCGCGCTCTATTTATAGGGGTCAGTAGGGGTCCGGCGTCGCGACGCCTATTATGTCGACGTGGCAAGCTTTGGTTCGTCAGTTGCAGATTCTGGATAAGATGATAAGGTGACACGTGACAGAGTGGTTGGATCTCAATTATTGTGACATATGGCGGCTTCTGATTGGTCGGCTAGATTCTTATCTGCCACGTGTCAGATAAGGATTAGATAGCCAATAATTGATGCTGACGTGGTACTAATGTGCTGGTGACGTGGCGACACGTGGGAAAGGGACTGTCGGCACCATAGAATTGCGACACGCGGCACTTTCTGATTGGCTGATGATGACGTGGCGGTGAGGTGGCATGTTGACTCAGTCAACCTAGTGATGTGGCTAACGACATGGCAATGACATGGAGTGACACGTGGCGATGGTGACTATCGGCACCGTAGGATGCTGACACATGGCACGGCGCATGTTAGCAGATCGGCTGTGATGGTGACACATGGAACGGCGCACGTTAGCAAAGTCAAACTTTTCTCAGATTCTGATTTGTGGACTGATGAGTGGTAATTACATAACTTATTCCCACTCATTTAGCCTAATGTTTTGTATTGTTTCTCGAGTTTTATGAACGTTTTGATGTGTTTTGTTGTTATTTTGCAGATAAATGAAGTTTGGAAAGCACTGGAGGCAATTTGGGGAAAAAACGGACAAAAATGCGTCAACAGGGATATTTTGCTCTTTATCTCGTCGCAACGCCAAGAAGCCTGCGTCGCGACTCCCAGGATGCGCCGAATGTGCTAACATGCGCCGTCTGCCACATGTCAAAATCTGATAGGTTGGACTTGCTAACGTGCGCCGGATCTTGCTAACGTACGCCGCCCATGCTAACGTGCGCTGTATGCCACGTGTCATCACCTCATTGGACCACCCAAACCGCGTGCCACGTGTCACCTCTCTATTGGACCGAATAATCAACGAATCACAAGCTGACACGTGTCGAGATTCCATTGGACCGCATCGCCAGCCAACTAGAGCGTGACACGTGTCACCAATTATTGTGACGACAGCCGCGTGGTCAACCCCGCGTGGACTCCTGTAACTGTTGCAAGGGTCGCGATGCTAGTGCAATTTCAGCGTCGCGACGCTGGCCCAAAATCTGCCTATAAAATGAGGCCTCTCCCATTCATTTCTCCTCATGCTTTCCTTAGAGAATTTTCTCTGATTTTATAGGAAGCATCTATTTTTGTATACATAAATATTATTTTTAATTTATGTATTTTAATTTTCAGTAATAGTAATAATTCTTCTTCTACCTTTCTTTAATGTTTTGTAGTTAATTTTCTGTTGGGGATAAGGTGAAGCTTTTATTATTTTAATTTAGATTAATCTCCCTTAAATATAATATGAAAATTATAATTCAAAATATAAAAGATTACCGCCTTAATGGCTGGTTTTATTTATTTGACATAATGTGGCACCGCCTATATGGCTGGTCTTTAGGTGACAGGTAATTACTGCCTATATTGCTGGTTTATGTTCAAATACTATTACCGCCTTTATGGTTGGTCGGACTTAATTTGACTTAATAAGGAATACCGCCTTTATGGCTGGTCGGTAATATCATGTGTAATTTCTGTATTATATTAAGGGAGATATCTAAATTATAAATAGTAAAAGTGGATCCCCAACCCCAGCATTTTATTTTTATTCTAGGGAAGTGATGAAACACAATATCCACACTTAATAATTGATTTTATTTTTATGGGTAATTCTTTAGTTTGTTTATTGAGTCTTAAGCTTAATGCTTCTTGTTGTCTGATCACCAATAAGATTGATTTGGTAAACTTAAAATGAACTAGACATAGGGATTTTAGGTTTCAGCCTTAGATTCAATAGCCCACGATCTTTCTTGAGGATAGATAACCCTTTAATAGATTTCCTTACAGGATAGACATATATCTGTCGGGCGGGGGTAGCCATAATTGGAACTTAATCTTAATGAATCCAGGTAATTTGGTTGACATAGGAATATGGTTCAATTGGGTTATACTGGGTATTTGCGTCTAACCATCGGAAGAGGCTTTCGCATATCATCGTGTTCCAGGTTAGCAAATTAATTTATTACACATAAATAAGAGAATCAATGCATCTTTATAATAATATTGTGTGGAGTCACGACCCTAGATCCTTGAGTCTTTTATTTTATTTTCCTTAGTATTTTCTTTTGAGTCTGTTTTTATTTTATTTTTGCAAAACCACATTCAACCAACTAAAAGCAATCAATTCCCTTCTCCATATAATTAGATACCTGTAAATAAATAGTATCAATAATTAATAACAACAATAGGAATTAAGTCCTCGTGGGATCAATATTTTTATACTGCTTGAACGATACGTATGCTTGTGTTATACGTGTGTGTTTACGCCGGTCATGGACCCGACACACGTTAGCACTGTTCGACGCATGTTAGATATCGCGACGCTGAAGGTCTTGGCGTCGCAACGCGGGAAATTACCAAAATGCCATTTTCGTCCAATTTTCACTATTTTTGCCCAAATCACCTCCAGAATGTCCTGAAACTTTATTTATCTACAAAATAACACAAAACACATCAAAATATTCACAAAACTCAAGAAACTATACAATATATTAGGTTAAATGAGTGGGAAATAGTGATAGATTTACCGCTCATCACACCCTCAAACCTAACATTTTGCTAGTCCTCAAGCAAAACATAGAATAATATAATTTAACTAAGCCACTTTTGTAGGGATCACGGTTGCATTTAGCGTATGCAACAAGCCTTTAAACCCCTAGGTGTCCCTAGTGGATGAGTTGTAGTCTCGTGAGGGTTTACAACAATGATACCCACAAACATTTTATAAAAGTAAAAAGGTAGTGAAACTAATGCACACAAAAGCAAAAAGACAAGCAAAAAGAGAATAAAGAAGTTAGTGACTAATTAGGTGAAACTTCTACTCCAAGTTACTAGTTGTTTTGTTTCTTTCTAAATTACTGAATAAGTAAATTCTCCGATTATTTTTACCATTCTTCATATACACATCCAACAAAATATTAAACAACTCATTTTTGCCCACAACAGTCACAAGTGCAGTTGATAAGAGAGTAATAATTTTGTCCTAATGTTCTATCAGATTTCACACCTGTTTTGCAGCAATGGAATAATTTTTCTGATTTTTCTGATTTTTTCTTTGATTTTTTTTTATTTATATACAATATCTTCCATCTATGTAACGAGTGTTGGGTCGGTGGCTCCCAAACCAGTTGGCTTTAGGGCACCAGGTGTTAAGACACCCCTAAGGGCTTAAATACTCAGACTTCAGATATTTTTGCAGCATCTTCGATCCATGTAGCGAGCTTTGGGCTAGTGACTCATAAACCAGTTGGTTTTAGGGCACTAGGTGTTAAAACACCCTTACAGACTTAATAACTCAAATCTCAGAATTTTTTTTTTTTTTTACTCCATTGCTTTTTGAGATGCTTCCTCTAATTAAACTAGAGCACTGAATATTATAAACTTTTCGATTTTAACTCATGTCCGTATGTTACTATGCATATTGATAATAACTGCCAACTGAGTATATGAAGATCCATTTTAGTCCGATTTATGAAGAATTCACAAATTAAATAATTCAAAAGGAAATAAACAAAAATTAACTTGTTCCGAAATAGGTTTGAGACACGTATCAGGAGTGAAAACTCCTTACTCAGCTATCTCTCACCAATTTCACACTTTTTAGTCAAAATAAACACACAAAAACACAAATTTGTTTGTAATTTTTGAAAAATTTTCAATTTTTGTTTGTATTTTTCGAAAAATTTTGGACTAAGAATAAAAATAACACACAAACTAAAAACAAGGTACTGATCAACTAATTACCTCCCCCAAACCTAAATGAGACATTGTCCCCAATGTCTTAAACAGTAGAAGAAGAGTTTAGAAGGTAGAACCTGGTTAGCTGAAATTCTACAAGAAATTAAAGGTTAAGATCCAAATTAACACGACGCCTCTTACCACGACCGTCCAAGATTGCCTCTGCCATATATTAAATGCATATTTCTTGCAGCTAAGACTCGACCCAATTCTTGTGCTGCTTCTACGTATTGTGGCTTAACACCAACACTACTACCGCAAAACACACAGATGTTTTCAACTCATCTTCTTGAAGTGGCTTCCATTTTTTTTTATGTATTTCTTTCTCAACTCTGGATGCCTTCAAAAGTGCAATGACGGGCTGAATTTATAGTACCTGAAAAGGGTGAGTAAAAATAGAACAAGTATCTTCCAGATGACGATTAGTAGCGAAATAATATTGTGATAGTCAAAAAGGTATGGATCCTATCGGAGAAAATAAAAGAAAACAACAAAAAAAATTACAATTATTAAGAAAAGACAAAGAGATATAATATTTACAAGAAAAGTAACAGCTAGATTGACGTCTATGCGTCAGGGACAAGCTTCCCATCCGATTTTCTTATAAATTGGCAAACATGGTCTTTTTGAGTCAGATTCCCGAGACTTAACAGTTGTCTTTCCTTTTGGAATTATGCATATAACATGCGAATTTAATGATACACACATCCACTGGGATGCGTCTCAAGAGTTTTAGATATGTCATCCAAAGACTCCTTACTCAAGCCATCCCTAATGAAATTAATCTTATCTTTGCGGTTATCAGACACCATTCCTAAAGAACGACAACGAGTATTAATAAACATATGAGCACATTCATAACAAACACACATTCTTTTGGCTCTTCTCTTTTTAGCATATGTGTTCTTTCCTAAGCCAGACAAATGTGAAATAAAATAGTCAGAAGACTCACCTGCCAATCGGACCCGTGCATCAATTAACCAACGAATGTCAGTAGGAATACCTTTGATCATCAGTAATCTCATCCGTTCCAAGCGAGCTTTGTAGACTTTCATCAGAGATTTTTGAGGGAGAGAAGGGAATTGCTTGCGAAGATTTACGAGAGCTTCTTCCATCTTGAAATGACTAAACCTGCAAAAATTAAACACACAAAAATAAAACACACCAGATCACAATATATACAAAAATTGCATGGGTTGCCTCCCTGCTAGCGCTAAGTTTAAAGTCGTCAGCCAGACTTGACTTCTCGAACGTTAAGCTGGATCTGAAAGTGTAACATTTTCTTTTTGTCGCTCAAATGATTCTCCTCAGTAGTGCTTGACACGCTTGTTTTTAACCTTAAAAGTTTTGTTGGAGTCTGGATAATGTATCTCAACGGCTCTATCTGGTAAAACTTTGGTGATCACAAATGGACCTGACCACCGTGATTTTGGCTTATATGGGAAGAATTTCACCCTTGATTTGTTTAACAGTACCTTCTGCCCTGGTTCCAGTTGTATGCGTACTAACTTCTCATCATATCTTTTCTTGCCTTTTGTACAATTTGGCATCCTCAAAAGGCTGTATGTGAAATTCCTCCAATTCATTGAGCTGGTGGAACTTTTTCTCTTATGTTGCTTGTAGTGCAAGAATTTGCTTCTTTAGTACAAAAGACGCTTTATCTTTAGGCTCCACAGGCAATTGACATGTTTTAAGTTTGTCAGTAGAACTTTGTCTTTCATCAGAGTTCTGAACGGTACTATGTATCACATCAAGTTTGAAACATTCCTTCTTCTTTTCATCATTTGGGAAATTCATGGCCTTGAAAACATTGAATGTTACTTCTTGGTCCTGTACCCTCATGGTTAATTCTCCTTTTTGTACATCAATAATGGTTTGACCTGTAGCCAAGAATGGTCTCCCGAGGATGATTGGCACATCTGCGTCTTCCTCCATATCAAGGACAATAAAATCTGCTGGGAAAATGAATTTGTCAACCTTGACCAGCACATCCTCAACTACGCCTCTTGGAAATACGAGCGTTCTATCAGCAAGTTGTAGTGAGACTGAAGTTGGCATTGTTTCTCCAATCTGTAATTTCCTGAAAATAGAAAAAAGGCATCAAGTTAACACTCACACCTAAATCACACAGAGCCTTACCGAAGTCATGTTCTCCTATGGTGCAAGGAATAGTGAAAATGCCAGGATCTTTCAACTTTGGGGGAAGTTTCCTCAGAATGATAGCACTACATTCTTCTGATAATGCTACTGTCTCGTAATCTCCCAATCTCCACTTTCGTGAAAGAATATATTTTATGAATTTGGCATAGCTGGGCATTTGTTCCAACGCTTCTGCAAATGAATGTTGATATGCAGCTTTTTGAAGATTTCCAGGAACCGAGAAAACTGCTTGTCCAAATTGTTCTTATGAAGACGTTGAGGAAAAGATGGAGGTGGAATTATCTGTTCTTTTTCCTTTGCTTCTTTTTCCTCCATCTGTTGCTTTGTTTCTTTTGGAACTTCCTCAGCAGCTGTTTTGGCTCCAAAATCTTTGTTGATTTCAGTACCGCTTTTTAACATGATGCCATGACATTGCTCCTTCCCCATGTTTCTTGGATTTGGCTCTGTGTTGCTAGGAAGGGTACCTGGCGGTCTATAACTCTGAGCATTTGCCAGTTGTCCAATTTGATTCTCCAGTGCTTTAATAGAAGCAGATTGACTTTGAATTAATGCTGCTTGGGATTGAAACATATCATCATATCTTGCTGCTTGAGATTGAAACATAGTATCATATCTTGCGGTTTGAGAGTCGTGTTTTGCTTCTATCTTTTTCAAGTGGGTCAACACTTCTATTATTCCTGGTTCATTTGCTTGCTCCTGGCTTTTGTTCTGTTGGTAGAATTCAGGTGGTGGATAGTTCTACTGTTGGCCTGAATTGTTGCTCCATGAAAAATTATGATGATTCATCCACCCTGGGTTGTAGGTGTTGGAATATGGATTGTTCCCCTGTCTGTTGAAATTATTGACATAATTCACCGTCTCTTCAAGTTGGTTCGACTCTGGTGCTCCTCCATATGATGAACTTGTGGATCCAGTGGTAAGAGTCGCCATGAATTTGCATATCTGATCTAGTTTGGCGTTGACTGCTGTACTGGCTCCATTTTCATAAATTCCTGCAATTCTTTGGATCATGCTCCTTTCTGTTGGCCACAAGGAATTGTTGTTGGCCATTTCTTCGATTAGGTCCCAGGCCTGATCTTCTCTTTTTGCCATCAAGGCTCCTCCAGCAGCAGCATCGATTGTGGTTCTCATTATTCCAGAAAGCCCATTATAGAATGTTTGGACTTGAAGCCATTTTGGAATCTCATAGTGATGACATTTCCGGAGCAAATCTTTGTACCTTTCCTAAGATTCGCAGAGGGATTTTGAATCTTGTTGTACAAAGGATGTGATGTCATTCCTCAGCTTTTCGGTTCTGGCTGGTGGAAAGTACTTTGCAAGAAATTTGGTGGCTAAAGTGTTCCAAGTTGTGATAGAACCTGCTAGTAGTGAATGTAGCCAAGCTTTAACTCTGTCTTTCAGGGAATATGGAAAAACTCGCAGTCTCATTGCTTCTTCTGATGTTCTATTGTAGTTGAAAGTACCGCAAACTTCCAGGAAGTTACTGATGTGGGCATTAGGATCTTCAGTTGCATTCCCCCCGAACTGAACTGACTGCTGAATCATCTGAATGCATATTTTGATGTCACACGCATTTGCTGGTAAGGAAGGAAGTACAATACAGGAAATGAGTCTGTCAACCACCGGAATGGTTCTGTCTCGAATGGGAATTGGTGGTGCAACCTCCAAAGGTTCAGGTTCCATGTTGACTAAAGCTTCTTGGCCTTCTCGCCTTTCCCTTCTCAACTGTCTGATGGTTCTTTCAATTTCTGGGTCAAGCGGTCGAAGTTCAAAGCTTCTGGTTCGTCTCATGTAGTTTCTGAGAACATGAAACACAAGAACTTGACCGGCGTAAACACAACTAATAGTAAAAGATAAATAAGTCCCCGGCAACGGCGCCAAAAACTTGACCGGCGTAAACACACACGTATAACGCAAGCACACGTATCGTTCAAGTAGTATAAAAATATCGATCCCACGAGGACTTAATATCTAATCTATTAATTTTATGAGGTCAAATGATTAATAGTATCTAACAGGTTGTTTGATTGATTTGAAATGGTGACGATTCTAAATTTAAAGACAAGTAAATAAAATTTGTTCGAAAGTAGATTTAAGAAAATTCAATATCAAAAACTATCTAGGGTTGTGATTTCTTCCAATATCATTTAAAAGATGAAGTGATTATTTTATGTTTGTGTAATAAATCAGTTTACTAACCTGGAACACTAAATTATGCAAAAGCCTATGTCGATGGTCAGACGCAAATACCCAGTTTAATCCAATTGAACCATATGTCTATGTCAACCAAATTATCTGGATTCATTAAATTTAAGTTCCAATTATGGCTACCCCCGCCCGACAGGTATATGTCTATCCTGTAAGGAAATCTATTAAAGGGTTATCTATCCTCAAGGAAGATCGTGGGCTATTAAGTCTAAGGCTGAAACCTAAAATCCCTATGTCTAGTTCATTTTAGATTTACCACATCAATCTTATTGGTGATCAGACAACAATAAACATTAAGCTTAAGACTTAATAAGTAAACCTTTAAATTACCCAAATTATAAAATAACCCCTTATAAACCGGTGATATTAAAAGTCATCACAACCCCTGATAACTAATTTAGTTACAACACATAACTAGGGCTAGTAAAATCTTGAAAATAAAAGACATAAAGTAAAAATGCGGTAAAGTAAATACTGAAAAGTAAATTACAATAAAAAAATATGCTAAGGCAAAAGGAATTACTTTTACTAATACTAATTTAGATATCTCTCATAATATAATATATAAACTTGTGACAACATTACCAACCAGCCATATAGGCGGTATCCTGATTAAGTCAAATTAAGTCCAACCAGCCATTAAGGCGGTAAAAAGATTTGTCCATGAACCTGCCATATAGGCGGTAAGAAAGTTTAATTACCAACCGACCAATCTGGCAGTATCCTTGATTAGTCAGGTTTAAACAAGATTAAAATGAATTACCAACCGACCAATCTGGCGGTATCCTTTTTAAGTCAATATTTTAAATAGTGAATATATTATATTTAAGGGAGATTAATCTAAATAGCAATAGTAAAAGAATTACCTTTCACCCTAGCTGGGGAACTTACCTCCTCATGGTAAATAGTAAAAAATGTAAAAAGTAAAAAAGTAAATTACTATTATTACAAAACATAATTAAAATTAATTACAAAACTAAAAACTAAAAAAAACAAAAAAATTAAAAGAAAGTAGAGAGATAAACTCCCTATTTACATCAAAGAGATGAGAGAGAGTGGTACAACTGAAACTGGAATTTCGCGCTATATTTATAGGGGTCTGGCTTCGCGACGCCAAGATCGCGTCGCGACGCCAATTATGTCGACGTGGCACGCTCTGGTTCGTCGGTTGCAGATTCTGGATAAGGTGATAAGGTGACACGTGGCAGAGTGGTTGGATCTCAATTATTGTGACACGTGGCGGCTTCTGATTGGTCGGCTAGATTCTTATCCGCCATGTGTCAGATAAGGATTAGATAGCCAATAATTGATACTGACTGGCGCTGACGTGGCGACACGTGGGAAAGGGACTGTCGGCACCATAGAATTGCGACACGTAGCATTTTCTGATTGGCTGATGATGATGTGGCGGTGAGGTGGCATGTTGACTCGGTCAACCTGGTGAAGTGGCTGACGATGTGGCAATGACGTGGAGTGACACGTGGCGATGGTGACTGTCGGCACCGTAGGATGCTGACACGTGGCACGGCTCATGTTAGCAGATCGGCTGTGATGGTGACACGTGGCACGGCGCACGTTAGCAAAGTCAAACTGTTCTCATATTCTGATTTGTGGACCCGGCACACGTTAGCACTGTTCGGCGCATGTTAGGCGTCGCGACGCTGAAGGTCTTGCCATCGCGATGCGGGAAATTACCAAAATGCCCTTTTCGTCTAATTTTCACAGTTTTGGCCCAAATCACCTCCAGAATGTCCTGAAACTTATTTATCTACAAAATAAAACAAAACACATCAAAATATTCCCAAAACTCAAGAAACTATACAACATATTAGGTTAAATGAGTGAGAAATAGTGATAGATTCACCACTCATCACCTTTGCCCCTTTTCCACACCCTAGAAGCCTTTGGCCAAGCCTTGGCCTTCTGGGATGTCGAAGTAAGATGCGCCTTGCGCTTCTTGCCATATTGCAAACTCTGGCTTTGTCTTATTGATTGTAGCCATTAACTCTCCAAGAGTTTTCTATTGCAATTTGTACTTCTAATATCTAATGATAGATCTATGAAGATCCTTCAATTTCATTATCATACTATAAGGATCTAATCCTTAGTTCTGAATAAGAAATTAAGGAGTCTTTGCGGCAAGCATAACGGATTAAGCACTAAAGTTATCATCACATGAATATTCCAAATATCATGTTCTACTATTTGCTCAACTCCGGGCTTAGGCTCGAGACGTCACTCTATCAAATAAAGTAACTTCTCGGTCCCCAGGACTATCCTGAGATTTTATTCCTAATCTGAAAATTAAAGCCGTTTAAACAACATTTTCTCCCAGAATTATGTTCTAAACGCTAATCTTTCATTTATCTTGATTGCTATAGTCCAACTATCCAATCAACGATTTTATGTACTATTTATTATAATGATTACTATAGTCTAACTATATAATCAACTATAATTTAAATTGGTTAATTCAAATATATTGATTACTATAATCCAATTATATAATCAACTATAATTGAAGTAGTTTGAATACAGTCCAACTGTTTAATTGAAACAACGATTAAATATTAGTCCAACTAATATATTAATTAGATGACGAAAAATTTGAAATGAGCGCGTATTGGCAAGTAACTAAACTAATATTGCAAATTTAATACTTGCCTCCCACTATTTTTCGGCGAGCCTCTAACCCTATGTGGAGTACTCGGGAAACCTTGTTTCCTAGTGGGCTAGGATCCCGTTAAATAACACACAATCTTGACTTTGGCAACAAATTGTATGATACTTAACTAGGTAGATCTCTAAGAACAATTGGATCTTATCCAATTCCTAAATCCAGTAGGTGGACATCCAAGTCCGAAACATATATCCTATATATGCCAATATATCAAATATATTCCCTAACCTTTTTCCTCTGAATCAATTAAGCCTTGGCTTTTGCAAAAAAAACTTAATGATCCCAGTTAAGCGGAACTCATTGACCTTGGAAAGCTTCGTAATCGATGTCGATGGACAAGAAGTGATCTTGACTTTGGCCAACAAATCACAACTTGGACAAGACACCGATATGGAACAAAGCTTTCATGATTCAAACACATCCGCGATGGACAAAGGTCTTGACTTTGGCCAACAAACCAATGCCAATCTTGGATCTTGAGTAGGAATCACTCAATGGAAGGAAAAACGCTTAATATGTTGTGAGGGTTTTTCGCGTAATTGGCAACCAATTAATTATCTTTGTTAAGGTCTCATCATCATACACCCTTAAACATGCATTCAAAAAACATAATAAGTCGCGTATAAATAAAATAATAATGATATGCGGATAGATACTTAACACATTTTGTTCCTAGAACAAATCTCTCCCTTTCCTCTCTCCCGCTAGCACAAATATTACTTCTACCCAATTACATAACACTTCTAAAGAAACCTCATTTACATTGAGGGGAATAGGTGAGATGAGAAATACAAAGAGTCAAGAGGTAATAGGCTGGACACGCAGGTCCAATTTAATAAATTCTAAATTTATTACAATAATTTCCAAAATTGCCCTCACCCATCTAATATCCATCTGATATACATTATTCATACATCGCATCCATGTATTCACACAAAGAATGTTATCAATCAATCTAATCCAATTAATTAATCTGAAATTATTGACCATCCAATGTTCAAACAACAATTTGATTTTGCGCGAGTCAAACTCGTTTTACGAATAAGTACTCAAAGTACGAATTCTTGAATTATATTAAACTACAATATAAAATCCAATTTAATTTGTATTTAATACTAATTCTATATTTAATTCTAAATTAAATAATTACACTTTTTAATGTGCCTTTACGACTTAGATTCTAAATCTAATCGTTACGGGTCTCAAAGCCCAATTAACATCCAATGTCAACTTAATTAAAGTCCAATGGGCTTTTAATTAATTTCATAAGGCATGGACTTTGGTCAATATGGTCAAACCCAAATACCAAAGCCCATTTAAGGAATCACCATTATTTGCCAATAAACCAATTTAGGCCCATTAGGCCCAATTAAAATTAAAGGTCCATTTAATTATATTTGGACTTTATGGATCTTGTTTTGGGCCCAATTGGATCCTACCAATTAGCCTAAACCAAACTTGGCCCAACCAACCCATTAAGCCCAAATACAACTTTACAAGCCCAATTTCTAAATTAAGCCCAATTAATTAAATCACAAAATTCCAAATTTCACAATTAAATTAATCTAAGTGTATAACCATAATTAATTACTCAAATTAATATTTCCAAAACACCAATTTACACAATTAATTATGCTTATTATCATCAATACATGTCCAACACAATTGAATCAAAAAATCAATCATTTTCCATGCAATGTCACTCACGGCAATTTGGGATTATTTGTCCAATTCCGATTTCAATCCAATTGAATCCTAAATCAACATTTCCTAAGTCATTCAAACTCATCCAATGATTCAAAAAAAAATCACCATGACATTTAGGGCACTAGTCCATTCGGCCAAGCCAAACAATTTGGGGAAAATTCATACAATTCAATTTTCATCAAATTGATCATGTATAACACTATGTTATCATCATTTACGCATATTCCAACAATCAATTTCATCCAAACATGCTCAAATCAATTTTACCCAATTTTACCCTAATTCCAATTTCATGCTTAAACAAGGCTCTGATACCATTATTCGGTTTCTACTATAGTCCCAATACCATTTAAGCATTATGGATATGTGAATACAATAAAGAAGTATGGCGGAATCATACTTACATTGATTGGCTTTTGCGATGCGAGGAACAACAAAAATTCTTCAAGCTTTTCCTCCAAAGTGCTCACGGCAAAGCTCCAATTTTTGCTCCTTTGATTTTCGGTCAAGCCCTCCATGGATGGTCTCCAAGCTCCAAGCTTTGAATGATGATTCCATGCTCAAGGGTTTTTTTCCCTATCACCTTTGGATGACTCTTAATGTGTGCTAGCACTCTTGAAATTTTGCCACAAAATTTCTATTTCCCCTTGGTGAAGCTCACGGCATTGAAAGAAATGGAAGAGAGAGTTTTTTTCCCTTGGCCGAATGTGAAGGAGAGGAGAGAAGTGAGGAAGATGAGATGGGTTTTGTGTATTTGGTTTTCCAAAATCTAATAACAAAAAACCAAAGTCAAAAAGTACAAGGCAATAAAGCCTTTCAACCACCCACATCACTCATGAATAGTGACTGACATCACATCACTCAAAGTGACAAGACATCCATCACTTGAATGACTAAAGATGTGACGCTTAATGTGACTTGTGGGCCGCACTTGAATTCAAAATGCGAGTGGGCCCGCAAACACTCCCGGGCTCGGGTTCGCTAATTCCAAATTAACGAATTTTTCGTTGCGACGTAATTAAATCAAATTTAATTAAATAATTATGCCTAGCAAAATTACTATTCACATCGCTAGCGAATTAATTCTAAATTAACTTGTTCGCCCGAATTAAAATCTAATTTTAATTCCGCGTCGAAATCCAATTTCATATAATATATCGAATATATTATTTGATCGATTAATTCCAAATTAATCGTTCTCTCTTTAAATAATATTTTTTCCCAAATAAAATATCTCCGTAATTAATCCAAGATTAATTTTCTCTCTCGAATAATTAATCGCAGATTAATTATGTGAAAGTCATACGTCATCGGTAAATCTTCGGGAAGCGACCAATGAGATCCCCGGATATATTGGCAGTAAATCCGGTCGTCGGACTATCCGAACACGTACGTACCTAGTACTACGTTTTTACCGATTTACAAGACATGGTTGGCTTCTAGTAAAGCACCGTGCCTACCCAATTCTTCAGAAATATTCTTAAAGGAATATTCAATATTTATCAGGCGTAGTATACGTAGTATTGCGTATTACGATCCAACATCAGATGTCACGCGCTAGGCCTGGGGCTGGAATTATGTCTGCCCCGTACGAAGCACATATCGGATCTCTGGTAAATAGTCTCTATAATCGGATAAACATGACCTAGTCATAATATCCCGATAGTTGCAGCATAAAAGAGCACCAGTTCCGTATCCTACGTGATCATCATCTCCACTATGACTGGAGTGATACTTCCATCTTGACATCACACCCAATACACTACGATTCTCAATATACTTAGAAGAGGCGTACACAGAACCTGTTAAAGCCCTGGACGACCAAAACCAAAGTATATTGATTGTCGCAAGTATTAGCGGTGCAAGTCTCAGGTTAAGTCCAAATACATCTACCCTGATTCGGACTTCCATAGACACATAGTCATACTACCAATGGAATTCCGAGGGGTCTATCTAGAGAGAAGATGTTTCCGTACCATCGGTAAACACAACCTCCTTTTAGACTTGCATGAGCATCCAATACCCAAATATATGAGAACTATGTCGTTATACTCCCATAACGCGCACAAGAATAATACTAGTCTATTCTGCATTATCGATGTCCAATCTCGATAATACTACGACTAGGGATATTTAATGATTAAACCTTCGTGGATTGATACTGTCTCATATCATCTCAATCTGGAACTAATCATAAGGACCTTCTATCATTTATGTATCTTGGTAATCTAATTACAAATGATAAAAGAGCAATTTCCTTTGTCACATAGTTAATTTGTACAACAACACCATGATCTGTACAAATAGTGATGCTATGGGTCATAATTGTCCAACAAGGAAAGCCACAATAGCTTGTTTTTTTGGTGGGTTAAATAAGGAGATTGCGATTGTAGTTGAGTTGTATCGTTATGTGGAGTTGGAAGATATGATACGCATGGCAATCAAGATAGAAAGACAATTGAAGAAAATAATTCGCATCTATTACACTACATAGGGAACTTCTGTTTGGAAGGGGAAATGACCTAGTAATGAACAGAGAGATATGAGTTTTACTAAGCCCAAGACCAAGAGTGGTAAAGAAAAAGAAGTGGAGACAGGTAAAGCTAAGGTTAAGTCTAAAGTAGTAATTCCAAAATATAATAAGGTTAAGTGTTTTAAGTGTTTATGTATGGGCATTATGCATCACAATACCCTAACAAACAAACATTTATAATGAAGGATTGTGGTAATATTGAATCCTTATATGAGAGGTGGAATATGAGATGTCTGTGTTAGAGGACGCTAGTGATGGTGAGAGAGCAGTATACCCATTAGATAACTTATCGCTAGTGTCTTTGAGAGCATTGACATTAGAGATAGTAGAGGATGAGACCGAATATAGAGAGAATATTTTTCACACTAGGTTTATTGTGAATGTGAGGTCATGTAATACGATCATAGATGGAGGTAGTTGTACCAACGTGACCAGTACAACATTGGTGACGAGATTGGGATTGTCATGTTTAAAACATCCCAAACCTTATAGGTTGCAGTGGCTTAATGAGTGTGGGGAAGTCAGAGTGACCAAGCAAGTATTGTTGACATTTACTATTAGACCTTTCACGGATGACGTTTTGTGTTATGTGGTATCCATGCAGGTAGGTCACATCTTTGGGTTAGACCCATTTCCGCTGTCCGGGGCACCGATCCGACCCTAGGGGTTCCACAACTGCCCCAACAATTGGTACTTAAGAAAGATGAGACGTGGCATATTTGTGTGGATTTTTATTCCATCAATAATATTATAGTAAAGTATTGACATCCCATTCCTAGGCTAGATGATATGTTAGATGAGTGATCGGTGAAATCACTCATGTAACGCAAGCGCACGTATCGCTCAAGTAGTATAAAATGTATCGATCACACGATGACTTAATACCTAAGCTTTCAATTTATGAAGTTAAATATTTACTAGTACCTAATAGATTGGTTGTTTGATTGGATGGTGATTTTTAACTAAAACAAGTAAATAAAACAATGCGAATGTAACTCAAAGAAAAATTCAATATTATAAAACTATCTAGGGTTGTGAATCCTTCCAATATCTTTTAAAGATAAAATGGTTATCTCACGTTTGTGCAATATATTGGTTTATTAGCCTGGAACAAGAATTTATACAAAAGCCTCTTCCGATGGTCAGATGCAAACACCCAGTATAACCCAATTAATCATATTCCTATATCAACCAAGTTACCTGAACTCATTAAGATTAAGTTCCTATTATGGCTACCCCCGACTGACAGGTATATTCCTATCCTGTAAGGAAATCTACATAAGAGTCTCTTGCCCCAATGTGAGATCGTGAGCTATTGAGTCTGAGGTTAAACCTAAAATCTATTTTCCAAGTTCATTTTAAGTTTACCAAATCAATCTTATTAATAGCCAGTTAACAAGAAACATTAAGCTAAATGCTCAATAAATAAACCTTTATATTACCCAAGACGTAAAATTACCTCTTATAAACCGGTGATATTAGAATTCATCACAACTCCAGATAAAGGGTTTAGTTACCACACATATCTAGGACTATTAAAAACATAAAGAAAGTAAATGACATAAAGTAAAGCTTGAAATTAAAAAGATAAAATAAAGAATAAAGAAAATGTTGGGGTTAAATGATCCAATTTTATTAATTCTAATTTAGATATCTCCCTTATTATAATATATAAACTTTGCATGACATTACCAACCGACCAAAAAGAAGGTATCCTATTAAGTCAGGTTTTAAATAGTTTATATATTATAATTAAGGGAGATTAATTTAAATATTAGTAATAAAAGATTAACCTTTCACCCCAGCAGAGGGGAGTTACCTCTTCATACTGAAAAAGTAAAATAAAGACTGAAAAATAAAGTAAAGAAAGAACTATTTCGTAAAATAAAAAATTAATTACAGAAAGCTGTAAATAAACAAAAAGATACAATCTTCTTAGTATTCTTAAGGAATTCCCAGAAGAATGTATGAATTTTCCTTCTGATTTTAGCTTCAATTTATAGGCAAAATTATGCCTCGGGCGTCGCGACAAAAAATACTTGCGTGTCGCGATGCGCCGTTGATTCAATAGGATCTTGACTTGTGGCTGTCGGCAAAATAATTAGGTTGTCGTCGCGACGCGTGAAGTTGTGCATGTCGCAACCCTGATGTAAGTAATGACGTGTATTGTCGGTAACATGGGATGATGACATGTGGCCGGCGTACGTTAGCAAGATTGTTGTGATGTTGACACGTGGCAGGCGTATTTTAACGGTCGCGACGCAGAAGTGTTGCGCGTCGTGACGCATAATTCTAATTTTGCCATTTTTCATCCGATTTTCGCCGTTTAAGCCCTGATTTGATTCCAGAGAGTCATGTTATTTTATTTATCTATAAAATAACACAAAACACATCAAAATATTCACAATACTCAAGAAACTATACAAAATATTAAGTAAAAGAGACGGTAAATATTGATATATTTGCCGCTTATCACACCCCCAAACCTAACATTTTGCTAGTCCTCAAGCAAAACAACAAAATAAAATATAATAAACAACTTTAAAATAAACTTAAACTAAGCCACTTTCGTAGGGATCACAGTTGCATTTAGCGTATGCAACAAGCCTTTAAACCCCTAGGTGTCTCTAGTGGACGAGTTGTAGTGTCGTGAGGGCTTACAGTGACGATACCCACAAACGTCAATCTAATGCACACAAAAGTAAAAAAGACAAAAGAAAAGATAATAAAAAAGTTAGTGACTAAACAAATGAAACTTCTTATCCAAGTTAATATCTGTTTTCTTTCTTTCTAAATTACCAAATAAGTAAATTCTCTGATTTTCTTTACCATTCTCCATATACACAACTAACAAAGTATTAATCAACTCATTGTGCCCACAATATTCATAAGTGTAGTTGAAAAGAGAGTAATATTTTTATCCTAATGTTATATCAGAATTCACACCTTTTTAGCAATTAATTTTTTTTTTACAACATCTTTAATCCATGTAGCGAGCTTTGGGTCAGTGACTCCCAAACCAGTTGGTTTTAGGGCACAAGGTGTTAAAACACCCCTACAGACTTAATTACTCGGATCTCAGATGTTTCTCTTTTTATTTCTTTATTTAATTCTTTTATTTCATCATTTTTTAGATGTTTCCTCCAATTAAACTAGAGCACTGAATATTAGAAACTTTGCAATTAAAACTCATGGCCATATGTTACCATGTATGTTGATAATACCGGTCAACTAAGCATATGAAGATCCAATTTAATCAGTATTATGGAGAATTCACAAATTAAATAATTCAAAAGGAAATAAACAAAAATTAACTTGTTACGAAATAGGTTGAGATACGTCTCATGAGTGGAAATTCCTTACACATCTATCTCACACCAATTTCACCTGATTAGTCAAGTTAAAAACACAAAATATATATTTTTTTTATAATTTTTTTTTGAATTTTTTTGGCTAAAAACCAAGCAAAAATAACAAAACGAAAAAAATAAAAATAAGATACTAATCAATTATTCCCCTCCCCCAAACCTAATTGATACATTGTCCCCAATATCTAAAAAGTAGAATAAGAGTTTAGAAGACAGTACTTGGTTAACTGAAATTCTACATCTAAAAAGAAAATTAAAGGTTAAGATCCAGATTTATCCGACGCGTCTTACCACGATCATTATCGGACCAGTTTCTCTTGGAAATGATATGGTCAATATGTGGTTCAAAAAATAAGATTTGGTCAATTAAATCATGGGCAATTCTGGCAGTGAAGATGATTTCTTTTACAGGTTTTGACACGAACCCATTTCTCCGGGCATCATCAAGAAACACACAAAGAAAATCATAAAATCCATCAACATTAAACAGTCCAATCGGTTTCTGGTGTATGTTCAAGTTCGCCCAAGATAGTACTGTAAAAATTTCCTCCATTGTGCCCAAGCCAACTGTCAAAGAAATAAAAGCATCAACACGGTTAATCATTTCAATAAGTCATTCGGACATACATGGCACAATAAGTTCCTCTCCGTTTGATGGTCCTATAAGATTCGCCTCTGCCAAAGGTTTATTGATGATTCCCATAACTTGACTACCTCATTCCTGTACAGCCCTTGAAACGCACCCCATTAGTCCAAGATTGCCACCGTCATATACTAGGTGCATATTCCTTTCAGCTATGACTCTACCCAATTCCTGTGATTCCTCATCAAATTCTGGCTAAGAACCAACACTAGTGCCGCAAAACACACATATGTTAACAACTCGTATTCTTGAAGTTGCTTCCATTTTTTTTTCAACTCTGGATGTCTTCAAGAGTGCAATGATGTGTTGAATTTATAGAACCTGAAAAAGGGTGATTAATAATAGCACTAGTACCTGCCAAATGATAATTATTAGTTATACAGTAAAATAAATCGTAAAAGTCAAAAATGTCTCGATCCTGTCGGAGAAAATAAAAGAAAATAACAAAACAAATCATAATTATTAGATAAATACAAAGAGATAATAATATTTACAGTTAGTAACGGCTTGAATGACGTCTATGCGTCACGGATAAGCTTCCCATCCAATTTTCTTATAAATTGGCAAATATGGTCTTTGAAAGTCAGATTCCCGAGACTTAAATGTTGTCTTTCTTTTCAGAAATGTGCATGTAACATATGAATTACGTGATGCACATATCCACTGGGATGCGTCTCAAGAGTCAATGATATGCCATCCAAAGAATCTTTACTCAAGACATCATTAGTGAATTCAATTTTTTCTTCACGGTTATCAGATACCATTCCTAAAGAAGAACAACGAGTGTTACATGTCATGCGTGCAAATTTATAGCACACACCCATTCTTTTAGCTCTTATCTTTTTAGCATGGGTGATTCTTCCTAAACCAGACAGATATGAAATAAAAGATTCAGAAGACTCACCTGCAATCGGACCCATGCTTCAATAATCCAATGAATGTCATTAGGAATATTTTTGATCATCAGAAGTCTCATTCGTTCCAAGCGAGCTTTGTAGACTTTCATCAGAGAGTTTTAAGGGAGAGAAGGAAATTGCTTATGAAGATTTGCGAGAACTTCTTCAATCCTGAAATGTGACTTTACCTACAAAATTAAACACACAAAAATAAAACACACCAAATCTGAATATATACACAAATTGCATGGGTTGCCTCCCTGCTAGCACTAAGTTTAACATCATCAGCTAGACATGACTGCCATAATGTTAGGCTGGATCTGAAAGTGTGATACTTTTTTTTGTCGCTCAAATGATTATCCCCAGTAGTGCTTGACACGCTGGCTGTTAACTTTGAATGTGTTGTTGGACTTGGGGTTGTATATCTCAAGAACTCCGTAGGGTAACACCTGAGTATTCACAAATGGACCTGACCACCTTGATTTCAGCTTTCCAGGGAAAAGTGTAGGCACTGCATTTTTACACATAAGTCCCTATGATGAGTCTCATTTTGGAGACACTACCTTTTAAGTCACGGAGGTCACGGAAAACGGACATCGGAAGGGGGAATTCAGAATAAACAAGGTTCACTGTTTTCGTTGGTGCTACGTTCGTGTATACGTTCGAACGTCAAACAGATTGCGGGCGTTCGTGCCGCATTCGAGGAAGCGTTCGAACGGTGTCGATAATTCTGGTTTTGCTGCTAGCCTCACATTAAGCCCAATTCGCCCAAGCCTTGGCCCACACGCCCAAGCCCATAAAACACATCCCAATTTAAATAAATAAATATTAACTAAATAAGACAATAATTAAATTAATTAAATAATTAAATAAAACATATACCAAACATAAAATAAACAATTACCAACTTAAACTAAAATCATGCCTAATTAAAATCAATCCTAACCAATTAAAGCCAATCATATATTTGACTTCCTAATCTAATAAGACATCTACCAATTTAAAAATATCTTGTCCCCCCTCAATCTTGTATATACCATTCCTATCACTCCTAATTTGGGAACTAGATCTCTTCCTTGTGAGACAAGGTGAAGCCCTAGCTCTCTTCTATATAAACATGCACTAACCTAGCCACCTCCTCTCTCCACTCTCTCCAATACACGCCCAAGACATCAAGACACTCTCCATATCACACGTAAACTAAAAAAACACACAACAACCCTTCCCTCACCAAATTAACGAGAACAACACACAGCAGCCCCTAACCCTTGAAATCAGTCCCTGACAGCACCGAAACTACCCCTGAAATCAGTCCCAAACAGCAGCCCAATACCTCCCCAAACACACCAAAACCGTAGCCTAAAAACACCAAAAGAGCACCCAAAACAGTCCACCAGGAACATCAAAACAGTCCACCAAGAACATCAAAACAGTCCACAAACAGTAAGCAAAAAATACAGAGGAAACAGCAGCAAAACAGTAGCAACGGCAACGAATCGGAGTCAAAAGCAGCAGCAAAAGACGGAGAACGACGACTCAAAACAGTAAGACAACGAACGAGAACAGTGAACCAGTGAACCGGAAGAGTTGCGGAGCATCTACCCTTCCGACGATCGTGTATCGTACATCCGAGAGGTGATTTAAAAGGTTAGACCTGAGGGCACTTTCTCATTAGTTTATATTCGTTTTTTTATTATTGAATTCTATTCGCATGAGAGTCGTTTATGGATGCATGTTGTGGCTTGAATGAAGTGGAAGAGTGTCGTCTCTTGTGGTATATAGGATGGAAACCCAGACGTAAATTCCGTAGCCGAATCCGAATGGACGGTAGTGCGGTCTGTACTTGGGATACAACTCCACATACCACTTGAGTAAACGGCACCTTCTCTTGTTTTATGTTGCTTTGGTTTATTTATTTCTCGTCACTTGAATTTTGTATGTTGCTTAGTCCTGTATGATTTAATCGAGAGCATGGGCTTAGTAAGTGGAATGAAAGATCCCCTATGGGGAGGGGTTAAAGCCTTTTACCACGATGCTTTGCCGCGCCGGTTGATGTGTGTCCGGTTGAAAGCAAGATACGTTCAATCGGGCATACTTAGTTTGATATGATTTTCTTTATGTTTGTATGCATGATGCGATCGGGCGCATGGGCTTAGTAAGTGCGATGAGAGGTCCTCTAATTGAAGAGGTTAAAACCCTTTACCACGATGCTTCGCCGTGCCTCGCATTGTACTATTTGTCATTTATGTATTACGTCCCATTTCATGCATCAGGTCTGTTCCCGTTCGAACGCGTTTATGAACGCAACTCGAACGTGCATGTATTTTGCCTTGTCATGCATCAGGTCTTATTTCTGTTCGAACGCGTTCACGAACGCCATACGAATGTGAGCATTCTGTTTCATTTCCGTTCGAACGCGTTCAAAAATGCCACACGAACGTGAGTATTCTGTTTCATTTTCGTTCGAACGCGTTAACAAACGCCATACGAACGTGAGCATTCTGTTTCATTTCCGTTCGAACGTGTTTACCAACACTACTCGAACGAGAACCTTCTAATACCGTTCGAACGCGTCTACAAACGCTGCACGAACGTACACGGTAAACAGATCCTCTTGCATCACATTATGACATGTCCATCTTAGCATATGGTTACCCCTTTGTACGCTATGCATTTGTATTACCTCTCTAGTTGTCTATTTCTGTTATGCGCCTACAATATTATTTGTCGTCATTTTGATTTCCTTTACATTACACGCAAATGTTACCATGACTGTTTGTGTTTATATTTACATGAATGATTGAATTCTTATGACGTTATGTGCTTGTTGTTGCAAAGGCCTACTTTTGAGCATGTGAATTTGGCAATAAGATTTGGTTTCATGTATGTTAGATGTAAACTATACTTTTAAGCATGTGAATCTAGGATTGTGTTGCACTTGGAAATATATGTCATAGGCTTGGTTGGATTATTGCATAAATCTTTACATTACAAGTTGCATAAGTAAGGGACCATTCCGAACCCAACGGTTTGAGGTCTTCCCTTGCGAGGGGTGAGTGCGGCCTTAAATCTTTGTCCCGGTTCACACCGGGTGGCGACTCCATTATTCTCCGGTTTAGTCCCCCATGGCTATTCCGTACTCCCGACTAGGCCGCGAGCCTAGGAACAGCATGCGTCTCCCAGGTAGCTGTGTTCCCACAAAAAGTTTCAACTGTGAATTATATAACAACACCTGCTTCCCTGCTTCTAGTTGTCTGCGTACTATTTTTTTATCATGCCATTTCTTGGTATTTTCTTTGTACAGTCCAGCATTCTCATAAGCTTGTAGGTGAAATTCCTCCAATTCGTTGAGTTTGTGGAGCCTTTTCTCTCATGCTACTTGTAGATCAAGATTTAACTTCTTCAGTGCCCAATACGCTTTGTGTTCAAGCTCCACTGGCAGATGGAATTCTTTCCCAAACACCACTCGATATGGGGACATACCGATGGGTTTTTTGTAAGCTGTCCGGTAGGACCATAATGCGTCATCCAGTTTTACAGACCAGTCCTTCCTTATTGATCCAATGGTTCTCTCCATGATTCTTTTGATCTCCCTATTTGAAACTCAACCTGTCCATTTGACTGCGGATGGTAGGCAGTGGCAACTTTATGAGATGACTCTTATTTGGATAGGACTGCATCGAAGTATCTGTTGTGAAAATTTGTGCCACCATTACTGATAATTGCCCGAGGTGTTCCGAAGCGAGTGAATATATTCTTTTTAAGGAATTTTATCACCACTTTTGAATCATTTGATGGCAGTGCTATTGCTTTAACCCATTTGGAGACGTAGTCTACTGCAATTAGTATGTACAGGTTTCTGAATTTTGGAACAAAGGGTCCCATAAAATCAATCTCCCATACATCAAATATCTCCATTTCCATAATGCTTTGAAGAGGTCCTTCATTTCTCCTCGAAATATTTCCCATTCTCTGGCACCTGTCACATTGAAGAGAAAATAAGTAAGCATCTTGAAATAGAGTGGGCCCGAATAAACCTGATTGTATGACTTTGGCTGAAGTTTTATTTCCGCTGAAGTGTCCGCTATATGGTGATGAATGACAATGCTGCAGGACACTATTGACCTCCTCCTATGGAACACAACGTCTTAGTAATTGATCAGCACAACATTTGAACAGGTACAGTTCATCCCAGACATAGTGCTTGACTTATTTGAAGAACTTATTTTGTTGCTGATGAGTCCATTCCAACAGCCATTTACCCGATACTATGTAGTTTACATAGTCAGCATACCAAGAGACATCGTGCTGTTTTATGGCAAACAACTGTTCATCCGGAAAGGTTTCTTTAATTTTCAGTTCATTGCCAACTGTTTCTCCATTCTTGAGCCTCGATAAGTGATCTGCCACTTGGTTTTCTGTCCCTTTACTGTCTCAGATCTCCATGTCAAATTCTTGCAGCAGAAGCACCCAATGGATCAATCTAGGTTTGTCATATTTCTTCATGATCAGGTATTTGATTGCTGAATGATCTGTGTAGACCACCACTTTAAGACCCAGCAGATAAGAGCAGAATTTATCAAAAGCAAACAAAAATATGAGAAACTCCTTTTCAGTGGTTGTGTTGTTGAGTTGAGCGTCATTCAGAGTTCTGCTGGAGTAGTAAATGGTATGGAAAAGTTTTACTTTGTGTTGTCCCAAAACTGCACCTACAGTAAAATCACTAGCATCAAACATCAACTCAAATGGAAGGGTCCAGTCTGGTGCTACTATGATGGGGGCATACACCAGCTTCTGTTTTAGGATCTCAAAAGCTTCATGGCATTCTTGGGTAAAGTTGAAAGGCACATCTTTCTCTAGCAGATTGCATAGAGGTTTAGCAATCTTGGAGAAGTCTTTGATAAATCTCTTGTAAAAACCTGCATGTCCGAGAAAACTCTGAATCCCTTTGACGGATGATGGTGGAGGTAATTTTTCAATTATCTCGATCTTTGCTTTGTCTACCTCAATTCGCTTTTGTGAGATCCGATGTCCCAACACAATGCATTCCTGCACCATGAAGTGGCATTTCTCTTAGTTGAGTATCAGGTTGGTATCTTGGCATCTTTGTAATACATTTTCCAAATTTTGTAAGCAGTGGTCGAACGAGTCTCTAAACACAGAAAAAATCATTCATGAAAACCTTCATACTTTATTCCAGCATGTCTGAGAAGATGGCCATCATTGAACGTTGAAATGTGGCAAGAGCATTACATAGTCCAAATGGCATCCTATGGAAAGCAAAAGTACCATACGGACATATAAAAGTGGTAATGGAAAATGATTTTCCGGGGCGATGGCAATTTGATTGTAGCCCGAGTATCCGTCCAAAAAATAATAGAACTCATGTCCCACCAATCTGTCTAGCATCTAGTCAATGAATGGTAATGGGAAATGATTTTTCCTTGTTGCTTTATTCAGCTTCATGTAGTCCATGCATACTCTCCATCCAGTCACCGTTCTTGTTGGAATCAGCTCGTTCTTTTCATTTGTGACTATAATATTTCCTCTTTTCTTTGGCAAACATTACATAGGACTCACCCACGTACTGTCAGAGATGGGGTAAATGATGCCGGCATCTAACCATTTGAAAATTTATTTCTTCATGACCTCCTTCATGATTGTATTTAGTCTCTGTTGATGCTTCACTGTGGCTTTATACTCGTCGTTCATCAGAATTTTGTGCATGCAAAATGGTGGACTAATGCCTCAAATGTATGTTATAGTCCAGGCAATGGCTTTCTTGTGTTCTCATAACACTCTCAGTAACTTATCTTTCTGCTCCAATGTTAGCGATGGAGAAATAATCACAAGTAAATCAGAATATTTTCCTCAGAATGCATACCTGAGATGGTGCAGAAGTAGCTTTAGTTCCAGCTGCGGTTGTTCTTCAATCGAGGGTTTGATTCACTCCTTTTTTCGATAGTTCCAAACTTTCCACCTGTGGTGTCGATTTGAAGCGAAATGGTCTGTCAAGATAGTTGATACATTCCATAATTTCATCATCTAGCTCGCTGTTAGTCATGTAGGTGATGCAAACTTCAAGTTTATTTGTGGGAAGTTGCATTGCATCAGTATCCTGGATGATACTATCTACAACATCAATTCTGAAATATTCCTCCTCCTTTTCATCATTCAGGAATTTCATGGCTTTGAAAACATTTAATGGTTAGTTCTCCTTTTTGTACATCAATAATAGTTCGAACTATAGCCAAGAATGGTCTCCCGAGGATGATAGGTACATCCTTATCTTCTTCCATGTCAAGGATAATGAAATCTACAGGGAAAATGAATTTGTCGACTTTAACCAATACATCTTCCACTACACCTCTCAGAAATGTGAGTGAACTGTCAGCAAGCTGCATAGTAACTCAGGTGGGTATTGCTTCTCCAATTTGCAGTTTCCTGTAAATAGATAAAGGCATCAAGTTAATGCTGGCACCGAAATCACACAAAGCCTTACTGAAGTAATTTTCTCCTATGGTGCAAGGGATGGTGAAACTACCAGGATCTTTCAACTTTGGGGGAAACTTTCTCTGAATGATGGCGCTGTATTCTTCTATCAATGCTATTGTCTCGTAATATCCCAATCTCCGCTTTCGTGAAAGATTATATTTCATGAATTTGACATAGCTGGGCATTGATGAGTGGTAAATCTATCACGATTTCCCACTCATTTAACCTAATATTTTGTATAGTTTCTTAAGTTTTGTGAATATTTTGATGTGTTTTGTGTTATTTTGTAGATAAATAAAGTTTCAGGACATTCTAGAGGTGATTTGGCCAAAACAGTGAAAATTGGACGAAAAGGGCATTTTGGTAAATTCCCGTGTCGCGACGCCAAGACCTTCAGCGTCGCGACGCCTAACGTGCGCCGAACAGTGCTAACGTGCGCCGGGTCCACAAATCAGAATCTGAGAAAAGTTTGATTTTGCTAACATGCGTCGTGCCACGTGTCACCATCACAACCGATCTGCTAACATGCGCCGTGCCACGTGTCAGCATCCTACGGTGCCGACAGTCACCATCGTCACGTGTGCCACGTGTCACTCCACGTCATTACCACGTCATCAGCCACATCACCAGGTTGACCAAGTCAAACTGCCACCTCACCACCACGTCATCATCAGCCAATCAGGAAGTGCCATGTGTCAGATTCCTACGGTGCCGACAGGCTCTTTCCCACGTGTCGCCACGTCAGCATCAATCATTGAGTATCTAATCCTTATCTGACACGTGGCGGATAAGAATCTCATCGACCAATCAGAGGCCGCCACATGTCACAATAATTGAAGCCCAACCACCTCGCCACGTGTCACCTTATCAGCTTATCCAGAATCTTCAAACCGACGAACCATAGCGTGCCACGTCGACAAAATCTGGCGTAGCGACGCCAAAGGCCCTGGCGTCGCGACGCTGGAACCCCACCGAAGCCTATAAATAGAGCTTCAAATTTCAGTTTTAGATGCACCATTCTCTCTCCTTTCTTTGATGTAAATAGGGAGTTCTTCTCTCTCTAAGTTTCTTTTAATTTTTAGTTTTTAGTTTTGTAATAATTTTAATTACTTTTTGTAATAATAGTAATTTACTTTCTTTACTTTTTACAGTTTTTACTATTCACCATGAGGAGGTAACTTCCTCAGCTAGGGTGAAAGGTAATTCTTTTACTATTGCTATTTAGATTAATCTCCCTTAAAAATAATATATTCACTATTTAAAATATTGACTTAAAAAGGATACCGCTATATTGGTCGGTTGGTAATTTATTTTAATCTTGTTTAAACCTGACTAATCAAGGATACCGCCAGATTGGTCGGTTGGTAATTCAATTTTGGTTCCGCCTTTATGGCTGGTTTATGGACAAATATTACTGCCTTAATGGCTGGTTGGACTTAATTTGACTTAATCAGGATACCACCAGATTGGTCGGTTGGTAATATTATCACAAGTTTATATATTATTTTATGGGAGATATCTAAATTAGTAGTAGTAAAAGTAATTCCTTTTACCTTAGCATTTTATTTTATTGTAATTTACTTTTCAGTATTTACTTTACCGCATTTTTATTTCATGTCTTTTATTTTCAAGTTTTTACCAGCCCTAGTTATGTGTTGTAACTATATAAGTTATCTAGGGTTGTGATGAATTCTAATATCACCGGTTTATAAGGGGTTAGATTATAGTTTGGGTAATATAAAGATTTATTTATTGAGTCTTAATCTTAATGTTTTTTAATTAATTGGCCATTAAAAACTAGACATAGGGATTTTAAGTTTAAGACCTCTGACTCAATAGCCCACGATCTTCCTTGAGGATAGATAACCCTTTAATAGATTTCCTTACAGGATAGGAATATACCTGTCGGGCGGGGGTAGCCTTAATTGGAACTTAATCTTAATGAATCTAGGTAATTTGGTTGACATAGACATATGGTTCAATTGGATTATACTAGGTAATTGTAATTGACCATCGGAAGAGGCTTTTACATATTTTAGTGTTCCAGGTTAATAAATCAATATATTACCCAACTTTAAGATAACCACTTCATCTTTAAAATGATATTGGAAGAAATCACAATCCTAGATAGTTTTTAATATTGAATTTTCTTAAAACCTATTTTCAACAATCTTATTTACTTGTTTTTAAATTTAGAATCGTCACCATTTCAAATCAATCAATCAATCCGTTAGATACTAGTAATCATTTGACTTCATAAAATTAATAGTTTAGATATTAAGTCCTCGTGGGATCGATATTTTTATACTACTTGAACGATACGTGCGCTTGCGTTATACGTGTGTGTTTACGCCGGTCAATTTTTTGGCGCCGTTGCCGGGGACATATTTATCTTTCACTATTAGTTTTGGGGTTAGATACGTTACTTGTATCTAATTTCTTTTTACTTATTGTTTTTGTTTACTTGTGTTTCAGGTTCTCAGAAACTACATGAGACGAACCAGAAGCGTTGAACTCCGACCGCTTGACCCGGAAATTGAAAGAACCATCAGACAGTTGAGAAGGGAAAGGCGAGAAGGCCAAGAAGCTTTAGTCAACATGGAACCTGAACCTTTGAACGTTGCACCACTGATACCCATTCGAGATAGAACTATTCTGGTGGTTGACAGACTCATTTCTTGCATTGTACTTCCTCCCTTACCAGCAAATGTAGGTGACATCAAAACATGCATTCAGATGATTCAGCAGTCAGTTCAGTTTGGGGGGAATGCAACTGAAGATCCCAATGCCCACATCAGCAACTTCCTGGAAGTTTGCGGCACTTTCAATTACAACGAGAAGCTGAAGAAGCAATGAGACTGCGTGTTTTTCCATATTCCTTGAAGGACAGAGCTAAAGCTTGGCTACATTCACTACCAGCAGGTTCCATCACAACTTGGAACACTTTAGCCACCAATTTCTTGCAAGGTATTTTCCACCAGCCAGAACCGGAAAACTGAGGAATGACATCACATCCTTTGTACAACAAGATTCAGAATCCCTCTGCGAAGCTTGGGAAAGGTATAAAGATTTGCTCCGGAAATGCCCTCACATTGAGATTCCAAAATGGCTTCAAGTCCAAACATTCTATAATGGGCTTTCTGGAATAATGAGAACCACAATTGATGCTGCTGTTGGAGGAGCTTTAATGGCAAAAGGAGAAGATAAAGCCTGGGACCTAATCGAAGAAATGGCCAACAACAATTCTTATGGCCAACAGAAAGGAGCATGATCCAAAGAATTGCAGGAATTTATGAAGTTGGAGCCAACACAGCACTGAATTCCAAGCTGGATATGATTTTCAAAAATCTGGAAACTTAACATAAAAGTTAATGATGGATCACAAGTTCACCATTTGGAGGAGCACCTGAGTCAGAATCTTCAACCAACATAAAGAAACGGTGAATTATGTCAATAATTTCAACAGACAGGGGAACAATCCATATTCCAACACCTACAACCCAGGGTGGAGGAATCATCCCAATTTTTCATTAGCAATAATTTAGGCCAACAACAGAACTCTCCACCACCTGAATTCCAGCAACAAAACAAAAGCCAGGAGCAGGCAAATGAACCAGGAATAACAGAAGTGTTGACCCACTTGAAAAAGATATAAGCAAAACACGACTCTCAAGCAGCAAGATATGATGCTATGTTTCAATCCCAAGCAGCATTAATTCAAAGTCAATCAGCTTCTATTAAAGCACTGGAGAATCAAATTGGACAACTGGCCAATGCTCAGAGTTACAGACCGCCAGGTACCCTTCCTAGCAACACAGAGCCAAATCCAAGGAACATGGGGAAGGAGCAATGTCATGCCATCATGTTAAAAAGAGGTACTGAAATCAACAAAGATGTTGAAATCAAGGCAACAAGAATTGAAGATTTTCCAAAAGAAACAAAGCAACAGATGGAGGAAAAAGAAGCAAAGGAAAAAGAACAGATCACTCCACCTCCACCTTTTCCTCAGCGTCTTCAGAAGAATAAACTGGACAAGCAGTTTCCTAGATTCTTGGAGGTGTTCAAAAAGCTGCATATCAACATTCCATTTGCAGAAGCATTGGAACAAATGCCCAGCTATGCCAAATTCATGAAAGACATTCTTTCACGAAAGCAGAGATTGGGAGATTATGAGATAGTAGCATTATCAGAAGAATGCAGCGCCATCATTCAGAGAAAACTTCCTCCAAAGTTGAAAGATCCTGGCAGTTTCACTGTTCCTTGCACCATAGGAGAACATGACTTCGGTAAGGCTCTGTGTGATTTAGGTGCGAGTGTTAACTTGATGCCTTTTTCTATTTTCAAGAAATTACAGATTGGAGAAACAATGCCAACTTCAGTCTCACTACAACTTGCTGATAGAACGCTCGTATTTCCAAGAGGCGTAGTTGAGGATGTGCTGGTCAAGGTTGACAAATTCATTTTCCCAGCAGATTTTATTGTCCTTGATATGGAGGAAGACGCAGACGTGCCAATCATCCTCGGGAGACCATTCTTGGCTACAGGTCGAACCATTATTGATGTACAAAAAGGAGAATAACCATGAGGGTACAAGACCAAGAAGTAACATTCAATGTTTTCAAAGCCATGAATTTCCCAGATGATGAAAAGAAAGAGGGATGTTTCAGACTTGATGTGATACATAGTACCGTTCGGAACTCTGATGAAAGATAAAGTTCTACTGACAAACTTAAAACATGTTAATTGCCTGTAAAGCCTAAAGATAAAGCATATTTTGCACTGAAAGAGCCAATTCTTGCTCTACAAGCAACAGAAGAGAAAAAGTTCCACCAGCTCAACGAATTGGAGGAATTTCACAATCAGCCTTTTGAAGATGCCAAATTGTACAAAGAAAAGGGCAATAAAAGACATGATGAAAAGTTAGTGCGCATACAACTGGAACCAGGGCAGAAGGTACTGTTAAACAAATCAAGGGTGAAATTCTTCCTATGGAAGCCAAAATCACGGTGGTCAGGTCCATTTGTGATCACCAAAGTTTTACCAGATAGAGCCATTGAGATACATGATCCTGACTCCAACAAAACTTTCAAGGTTAAAAATAAGCGTGTCAAGCACTACTAGGGAGAATCATTTGAGAGACAAAAAGAAAGTGTTACACTTTCAGATCCAGCTTAACGTTTGAGAAGTCAAGTTTGGCTGACGACTTTAAACTTAGCGCTAGCAGGGAGGCAACCCATGCAATTTGTGAATATATTGTGATCTGGTGTATTTTATTTTTGTGTGTTTAGTTTTTTGCAGATTAAGTCATTTCAAGACGGGAGAAGCTCTCGCAAATCTTCACATGCAATTTCCTTCTCTCCCTCAAAAATCTCTAATGAAAGTATACAAAGCTCGCTTGGAACGGATGAGATTATTGATTATCAAAGGTATTCCTACTGACATTCGTTGGATTATTGAAGCACGGGTCCGATTGGCAGGTGAGTCTTCTGAATATTTTATTTCACGTCTGCCTGGTTTTGGAAGAAGCACCTATGCAAATAAAAGTAGAGCTAAGAAAATGAGTGTTTGTTACAAATGTACATGCTGGAATTGCAATACTCGTTGTCGTTCTTTAGGAATGGTGTCTGATAATCGGGAAGAAAAAATTAAATTCATTAGGGATGGCTTGAGTAAGGAGTCTTTAGATGATATATCTTCGACTCTTGAGACGCATCCCAGTGGATATGTTCACATAGCCTTTCGCAAATTACATACACAATTTCAAAAAGAAAGACAACTGTTAAGTCTCGGGAATCTGACTAAAAAAGACCATGTTTGCCAATTTATAAGAAAATTGGATGGGAAGCTTGTCCCTGACGCATAGACGTCGATCAAGCCGCTACTTTTCTTGTAAATATTATATCTCTTTGTCTTTTCATAATAATTGTAATTTGTTTTGTTGTTTTCTTTTATTTTCTCCGACAGGATCCGGACCTTTTTGACTATCACGTTTTGTTTAACTAATAATTGTCATTTTGCAGGTACTAGTGCTATTATTTTACTCACCCTTTTCAGGTGTTATAAATTCAACTCATCATTGCACTTTTGAAGACATCCAGAGTAAAACATGGAAGCCACTTCAAGAAGACGAGTTGAAAACATCTGTGTGTTTTGCGGTAGTAGTGTTGGTACTAAACCACAATACATAGAAGCAGCACAGGAATTGGGTAGAGTCTTAGCTGCAAGGAATATGCACTTAATATATGGCGGAGGAAATCTTGGACTTATGGGGATCGTTTCAAAAACCGTACAAGAAGGAGGCAGTCACGTTTTGGGAATCATCCCAAAACCCTTGGCAGAGGCAAATCTTATTGAACCATCAAACGGAGAGGAACTGATCATACCAGATATGTCTGAACGACTGGTATAAATGATTAACCGTGCTGATGCTTTTATTGCTTTGCCAGGTGGCTTGGGTACATTGGAGGAAATATTTATAGTATTATCTTGGGCGAACCTGAACATACACCAGAAACCAATTGGACTGCTCAATGTTGATGGATTTTATGATTTTCTTTGTGTGTTTCTTGATGATGCTCGGAGAAATGGGTTCGTGTCAAAACCTTTAAAAGAACTCCTCTTTACTGCCAAAACTGCTCCGGATATAATAGACCAACTCATAGCCTATGAACCACGAGTTGACCCTATTCTTTCAAAGATAAATTGGTCTGAGGACGATCGTGGTAAGAGGCGTCGTGTTAATTTGGATCTTAACCTTTAATTTCCTGTAAATTTTCAGCTAACCAGGTATTATTTTCTAAACTCTTCTTCTACTGTTTAAGATATTGGGGACAATGTCTCATTTAGGTTTGGGGGAGGGAATTAGTTGATAAGTACCTTATTTTTAGTTTGTATGTTGTTTTTATTTTTAGTCCAAAATTTTTCGAAAAATACAAAAAACAAATTGAAAAATTTTCAAGAAATTACAAAAATATTTTGCTTTTTTGTGTTTTTATTTTGACTAAAAGGGTGAAATTGGTAAGTGATAGCTGAGTAAGGAGTTTCCACTCCTGAGACGTATCTCAAGCCTATTTTCGAAAAAAGTTAATTTTTGTTTATTTCCTTTTGAATTATTTAATTTGTGAATTCTCCTTAAAACGAACTAAAATGGATCTTCATATGATCAGTTGACAGATATTATCAACATATATAGTAACATACGGACATGAGCTAAAATTGAAAAGTTTGTAATATTCAGTGCTCTAGTTTAATCGGAGAAGCATATCAAAAAACAATGGAGTAAAAAAAAAAATTATGAGATCCGAGTTATTAAGTTTTTAAGGGTGTTTTAACACCTAGTGCCCTAAAGCCAACTGGTTTTGGAGTTACTGGCCCAAAGCTCGTTACATGGATCAAAGATGCTGCAAAAATATATATATCTGAAGTCTGAGTAATTAAGTCCGTAGGGGTGTCTTAACACCTGGTGCCCTAAAGCCAACTTGTTTGGGAGCCATCGACCCAACACTCGCTACATAGATGGAAGATATTGTATATAAATAAAAAATAGAAAAGAAAAATCAAAGAAAAAAATCAGAAAAATGAGAAAAATTATTCCATTGCTACAAAAATGTGTGAAATCTAATAGAACTTTAGGACAAAAATATTACTCTCTTATCAACTGCACTTATGACTGTTGTGGGCAAAAATGAGTTGATTAATATTTTGTCGACTGTGTATATGGAGAATGGTAAAAATAATCGGAGAATTTACTTATTCATTAATTTAGAATAAAACAAAACAACTAGTAACTTGGAGTAGAAGTTTCACCTGATTAGTCACTAACATTTTTATTCTATTTTCGCTTGTCTTTTTGCTTTTGTGTGCATTAGTTTTACTACCTTTTTACTTTTGTAAAATGTTTGTGGGTATCATTGCTGTAAACCCTCACGAGACTACAACTCGTTCACTAGGGACACCTAGGGGTTTAAAGGCTTGTTGCATACGCTAAATGCAACCGTGATCCCTACGAAAGTGGCTTAGTTAATTTATTTATGTTATTTTATGTTTTGCTCGAGGACTAGCAAAATGTTAGGTTTGGGGGTGTGATGAGTGGTAAATCTATCACTATTTCCCACTCATTTAACCTAATATTTTGTATAGTTTCTTGAGGTTTGTGAATATTTTGATGTGTTTTGTGTTATTTTGTAGATAAATAAAGTTTCAGGACATTCTGGAGGTGATTTGGGCCAAAATAGTGAAAATTGGACGAAAAGGGCATTTCGGTAAATTCCCGCATCGCGACGCCAAGACCTTCAGCGTCGCAACGCCTAACGTGCGCTGAACAGTGCTAATGTGCGCCGGGTCCACAAATCAGAATCTGAGAAAAGTTTGATTTTGCTAACGTGCGCCGTGCCACATGTCACCATCACAGCCGATCTGCTAACATGCGCCGTGCCACGTGTCAACATCCTACGGTGCCGATAGTCGCCATCGCCATGTGTGCCACGTGTCACTCCACGTCATTTCTGCATCATCAGCCACATCACCATGTTGACCAAGTCAAACTGCCACCTCACCGCCACGTCATCATCAGCCAATCAGGAAGTGCCACGTGTCAGATTCCTACGGTACCGACAGTCTCTTTCCCACGTGTCGCCACGTCACCACCACGTCAGCATCAATCATTGAGTATCTAATCCTTATCTGACACGTGGCGGATAAGAATCTCATCGACCAATTAGAGGCCGCCACGTGTCACAATAAAGATAAGTGATTAGTTACTTTAACCAAAGAAATCGATATACGATAAGATCTGACTTATCAAGATCTTCATCTCTCAGCTATACCAGTCAAAGAAGCGGCCCTGACGGAGTCTATCTCATACCTACCTTACATAAGTAATAGACTCTACCATGTCATAAAGTATTAGAAATAAGGACGCCGACACCCATTGAGACGTAGATTCCTACTCCACCCTATATCAACCAAGATAAAGATAACCGTAAGGAAATTTGATGAAGATTTAACCTAAGCCAGAAACAGAAAACACAGAATGATAGGCCACCCAGGGAAGAACTATGAAGGATTTAAGAGATAGATAAGAAAGAACCCAACTTAAGCCAAGTGGATAAGTTAGAAATACCTGCGGAATACATAGACTGGTACAATGCTAATAGAGATTCTTGAAAGTTTAAAAAGGACAGATATTTGAGATGGGAGACAATTAGAAGTTAGCAAAGATTACTAGCATGAATAGTAAGATTATATGGTATAGCTGTAGCCTATAGTAAGAGCAAAGAGAAGAAACCTAGGAAGTAGTCAATGAGAGTAAGCCATCATTAGTCTTGGAAGCATAATATGGAACTAAAGAATAAGTTATGGAAATAAATAATAAAGGAAGCTACGTGAAGCAATAAAGAAGTAAAATGTATATAGTAACGATGGATAATATGGCTTGAGATAATAATGTAAATGGAAACCTCATCATAGTTGATCAGAGTTATAGAAACTTTAATACTTGAAGTAGTCATGCAGAGTCCGGCGGTATGAGCGATAACTGTTCTATTCAGTAGTCATGACCTATGTAGGTGTATAGGCACCCAATCAGAAACGTGTAATTTTCAGATCCCCAAAGAAAGCAAGTATTCACCCATATGCTCAGAGCCCAGTAAGGAGAAGAACCAGCAAAGGTGTGTATTTGACATGATAAACGGGTAGAGAAACGGCTAGATAGCCAAACAAAATAAGTTCAAAGGAATATAGATAAGAAACATAAGATAGAATAGCTCGGAGTCAAAATAAGTCGAACCCAAACCTGGAGGCCATTGTTGAATTGGGAATCCTTAAGGGAGTAAAACTCATTGGAGTCTTATTGTATTGAGAAAGAAGAACTAGAAGAGAGTAGCACCAAAATCAAGAAAATATAGTGGAGATGTCCTAGGTAATTAAAGTTGATGAAGTTCTCAGTGTGATAAAGATATAAGGAGTTCAAAGACTAAGATGAGAAGAAAATCTAAGTAGCAGTGTAGACTTCGTAAGGAGGAATAACATATAAAGTTAGTAGGAATTTGAGAAAGAATAAAAACTTAAGATGGTTAAGCAACAGAAACTAGTAGAAAAGCAACATGATGAAGTATTTAGAGAGCATAATTCTAGAGAATGTTAATGATAAGAGGTAGTATAATCGATAGTCGGGTAGCGAATCAAGAGTGAAGTTGAAAAACGAGACAACTCAGATAGTACCTAGTGGAAATATCTTAGTGGGGGAGTTGAAACTAGTAAACATGAAAGTCCCAGAGTTATAGATAAATAGAACACGCAACCACAGTATGGGTAGCTGATAAGATCACAACACTAGGAAGGCGTCAAAGTCGATCCTCACCCTCCCAACTCTTGATACATCACGACAACAGAGATGGACCGTGATATTCACCTCAAAGTTGCCCCATAAAACAGATGAACTTGTGAATGATACCAAACCTTTAGATTACAGAAGTTTCAGACATAGAATGGAGCATGAAAAAAGATGAAAAAAACACTAATCATAAGATTTGAAAGTAGAACTGTCAAGGTGAGACGGCAATATAAGAAAAATACTTTGTAAGCGAAGACAGAAGTAAATCACAATGAGATCTCTCAGTGTTGGATTAGAACCCAAGTTCTATTATGTTTTAACTCTTGTGATCTCTAAGAAGTAGCTAGCTATAGTTTAAGTTAATTAAACCATCACGGGTTTGAGATAGCCTTAGCCACAGTGAATAAATCATCAAGGTATAATATGCATATATGGACCTCGGGTATAGATAAGATTTACAAGTAATGCAACCAAACATAAAGAACAAGTCGTATGAAAGAAAGTGACTGTATTTTGCTAGAAAAGTAATCAAATGTGCATAAGAGTAAACCAGAACAGTATATCCAGTGTTAATATAGTAATAAAGAACATAGATTTAGTATAAATGTGTATATAATCAGTCTTAGTATAGATATCTTGCCCCAGAACTTCTTAGCCAATCAAGAAGAATCACCAGAGAAAGAACTACCCTAATATAACATCTTAAATATGAGAAACATTAAGGATAGTAAGAGTACTTGGAGAGGTTAGTTATAAATCATGAAGACCAAAACCCAGACATAGTCATAAATGTGGGGACTCGAAAGAGGAATCTTATAAGTAAAGAAGGTTTAGTAAGGCGGAAAACTGAGAAGGTTAAATAGTTGGTTAAGATAAGATAATAAACGTTAAGATAAGGTATATCTTGGAAAGTCATTTAAGTAGAATAGCTGAAGAACCCAAAGTAGACACAGGTCAAGAGAAAGTGAAGGTTATTGGTTATAACATTTTGCTAGTCCTCGAGCAAAACACATAATAAAATAACATAAACATCTTTAAAATAAAATTTAACTAAGCCACTTTCGTATGGATCACAGTTTCATTTAGCGTATGCAACAAGCCTTTAAACCCATAGGTATCCCTAATGGACAAGTTGTAGTCTCGCGAGGGTTTGCATGAATGATACCCACAAATATTTTACAAAAGTAAAAATGTAGTAAAACTAATGCACACAAAAGTAAAAAGCAAAAAGACAAGAGAAAAGAGAATAAAGAAGTTAGTGACTAATCAGGTGAAACTTCTACTCCAAGTTACTAGTTGTTCTGTTTCTTTCTAAATTACTAAATAAGTAAATTCTCCGGTTATATTTACCATTCTCCATATGCACAGCCGAAAAAATATTAATCAACTCATTTTTGCCCACAACAGTCACAAGTGCAGTTGATAAGAGAGTAATATTTTTGTCCTAAAGTTTTATCAGAATTCACATATTTTTGCAGCAATAGAATAATTTTTCTGGTGAGAGATAGCTGAGTAAGGAGTTTCCGCTCCTGAGACGTATCTAAAACCTATTTTGGAACAAGTTAATTTTTGTTTATTTCCTTTTGAATTAATTAATTTGTGAATTCTCCATAATACTGACTAAAATGGATCTTCATATGCTCAGTTGGTAGGTATTATCAACATGCATTACCATACAGACATGAGCTGTAATTGAAAAGTTTGTAATATTCAGTGCTCTAGTTTAATTGGAGGAAGCATCTTAAAAAGTGATGGAGTTAAAAAAAAATGTTTGAGATCCGAGTAATTAAGTCTGTAAGGGTGTTTTAACACCTAGTGCCCTAAAGCCAACTGGTTTGGGAGTCACTGACCCAAAGCTCGCTACATAGATCAAGGATATTGCAAATATATATATATATATCTGACGTCTGATTAATTAAGTCCGTAGGGGTGTCTTAACACCTGGTGCCCTAAAGCCAACTGGTTTGAGATCCACCGACCCAACACTCTCTACATAGATGGAAGATATTGTATATAAATAAAAAAAAATCAAAAATCAAAGAAAAAAATCAGAAAAATCAGAAAAATTATTCCATTGCTGCAAAAAGGTATGAATTCTGATAAAACTTTAGGACAAAAAAAAATATTACTCTCTTATCAACTGCACTTGTGACTGTTGTGGGCAAAAATGAGTTGATTAATATTTTGTCGGCTGTGCATATGGAGAATTTACTTATTCAATAATTTAGAAATAGACAGAACAACTAGTAAGGTGGAGTAGAAGTTTCACCTGATTAGTCACTAACTTCTATATTCTATTTTCTCTTGTCTTTTTGGTTTTGTGTGCATTAGTTTTACTACATTTTTACTTTTGTAAAATGTTTGTGGGTATTATTGTTGTAAACCCTCATGAGACTACAACTCATCCACTAGGGACACCTAGAGGTTTAAAGGCTTGTTGCAACGCTAAATGCAACCGTGAAAATTTTCAATTTTTTTGTATTTTTGAAAAAATTTGGACTAAAAAAAAAAACAACACACAACTAAAAACAAGATACTGATAAACTAATTCCCTCCCCCAAACCTAAATGAGACATTGTCCCCACTGTCTTAAATAATAGAAGAAGATTTTAGAAGATAGTACCTAGTTAACTGAAATTCTACACGAAAAGTTAAAGGTTAAGATCAAGATTAATCCGATACCTTTTACCACGATCGTCCTCAGACCAATTTATCTTTGAAAGGATAAGGTCAACTTGTGGTTCATAGGCTAAGATTTGGTCAATTAGATCCGGAGCAGTTCTGGCAGTGAAGAGGAGTTCTTTTAAAGGTTTTGATATGAACCCATTTCTCCGGGCATCATCAAGAAACACACAAAGAAAATCATAAAATCCTTCAACGTTGTACAATCCAAGTGGTTTACGGTGTATGTTCAGGTTCACCCAAGATAACACTGTAAAAATTTCCTCCAATGTACCCAAGCCACCTGGCAAAGAAATAAAAGCATCAACACGGTTAATCATTTCTACCAGTCATTCAGACATACCTGGCACGATTAACTCTTCTCCGTTTGATGGTACAATAAGATTTGCCTCCGCCAAGGGTTTTGGGATGATTCACAAAACATGAGTGCCTCCTTCCTGTACAGCCTTTGAAACGATCCTCATAAGTCTAAGATTGCCTCCGCCATATACTAAGTGCATATTCCATGCAGCTAAGACTCCACCCAATTACTGTGCTACTTCTACGTATTGTGGCTTAACACCAACACATGTACCGCAAAACACACAAATGTTCTCAACTCGTCTTCTTAAAGTGGCTTCCATGTTTTACTCTGGATGTCTTCAAAAGTGCAATGATGAGTTGAATTTATAACACCTGAAAAGGGTGCGTAAAATAATAGCACTAGTACCTGCCAATGAGAATTATTAGTTGAGAGTAAAATAAATCGTGATAGTCAAAAGGGTCTGGATCCTGTCGGAGAAAATAAAAGAAAACAACAAAACAAATCACAATATTAGGAAAAGACAAAAAGATATAATATGTACAAGAAATGTAGCGGCTTGATTGACATCTATGCATCAGGGACAAGCTTCCCATCCAATTTCTTATAAATTGGCAAACAGGGTCTTTTTGAGTCAGATTCCCGAGACTTAAATGTTGTTTTTCTTTTTGGAATTGTTCATATAACATGTGAATTTCGTGATACACATATCCACTGGGATGCGTCTCAAGAGTTTTAGATATGTCATCCAAAGACTCCTTACTCAAGCCATCCCTAATGAAATTAATCTTATCTTCACGGTTATCAGACACCATTCCTAAAGAACGACAACGAGTATCACAAAACATACGAGCACATTTATAACAAACACACATTCTTTTGGCTCTTCTCTTTTTAGCATAGGCGCTCCTTCCTAAACCAGGCAGATGTGAAATAAAAGAGTCAGATAGACTCACCTACCAATCAGACCGTGCTTTAATAATCCAACGAATGTCAGTAGGAATACCTTTGATCATCAGTAACCTCATCCGTTCCAAGCGAGTTTTGTAGACTTTCATCATAGATTTTTGAGGGAGAGAAGGAATTGCTTGTGAAGATTTGCGAGAACTTCTTCCATCCTGAAATGACTTAACCTGCAAAAACTAAACACACAGAATGAAATCACACCAAATCATAATATATACACAAATTGCATGGGTTGCCTCCCTGCGAGCGCTAAGTTTAACGTCGTCAGCTAGACGTGACTTCTCAACGTTAGGCTGGATCTGAAAGTGTAACACTTTATTTTTGTCGCTCAAATGATTCTCCCTAGTAGTGCTTGACACGCTAACTGTTAACCTTGAATGTTTTGTTGCTGTTGAGATCCAGTAACTCAACAGCTCCATATGGTAAAACCTGAGTGATCACAAAAAGGACCTGACCACCTTGATTTCAACTTTCCAGGGAAAAATTTTAACCTTGAGTTGTACAACAACACCTGTTGCCTTGGTTCCAACTGTCTGTGCACTATTTTTCGATCATGCCATTTCTTGGTCTTTTCTTTGTACAATCGGGCATTCTCATAAGCTTGTAAGCGAAATTCCTCCAATTCGTTGAGTTGGTGAAGTCATTTCTCTCCTGCAGCTTGTGGATCAAGATTCAACTTCTTTAGTGCCCAGTACGCCTTGTGCTCAAGCTCAACTGGCAGATGGCACGCTTTCCCAAACACCAATCGATATGGGGACATACCAATGGGTGTCTTGTAAGCTGTTCGGTAGGCCCATAATACGTCATCCAGTTTTGTAGACCAGTCCTTCCTTGTTGATCCAACGGTTCTCTCCAAGATTCTTTTGATATCCCTGTTTGAAACTTCAACCTGTCCATTTGACTGTGGATGATAAGCAGTTGCAGCCTTGTGAGTAACTCCGTATTTGGATAGGAGTGCATCAAAGTATCTGTTACAGAAATGTGAGCCACCATCACTGATAATTGCCCGAGGTGTTCCGAATCGAGTGAAAATGTTCTTTTTCAGGAATTTGATCGCCACTTTTGAATCATTGGATGGTAGTGCAATTGCTTCAACCCATTTGGAGGCCTAGTCTACAGCAACCAGGATGTACAAGTTTCCGAATGATGGAACAAAGGGTCCCACGAAATCTATACCCCACACATCGAATATCGATACTTTCATAATGTTTTGCAACGGTCCTTTATTTCTCCACGAAATATTCCCCATTCTCTGGCACATGTCACATTGAAGAGCTTGACTTCTTTGAAGAATTTCTTCTGTTGCTGAGTTGTCCATTCCAACGGCCATTTTCCTGACACAATGTAGTTGACATAGTCAGCATACCAAGGGGCATCTTGATGTTTCATGGCGAACACTGTTTCATCTGGAAAAGTTTCTTTGATTGACTTTTCTTTGCCAGCTGTTTCTCCATTCTTGAGTCTCGATAAATGATCTGCCACCTGGTTTTTTGTCACTTTCATGTCTCTGATCTCCATGTCAAACTCTTGCAGAGAAGTATCCCACGGATCAATCTGGGTTTGGCATCTTCTCATGATCAAGTATTTGATTGCTGAATGATCTGTGTAAACCACAACTTTGGGACCCAGCAGATAGGAGCAGATTTGTCAAAAGCGTACACAACTACGAGTAACTCCTTTTCGGTGGTTGTATAGTTGAGTGTGAGCTTCATTTAAAGTTCTACTGGAGTAGTAAATGGTGTGGAAAATATTTGTTTTGTGTTGTCCCAAAACTGCACCTACAACAGAATCACTAGCATCACACATCACTTCAAATGGAAGGGTCCAGTCTGGTTGGCTACAATGATGGAGGCAGAAATCAGATTCTGTTTTAAGATCTCAAAAGCTTCATGGCATTCTTTGGTGAAATTGAAAGGCACATCCTTCTCCAAAAGATTGCACAGAGGTTTAGCAATCTTGGAAAAGTCTTTGATAAATCTCTTGTAAAAACCTGATGTCGGTAGAGGTAGTTTTTCAATTGTTTCAATCTTTACTTTGTCTACCTAGATTCCCTTTTGTGAGATCCGGTGTCCAAGAACAATGCCTTCATGCACCAATGAAGTGGCATTTCTCCCAGTTGAGTATCAGGTTTGTATCTTCGCATCTTTGTAATACTTGTTCCAGATTTTGCAAGCAGTGGTCAAAAGAGTCTCCAAACACAAAAAATTCATCCAAGAAAACCTTCATACTCTGATCCAGCATGTCTAAGAATATGGCCATCATGCAATGATGAAATGTGGCATGAGCATTACATAATCCAAATGACATCCTACGAAAAACAAAAGTACCATAGGGACATGTAAATGTGGTTTTCTCCTGATCTTCTGGGGCGGATGGCAATCTGATTGTAACCTGAATATCCATCCAGAAAGAAATAGAACTCATGTCTCGCTAGTCTGTCTAGCATCTGATAAATGAATGGCAGTGGAAAATGGTCATTCCTTGTTGTTTTGTTCAACTTTTGGTAATCCATGCATACTCTCCATCCAGTCACCGTTCTTGTTGGAATCAGCTCATTCTTTTCATTGGTAACCACAGTAATTCCTCATTTCTTTCGTACACACTGCATAAGACTCACCCAACTGTTATCTGAGATGGGGTAAATGATACCAACATCCAACCATTTGATTATTTCTTTCTTTACGACTTCCTTCATGATTGGATTAAGTCTCCATTGATGCTCCACTGTGGGTTTGTACTCATCATTCATCAGAATCTTGTGCATGCAAAATGATGGACTAATGCCTCGAATGTCTGTTATAGTCCAGCCAATGGCTCTTTTGTGCTCTCGTAATACTCTCAACAACTTTTCTTCCTACTCCAATGTTAGTGAAGAAGAAATAATAACAGGTAATTCAAAAAAAATTCCAAGAAATACGTACCTGAGATGGCTCGGAATAACTTCAACTCCAACTGTGGTGGTTCTTCAATTGAAGGCTTGATTCGATCTTTCTTTGGCAGTTCCAGGCTTTTCACTTGTGGTGTCGATTTGTATCGGAATGGTTTGTCAAGGTATTTGATCCATTCCAGGATTTCAGCTTCTAGTTCGCTGTCAGTCATGTTGGTGAAGCAAGCTTCAAATTTATCTGTGGGATTTGTATCAATATCCTGAACGA
The DNA here is from genome assembly GCA_019454045.1 of Zanthoxylum bungeanum. NCBI lineage: Eukaryota > Viridiplantae > Streptophyta > Magnoliopsida > Sapindales > Rutaceae > Zanthoxylum > Zanthoxylum bungeanum. The sequence continues at coordinate 366,303 of SKCR01037555.1, forward strand.
TACTATCAACAACATCAATTCTGAAACATTCTTCTTCCTTTTCTTCACTCGGGAATTTCATGGCTTCGAAAACATTGAAGGTAACTTCTTGGTCTTGAACTTTCATGGTCAGTTCTCTTTTTGTACATCAATCACAGTTCGTCATGTCACCAAGAATGGTCTTCCAAGGATGATAGGTACATCTTTGTATTCTTCCTTGTCAAGGATAATGAAATCTGCTGAAGAATGAGTTTGTCGACTTTGACCAGCACATCTTCAACAACACCTCTTGGAAATACGAGCGTTCGATCAGCAAGTTGTAGGAAGACTGAGGTAGACATTGCTTCTCCAATTTGCAGTTTCCTGTAAATAAAAATGGCATCAAATAACATTTGCACCTAAGTCACAAAAAGCCTTATCGATACAGTGTTCTCCAATGGTGCAGGGGACAGTGAAACTGCCAGGATCTTTCAACTTTGGGGGAAGTTTCCTCTGAATGATGGCACTGCATTCTTCCTTCAATGCTACTGTCTCGTAATCTCCCAATCTCTGTTTTCGTGAAAGAATGTCTTTCATGAATTTTACATAGCTAGGCATTTCTTTTAAGGCTTCTGCAAATGGAATGTTGATGTGTAGCTTTTTGAACACCTCTAAGAATCGAGCAAACTGCTTGTCCTTTTTTTTTATGAAGTCGCTATGGAAAATGTGGAGGTGGAGTAATCTGATCTTTTTCTTTTTCCTTTGCTTCTTTTTCCTCATTCTGTGGAACTGCATCTTTTGGAACTTCTTCAATTGTTGCCTTGATTCCAACATCTTTGTTGATTTCACTACCACTTTTCAAGGTGATGGCTTGACATTGCTCCTTCCATCGGATCCTTGGATTGGGTTCTGTGTTGCTAGGAAGATTACCTGGTGGTCTGTAACTCTGAGCATTGGCCAGTTATCCAATTTGATTTTCTAGTGCTTTGATAGAAGCAGATTGGCTTTGAAACATAGCATCATATGTTGCTTGTTGCTTTTTGAACATCTTTGTGTTCCATTCTTTCATTTCTGGTTCTTTTTCAAACTCCTGGCTTTTATTCTGTTGCTGGAATCCAGGTGGTGGATAATACTTTTGCCCTGAGTTGTTGCTCCATGAGAAATTGGGATGATTCCTCAACCCTGGGTTGTAGGTGTTGGAATATGGATTATTCCCCTGTCTGTTGAAATTGTTGACATAATTCACCGTCTCTTCAAGTTGGTTTGGTTCTGGTGCTCCTCCATATGGTGAACTTGTGGCTCCGATGTTGCTTTGAGTGCTGAGAGTCTCCATGAATTTGCATATCTGATCCATCTTGGCACTGACTGCTGTATTGGCTCCAACTTCATAAATTCCTACAATTCTTTGGATCATGCTCCTTTCTGTTGGCCATAAGGAATTGTTGTTGGCCATTTCTTCGATTAGGTCACAGGCTTGATCTTCTCCTTTTGCCATCAAAGCTTCTCCAACAGCAGCATCAATTGTGGTTCTCATTATTCCAGAAAGTCCATTATAGAATGTTTGGACTTGAAGCCATTTTGGAATCTCATGGTGAGGATATTTCCGGAGCAAATCTTTGTACCTTTCCCAAGCTTCGTAGAGAGTTTCTGAGTCTTGTTGTACAAAGGATGTGATTTCATTCCTCAGCTTTCCAATTCTGGCTGGTGGAAAGTACTTTGCAAGAAATTTGGTGGCTAAAGTGTTCCAAGTTGTGATGGATCCTGCTGGTAGTAAATGTAGCCATGCTTTAGCTCTGTCTTTCAAGGAGTATGGAAAAACCCACAGTCTCATTGCTTCTTCAGCTTCTCGGTTGTAATTGAAAGTGCCGCAAACTTCCAGGAAGTTGCTGATGTGGGCATTAGGATCTTCAGTTGCTTTTCCCCCAAACTGCACTGACTGTTGAATCATCTGAATGCATGATTTGATGTCACATGCATTTGCTGGTAAATGAGGAAGTACAATACAAGAAATGAAGTCGTCGACCACCGGAATGGTTCTGTCTCGAATGGGTATTGGTGGTGCAACTTCCAAAGGTTCAGGTTCCATGTTGACTAAAGCTTCTTCGCCTTCTCGCATTTCCCTTCTCAACTGTCTGATGGTTTTTTTCATTTTCAGGGTCGAGCGGTTGGAGTTCAAAGCTTCTGGTTCGTCTCATGTAGTATCTGAGAACCTAAAACACAAGAAAAAAAAACAATAAGTAAAAAATAAATTAGATACACGTAACGTATCTAACCCCAAAACTAATAGTGAAAGATAAATAAGTCCCCGGCAATGGCGCCAAAAACTTGACCGGTGCGTAATAACACGCGTATAACGCAAGCGCACATATCGTTCAAATAGTATAAAAAGTATCGATCCCACGAGGACTTAATATAAAATCTATTACTTTTACGAGGTCAAATGATTACTAGTATCTAACATGTTGATTGATTTATTTCAAATGGTGATGATTTTAATTTAAAAACAAGTAAATAAAATTGCAGGAAAGTAGGTTTAAGAAAATTCAATTTTAGGAAACTATCTAGGGTTGTGAATCTTTCTAATATTTTTTAAAAGATGAAGTGGTTATTTCATGTTTGTGTAATAAATCGGTTTACTAACCTGGAACACTAAATTATGCGACAGCCTCTGTCGATGGTCAGACGCAAATACCCAGTATAACCCAATTGAACCATATGGCTATGTCAACCAAATTACCTGGATTCCTTAAGTTTAAGTTCCAATTATGGCTACCCCGCCCGACAGGTATATGTCTATCCTGTAAGGAAATCTATTAAAGGGTTATCTATCCTCAAGGAAGATCGTGGGCTATTAAGTCTAAGGCTGAAACCTAAAATTCCTTTGCCAAGTTTATTTTAGATTTACCAGATCAATCTTATTAGTGGCCAATTAACACGATGCATTAAGCTTAAGACTTAATAATTAAACCTTTAAATTACCCAAACTATAAAATAACCTCTTATAAACCGATGATATTAGAATTCATCACAACCCCAGATAACTAACTTAGTTACGACACATAATTAGGGCTAGTAAAAACTTAAAAGTAAAAGACAAAAAGTAAAAATGCTGAAAAGTAATTGCGGTAAAGTAAAAGCTGAAAAGTAAATTACAATAAAATAAAATACTAAGGTAAAAGGATCAACTTTTACTACTACTAATTTAGATATCTCCCTTAATATAATATATTAACTTGTGATTATTTTACCAACCAGCCATATAAGCGGTAACCTGATTAAGTCAAATAATGTCCAACCAGCCATAAATGCGGAACCAAAATAAACCTGCCATATAGGCGGTAAGAAAATTTAATTACCAACCGACCAATCTGGCGGTATCCTTGCTTAGTCAGGTTTAAACCAGTTTAAAATGAATTACCAACCGACCAATATAGCAGTATCCTCATTAAGTCAAATTTTAAATAGTAAATATATTATATTTAAGGGAGATTAATCTAAATAGAAATAGTAAAAGAATTACCTTTCACCCTAGTAGGGGGAAGCTACCTCCTCATGTTGAATAGTAAAAACTGTAAAAGTAAAGAAAGTAAATTACTATTACATAACGTAATTAAAATTAATTACAAAACTGAAATTAAAAGAAACTAGGAAGAAAACTCCCTATTTACATCAGAGAATTCAGAGAGGAAGGAACATCTGAAATCAGAAACTGAACTGAATTTATAGGCGTTGATAGGCCTCCACCGTCGCGACGCCAAAGCCTTTGGCTTTGCGATGCCCGTGATTAATGGCGGGGCTTTCGGAGGGCTCGACACGTGGCATTTCGGATAAGTAGATAAGGTGACACATGGCACGGCGGCTGGAAACTCAAGGATTATGCTGACATTGCGATGATGTGGCGCTGACATGGCGACACGTGGCGAAATGGATTGTCGACACCGTAGGAATGTGACACGTGGCACCTCATGATTGGCTGATGATGATGTGGCGGTGACGTGGCACGTTGACTCACATTTTCATAACCTCCCCCAGCACGGGGCACGACCATATTAGCCATACCGACAGTCAAAGCTTGCAGTTGTTCGGTGACCTTAGTGAGACTATTCTCCAGCTGATCCATACGGGATACCTCGTTCTCTAATTCACTCATATTTGTTGACGGCCTTTTGACGAGTCTGCCCTCTTCCCTAACCCAACGGGTATCTATGGTGTCTTTTAAAACCATATGTTAGCGTGTATTCATGCGATGCAAATATATAAGTCGGCCCATTATCATTCCAAAGTATTCAACCATACTACTGCGCGGTGCAAACTTGTCCCAGTTGAAAAAGCCCAATAGGTTTACACTTTTGCAATAAAATGGCTAAACAACTTCAAATGATAAAAGGCCTAAACATAAAATAGCCCATTGGCATTTCAGATGCTTTTGGCCCAATTGTCATAAAGCACGGACTCATCCTAGTTTAAATGGCCCAACAAGCCCATACCTCATGACAAAAAGTCCAACTGAATCTAAATGACGATGGTCCTAAACACAAGTATGAAGGAATAGTTTCTATTGGTCCTACAACTACAGTTCATATGCGGGTTTGTAGGGGGTATAGACAAAGGCTCCCGCTGGCGAAGGATTGCCCGCAACTAGGACTCCCCACTCAAGGGTTCGAGCGACCAAGTGAGCGCACATTTTTTATACCTTAAGGTACGTGCGAACGAGTTATGGTGCATGGCTGACTGTCAAATGGATGTCCTATTGTAGATTCCCCAGAGGAGGGGGTGGAACGAACTCTCTTAAATACCCAAGCTTCTTAGGCTCTTATCGCCTTGGTGACAGGAATAAACAACAAGTCCTCCAAATTATTCCATCACAGTAAGCTTCGAGTAAGTGATTATCTAGGTGCCTTCACAGCTTTTCCTTATAGAAAGGTAGTGAATGAAGGAAGACTCCAAACCATTACTTAGCTCTAATAGTGCCTTTCATTAAACCCCTTCAACCCACCATAGACACGGTTAACTAAAACAAAAACCACAAACATTACAAGGCATTATTTCAGGGCCAATTCTCTATCCCTAGTGGAGTCGCCAGACTGTAGGCACAGAACTTGACGATGTTTTTCCAGGCTCGCGGCCCGGTTGGGAGTACGGAGTAGCCCACAGGGGAATTAAACTGGAGAAATAACATGCAGTCGCCACCCAGTGTGAACTGGGAAAATGATTTAAGGCCGTACTCACCCCTCGCAAGGGAAGACGTCAAACCGTTGGGTTCGGAATGGTCCCTTACTTATGCCACTTGTAATGAACGGATTTGTGCAATAATCTAACCAAGTCTACGCAACATACATGCTCAAAAAATGACCTATATCTAGATTCGCATTCATGAAAATAACTCATATATCTAAGTTTGCATGCATTAAAAGTAAGTTGAAGTATGGCAAACATGCAATCTCATGAATACATTAAATTAACACATACGAAGATATAGATAAATCATGCATAGAAAACATCATACCAAACAACTAAATCATGCATAAAAATAAATAACGTACTAACAACTAAATCATGCTTAGAAAAATAACATACTAACGACTAAATTATGCTTAAACATAAGGTTGGATGAAATGAAATATGTGTGTCTCTCAAGTGGTACATGGAGTTGTTTCCCAAGTACAAACTGCATTACCGTCCATTCAGATTCGGCTATGGAATTTATGTCTGGGTTTCCATCTGATATACAGCAAGAGAGAACAAATATTCCATTCATCTGAAGGTCATATCATACACCAATCAACAATACTCATGCAAAGTAAAATAAGAAAATAAATAAAAATAAAGAAGAATGAATAAAAAAAGGGTGCCATCAGGTCTAACCTCTTAAGTCGTCTCTTGGAAGTGCGTTACACGGCCGTCAGAAGGGTTAATGCTCCGCAACTCCTCCGGTTCACTGGTTCACTATTTTCCTTCGCCGCCTCGCTGTTTTGGGCTGCTATTTTACTCTGTTTTACGGCTATTTCTGGTCACAGTTTTGGCTTACTGTTTTGCGGTAATGTGGGACTTTTTTGGCTTACAGTTTGTGGGTTTTACTGGGTAGTTTCTGCGGTCATATGAGGCAGTTTTGGGTGCAGTTTTACGGTAAAATCTGTACTGTTTCAGGGGGTAATTGTGCGCTAAAGGCAGGCTGGTTAGGGGGTGTGTTTATGCGCTGAAGGCGGGCTTGTCAGGGGGCTGATTGTGCGTTGAAGGCAGGCTGGTCAGGGGCTGATTGTGAGTTGAAGGCAGGCTGGTCAGAGGCTGTGTTTATGCGCTGAAGACAGGCTGGTCAGGGGGCTGATTGTGCATTGAAGGTAGGTTTGTCAGGGGGCTGATTTTGCGCTGATTTGAGGTAGTTTGTAAATGGGGTTGACGTGAATGGAGGCTTGCTGTTTTGGTGATGGTGTTTCACGATTTTGGAAGGGTTTTAAGGGTTGTGTTGTGCGGTAGTGTGAAGGCAATTTGGGAGGCTTTAGGCGTGAATGGACCAGGGCTTCTAAGGTGGGTTTTGGCTTCTTTTTATAGGCAAAGGGGTTGGGCTTTTCCTAGTATGAGAAGGGAAGGAATATTGCAATTATGGGGAGTATCTCCTAATTAGTGTGCTATAAGGAAAAATCTATTTAATTAAGGATGTGATTTAATTTGATTTGATTTGATCTCTTTCAATTAGGAATATGATTTAATTTGATTTGATTTGATTTGATTTCTTTTATTTGGGAAGGTGATTTGTCTTGATTTTAGCATGTGTTTAATGTGTGATTTTATTATTTTGGATATGTTTGGGCGTGCATTAGGTCTTTTGGGCGTGGGCTTGGTCTAGTTTTGTGGGCTTGGGTGTGGTTTGGTGGTGTGTAGGCTTGGTGTTTGACTTGCGGGAGTTTGGGCTAAGGATGTGTTTTAAACAGAGGTCCAACAAGCAAACCCGAAGCTAAGCAAGCGAATTAAATCCAACAAAGTGTCAATTTCTGACTCTTCCCTTCCGACGTCCGTTTCCCGTGACTTCCACAACTTAAAGAGGTAGTGTCTCCATGTGAGACTCGTCATCGGGACTTATATGCAAAAATGCAGTGCCTACATATACTTAAATAGCTCATGAATTCTTATTGACCTGTCTATAGAACTTTGAGGACATACTCGAGGATCAGATACTGGAGAGGTAGTGCCTCACAAACGGGTATCTCGGACATACAATGTATACAAGACCCCGTCACTCTACCCACTATAGTCACTAACTCCCTAGACCATGCTCTGATACCATCTTTGTAACATCCCCAATCCGGGAGATGCTATCGGTAGGGAAAAGGCCGTACTATCCCCCTGAGCCTCTGACTTCCTAACAATATTAAACTCATATGATGTATAAACTCATGCACGAGACCGATTCCCAACTCAATCTCATGAATGCATAATACTTTTCAAACTAAATACTCAAATTCACTATACATTACAACTTTAGTAGTGAATACTTATAACTCTTTACATGCATATTCTTACTAAACAAACTACATGCTATATAACATCCTCTGAGACTGTCTGAACTGAGTTCTGACTCGACCTGGTGGACCAAACCCTCTAGTGACTGTAATCAGTATCCCTCCTCTCGAGCTCGTCCTCTGGGAATACCTGTAAAACAGAGAAACTGCTAGTGGAGGGGGGTTAGATCGTTTGAACGATCTAAGTGAGTGGACGATTTTAAAATGAAAACTGAAATTTTTGGTCACGCGTCGAGACGCGCACCATTCCAAAAACATATCTGGAAAAATTTCCAGTACGCATCGCGACGCGCACCAATCCAGAAACGTATCTGGGAAAATTCCCAGTTCGTGTCGTGACGCTGCGCATTCAGTGTCGCGACGCAAGGCCAATAACAGGGCCTAACTTCATTTTTATTCCCTAATATGCTCAACACTCTTTCCATACTTCCACACTACAATTTCTACTTATCAATTTTTTAAACTATCATCTTCAAACATGTTAGAACCATACTTCATCATCCATTTAACTCCTTAGTCTCATAATTCCACACTACAATTTCTACTTATCAATTCTTTAAACTATCATCTTCAAACATGTTAGAACATACTCCATCATCCATTTAACTCCTTAGTATCATAATTCCAACTTAGCTCAACTCTAAGGATTCAAAAATTTATAACCTTCCTAATATAGTCCAATTCCATGCTTATTATGCTACTAAATGTAATTCCAAATAGGTCACTAACATTATCAAACTTCATATCATCAATATTCCATGATTTAAAATTTGGGTCAAAATCATTTACCTTAATTTGCTTGATTTTCTTCATCTTCCAAGCCTTCAATGGTTGTCAATCTTCTTCCTAGCTTGATATGTGAGTGGTTGATCTTTGTCTCCTCTTTATTTCTACTTTTTTCTTTCTTTTTGTTTTCTTTTTTCCTTATTCTCCTTCCTTATGTTTTTTCTCTTTCATTTCTTAAGGATGCTTGAATAGTAGTTTTATTTATACTATGGCTTATTTAACTAATAAGCAATGCTTTAAATTTTAAGGAAATTCCAGAATTTTGAAGAAATGTATAGATTTCTCTAGATTCATCCCAGTTACTATTCATTCAGGTTTTTTATCTGCGTTTTTGACCCAATTCTGGTTCAAATTTGGAAAAATATTCAACGTGAAAGTTGTAGGTCTCGATATCAGCTTTTCGAAAATATAAATTCATAAATATCGGAGTTCATATGAGAAAAATATGGATCAAATACCATGGGCTATCCGGAGTGGTATATCGTACAGTTTCGTATCGGAACTTCGAGGAATATACTGATTGTCCCCAAGGTCATTTCATGAGTGTATATGTGTCTATATATAATTTATGTTTTGCGACACTCGTCTCGTAACGTAACAGTAGTCAAAATTACCATTGTTATAAATTCTCCCCCCTTAAATAGTTTTCGTCCTCGAATCCTTTCTGAGGCTTAACTCGCAGATTTGTCTTGTTTGAGGATACATATGTCACTGCTTATCTTTATCTTCATTTCTGATCTTTTGTTCGAGATCTTAATACTAAAACCTCTGGAAATCTCTTGTCAGATTTATACATACCACTTTCAAAGTTTATAAGCCTAAGTAAGTAATTCATTATTCTCATTCCATGAATCTCTGCTCAGTACTCTACACTTATCATCATACTACTACTATCTCTATGCATTACAGAAACCTTATTTCCATACATCCAACTATATTCAACATCATTTATCTCAAATATTCACATGAGTCATTTTTAGGAAATTTAGTTATCCTTCATTTTTAAGATATCCTCATTGTACTTTATACGATTCTAATAACCTTCACTTTCCCTTGATTTATGTATACTTCAGATTTTTTGGCTATTCTTCATAATATACACTTCAATGCCCTTATAAGATATATTTTACTAGATATATTCTTAGCTCCATATACTGATTTTTATTCTAGCATTTATTTTCATTTCTTAACTGAATATTTGATCATTTCTCTTCTCTCATTATCAATCTCTTGCTGCTTATGAGTTTCTTGTTTGGGTTTTTCGGCAGATTACCCGGGTCGCAGCGGAATGCGGGAAAATCAAATTTTCTGATTTTTTTAATTTTTCTTGGGTAATTAAAATAAATTAATTTATTTTAATCACTCAATACTCAAAACAAAACATTTAACCCAGAAATCATAATTTCAGTAAATTACCGTAAAGCCCCAAAACTCTCAATTTTCATCATTTTAGTCCTAAGTTGTTCAAAACAAGCTTAGGTGATTTCCAATCACAACCAAAATGATTTGTACATCAAATATTCATGAAAAACATAATTCTCAAAAATTTTCCAGATTTTTCAGTAATTACCAAAACGCCCCAAAACTTTGCATTTTGATCATTTTAGTCCTAATTTGTCAAATACATAATTAGGTGATTCCAAATCAATACCAAAATGATTTGTACATGTCATACATGTCAAAATACATTAAGAAACCGAAAAACAATATTTTATTGAAATTGCCGAGAAACCCACAAACTTTACATTTTGATCATTTTGGTCCAATCTTGTCAAAACAAGCTTAGATGATTTCCAATCAATTCCAAACTGATTTTAATATCTTATATACATCACAATACAACATATATATGAAAATCCCCAATTTTGGTTTAGGTTAGAAACCCTAATTTCTCAATTAATCAAATTAACCAAAATTAACACAATCCAACACTTTAATCCAAGCTCTACAACACCAATCTAGTCTAACCACTTTGAAACAACTCAAGAACAATTCTAGGTTATCATTGAGTGGCTTAACAACTCTAGAATGGCAACCAAGTCATATAATGACCAAAAGTGTGCTTATTAACCATTAATAAGCAAACTTTATTTATATACATGCATACAACTTTCATTCAAGCTTCCAAACTTCATAACCCAAACAAATGAAATTAGAGAAACAAGTGAACAACATTTGTTGTAGCCAAGAACAAAAGAAATATTTTTCCTACTAAAGAAAAGTTGAAATTACTTACTAATTTGCAAGTTTTCTTCACTTCTTTCTTGGCTTCTTCTTTTTTTCTCTCAAGTCTCTTATATCTTTTGTGTTTTTGAAAGCTTATAATTATGAAATAAATTAAAAAAGAAACCCTTATATACTTAGGGTTAATGGGCAAAATTGGGCACAAACGGAAAACAAAAATTTTAAAATTTTTTAACATTTAAAATGAAGCCAAATTCAAATTGACTTCTTCTTCTTTAAAGCAAATACAAGTGTAACCAAATAAATATATGTATCATACTTACATTAAATATTTGATAAAACATATATTTATAACATGTGTCAAATACTTTATTTGACAATTAATTAATATGTATTTAATAAAATCATGTATTAAATCCAAATACACACTAATTTTAAAATGACCGAAAGGCCCAAATGTATTTTTTCGTTTAACTGTTAAATGATTTATAAATAATCAATATTATAAATAATTGTTGCCCTAGTGCTATACGAGTATGTTTCATTAGTGAGACTCTCTAGATTCAAGCATATCCGTCACGAAATCCAATTCAGTGTCCATAATCTACCCACTCGTAAATTATGACGACCACGAATAAACTCGCTGAACCATACAGGTCGAGGTCATCGCATACGTATAATCCATCCATCACAGATATTCGGATTATTCCAGAGATATATATATTAACTTCAAATCTCTATAGGTATAATCATGTCGACGATTCTATTAGCAATCTCTTAATAACACTTAGAACTCATTTCCATAGTGTACCACGGGCCCATGGATTTAACTGATTGCTAATCCCATAATGAATACCTATACCATGTACACAGAACTGACGGATCATATCTTGATTTGCACAGGATATCATGAGAATCAGTCTGTACCCAACGAACAGACGGAGGTCTGATCTGAATAGATCAGTGACGTGACTGCCATTAAAGTATGGAGGATATCTCATATATCCACAGTGGTATCTCAAGTTGAAGGACCACTATGCTACTCAACCCGAGAAGATTCTTATTGACGTTGGTGTACCATCTATTAAGAATATTTGGTGAGTCATTCAGTGTTTATCCAATATAAACACCTACATGTCTATACGAGTCTCTCAAGACTCATGGTTCATTGGGATAAACCATCAGATAAAGTCTCGATATATGACATGTACTGGTCTCAACGGATTTAACTAACCGACCCGTGTTAGTAAATCTTGACCATGAACTTTATTTGAGAATAAACAACTTATAGTGGCGCTTCCCAATGTCTATTACAAACTACTTTGTAAATGCGCACTACATTGTAAATTCTTGGGTCTTTGTCTAATATATACATATCAGTAAATCATATTTAGTTTCAATATAATCGTAATTAGATCGAATGCGTATATAAAATCAAGAGGTGCAACCATAAATAAGTAATATTATGGAAAAAATAATTGTTCGTATTCATGAATTGGACAAAAATACGATCCATTGGCGCTCCAAGCACTAACCCTGACAATTTCTCCCACTTGCTCTAGTGTCAATCCACAGTATCATATATGTCTTTCAATGTGTATCACACATTCATGGCCCTCAAGACCTCACCTAGTACTTAAGAAGTAGGCAACAACAAGTAGGTCTGCTATAACATATTGAGTTTGTCTAGCAAACCCAATCATTTCCCTTTGCCAACATCATTCATATTTTGTAGAACCTAAGTTATACATAAATATGACTCAGTTGCGACATCAATATTGTGCTACAGCTATTAAGTTGTCTATGTATGTATGGATCAAATCCAAAATACTATGCAGACAACCGCAAGCACAACACTAATATCAAAACTTCTAATTTGTAAGGTTACTATGCAACTTCATAAGTTGCTACTAACTCCACTCGCACAAAAGAAACATATGTGACACTCCCACTGCATCTTTTCTGACTCTTTATGACGTAGATCGTCTAACATCATAATTTGACACAAAACTAATCTGACCCTGATGGTTGTTGACTATATTCTCTATGAACAGAAAACTCATTCTTACTCAAAGATAACAAGGAACATGTTTCAAACTCATCCTATGGTCTATAGCATATCAATATAATTCGTAATAATTACGATTAAATTGATATTCTTAATCGCATATAATTTAGTATTCATTATGCCATCATCCTATGATGATAAGATTGACTAGACATTCTAATCAATTTCTCTTTCGACAAAGGAATCATCTTTTACGAAAGATGAATGCTATATACAAGAGAAACACTAACTGTCAAACAGTTAGTCTTACTGTGTCCTTTATTAGATCATATCTAATGCACGATTAATGGGAGTATCTCACAAGTCTCTTAGTTTTATATCATACATAAAACTTTATATCAAATATAACAGAGACTACTCCACTACTTTCACGAAGAAAAGAAGACTTAGGTAAACCTTTTACGTTACTAACATCTCATTATTACATTAATAATGATAATGTCGTTAGGATATATAACACTAGAAATAAATTTATACGCACCCACTAACCCTAGCATCACATATGCATTCTCTATACTTTGATAAAAATCAGTCAATCTAACTGATATTAAAATTAGAGAACACGTATTTTTGGAAGGCTCACATGAGAATACAATAGGCTCCATAAGCTTGTATATCAAACTGTGATCTTAGTAGAACACAAACTCTATGGCCATTCCAGGGTGAACTCTTCAAAACAAAGAAATCACAACGGATCTCTTATCTAATGAAACCATTCAGAAACGTCACTTTGCATTCATAGCTAAAATACACAGTTTAAAATCAACATTAACCAACATATCTTTAATTGTTCAATTAGTGTGACTAGAGACAAGTTTCCTTAGAATCTATAATATATTACTGAGTATAACCTTTCTCACAGTCATACTATAAAGTTCAAACCTTTAATAAGCTCACTTTGCTTTTGGTGCGTAAATCATTTACACATTTTATGAACGATTCATAACGAAAGCTCAATCAAGCTCAAAACTTGATCGTAGTAAGCTATGAACAATCTTAAATCTACGATTCAATGCTAACTTTCGAAATCAATATCAAATATTGCTCCCGCTGTAAGTTATAGGATAATTTTCTTTGATAAGAAAACAACATAACCATTAAGTATCAAATACTTTGTAAATGATTCTGACATCCTATTGAACTTATACGGAAGATATCTTAGGGTTATTTCATCTTATTAATTATGTAGCTCCATTTGTAGTTTATCACTCTCATATTTCACTTCAAAAGTCAAGTCTTCTCTTCAATGGTCAACATATGATGTTACACCAAGCAATAAAATAATTTTATTACTCGGGATCGTAGAAAAGATATTCTATCAAATAGAATAAATGACAAACTTTTAACTTGTACTTCCGAGGCGCAAGTACTTTCAGTTTATATAACCATTATACAAAAGAAAGATTCAAATCTCAAACTTTTCAAGATTCAAATTTTCTACCTATACATATCAAATAAGTAACTGTAGAAACTAATGGAACCTTAATTAAAATGATGAACTAGTGTTACTGGATCATATCCCAACGAGTATTGAAATTAATTCGGTAACACTCAATATCAAACGAATCAAATCATATAAGATTTGATTCCTCCCACTAACCAATTCCATCATGATGGAATCGTAGAAGAATAATATTGAGTAAGATTCATATTCATTAAATAATCTTAGAACTAATTGCCATAATTCATATGTTTGATCGTATCAAACATCTTTGAACAATTTAAAGACTCACAATAAATTTTAAAGATACAGTTTTCAACACTTCAGATCGAATATCTTTGAACCAGTCAAAATATTCTATTTGCATTTCATCAGAAACATATTGAAAGTTCTCGAACCTTTTCAAGACATTCAATATGTGTTCTTTCAGAAACCTGTAACTAAGTCATAACAATTCATTGACTAAGTTATAAAGTGAAGAAAACTAACTTAAGCAATTTATAATTCATTAAACTTCATACATCTAATGTATTAGTTCAATAAATCTTATAGTCCAATGACAATCATTAGTTAAATGATATTAAATCACATTCCTGAATATAATATTCATTAAATGGATAAGATATGTGGTGTGATATCGTATCAGACCATCCTTTACCATATGGAATAAGCATCTAATGCTTAAGTGATAAAAACTCATAAAGCATTGTTCTAAGTTATTTACTTAACCGAATATTTTTCTTAATGTTTATCTCTTCGTCAATGACACTACTAGTCATATTAAAATATGTAACAATTGTGTATAAGTTGTCACCTCTAGCGATGGTGTAGATGATCCATTGACCTATCGTAGTGCAATGGATGATTCTGATAAAGAGGAATGGCTCAAAGCCATGAACCTCGAGTCTATGTACTCCAACTCAGTCTGGGAACTTGTAGACCAACCTGATGGGGTAAAACCTATAAGTTACAAGTGGATCTATAAGTGAAAGAGGGGAGCAGATGGGAAGGTACAGACCTTCAAAGTTAGGCTAGTGGCAAAGGGCTATACCCAGAAAAAGAGAGTTGACTATGATGAAACTTTCTCGCCAGTAGCCATGCTAAAATCCATCTGCACTCTTCTGTCCATTGCCGCATATTATGACTATGAGATTTTTTGAATGGACGTCAAGACTGAATTCTTGAATGGCAATCTTGATGAGTGTATCTATATAGTACAACCAGAGGGGTTCATAGCCCAAGGTCAAGAGCAAAAGGTTTACAAGCTGTAAAAGTCCATTTATGGACTCAAGCAAGCATGTCGATCTTGGAACATAAGATTTGATTCCACGATCAAGTCTTATGAATTTGAGCAGAATGTTGATGAGCCTTGTGTATACAAGCGCGTCATTGACGGGAAGGTGGTTTTTCTTATTTTATACGTCGATGATTTTTTGCTCATTGGGAATGATGTAAAGATATTCTCGGATTAGCAAGATAATATCATCAGTTCATGAAAGATTTCTCCAAAATAGCATTGTCGCTGACCATGTTGACCAAAAAGGCATTTGGTTCATTTAGGATGACAGTTGTGAAGTTTTCTTGGAAATGAAACTTAGGCTGACGACTGCACAAGTTCTTACTATATTCAACAGTAGCGAACCCTATGTAGTTTACACTGATGCTTTCAAATACAGGATTGGATTGTGTACTGATGTAGAATGGCAGGGTGGTAGCGTATGCTTCCAAACATTTGAAACCACATAAAAAGAACTACCCTACTCATAATCTTGAACCAGTTGCGGTGATCTTCACTATTAAGATATTGAGGTGTTATTTGAATTATTTCAGACTTGAAATCTTCACTGATCACAAGAGTTTCAAATATTTTTTTAACCAGTGAGATCTAAACCTGCGACAACGACGATGGGTCGAATATATGGAGGATTATGACTTTTCTCTTTAATATCACCATAGGAAAGGTAATGTGGTGGCCGATGCTCTGGGTAGAAAACCTCGCGATGTGCTAGCTGCCCTAGCTTTATAAGATAGTAAAAGTTCAATTGTTGTAGGGGATTACAGCCCAGAATATTTTGAGAATGAATATAATGCTTGACTCAAAAATTCAGAGTTGAGACGAGGAATTAAGGGCAATTTGGTAACAAATTCGAAATGGAGACCAATTGGAAGGTTATAGTATAAATGATAATGGCTTCATACTTTTTAATAGAAAACTAGCAGTGGCCGATATTTTGGAGTTGGTACTCTTCGCGTCAATTTCTTATGTATTATCATGCAAATACATATCAATGTGTATATTTTATTATGAATAAAATATAAAGTTTCATCAATATTCTTTCTTTTATACATGGTAAATGCATAAATGACCCTAGAATAATAAAGTTATAATATAGTTGCAAAAGCGTTACAACTGACATTGAGAGATATTATAACAGTTTCATTTTTAAATAGCTCCTTGTCAAGTTTATATTCTTGGTCAGTAAGTAAACCCGGGAGAGGAGTACATGCCGTATATCAGAATATTAGATTCTAATGGTTTATCTCATTGAACCGTGAGTCTATGAAGACTCATATAGACATTTAAGTGTTCATAGTGGATGAACAATAAACGACTAACCAAATATTCCTAATAGATGGTACACCATCATCAAAACTTTCCCTTTGGGCTAATTTTTGATTTTAGCTATAGTTGGGACTTTGAAATTTTGATTTTTTTTTTATTTTGATGTATTAAAGTAAAATAGTTTATTTTAATCAGCCAAGAAAAATTATTAAAATAAGAAATAATTGATTTTTCCGGCTTCCACTGCGCGTCTCGATAAAATTATAAAATCGCCAATAAATCCATGACAAGATTCAAGCTTAATATATGATATTTAATCCAAACATATGTCTCTGTGTATATGTATTCATTGACTTGATCAAATAGAATTGTTTGACATTTTTATGGAAAATTCCTAATTAATAAGGCTTGAATAGTGACTTATGCATATAATAATATTATCTAGATCTGTCTTGTCAATACAGATGCAAATAAATTTATGTGACTATATCGTTATTATGCCAAAGCGGTGACGATATGGCAGATGAAAATTTTATTTATGCCAATAGACCATATTTGTTTTATGTGGTAAATTCAAATGAAAGTGGAAATCATGAACGTGCTAAAGCTGTCAAGGCTACATCAATACCTTGAATTTATCAATGATAAATAAAGCCTTGAATATGCTTCATTATGAGCGTGCCAAAGTTGTCGCAATGAGATACGGTTCAGAACTGATACCCATGAGTCACATGTGTGTGATTGACAATGGGTTGTCTACTTGTGAATATACGTAAGTGAGAACGTGTCAAATCTGTGAGCCAAAATATATTCACGTGGTCCACTTCTCACTATGGAATTTGATTTAATTATTGAATTCGTTATATTTCGGTATAACATTATTTAATGGAAGTCTTTTAGATTAAAAAGCCATAATCTATTAGATGTTATTTATATTGATGAAACCTGTTGTTTTTTTGCTGACTATTATTTCGTTGTATATGTGAAAAATTTGCGATGGCAGCTTCCTCGCCCACTAATCATTTTGCTCGTATATTGGATATGAACAAGCTTAAAGGCCTTGAGAATTTCACAAATTGAGAGCTGGATTTGAGGATTGTCCTCAATTCAGAAAATCTAGGGTACATAGTTACATAACCCGATGTGTGTCGCACTGCTCAAGGAGTCTACTTCAGTTGAAGTTGAAACATTTCATAAATGGAAGGAAGATGACCTAAGATTTAGATCATATATTATCAGTTCGTTGAATCTTAAGCTTAAGAGGTAATATATTGATATTTCTAATACTTATAGTATGGTGACATGTCTGCGGGAGTTATTTATAAATCAGAAGCACGTCCTGGTTCATAGAGTATCTATGGAATTGTTCCACTCCAGGCTGGATAAAGGTCAACCAATCAGTCCACATGTGCTTCATATGATTGAATTGATTGAGTAGTTGAGGCGGTGTGATTTCCCACCTAATATACTCTTGGCCAAAATTTGATTTTTGGCTCACTTCCATGATCATGCTATCAGTTTTTTATGAATTTCAATAACCCAATGATTTGCTGCTCTTACAATGAGTTATGTCAGATGCTTTAAAATATGGATGAGGATATAAAAAATAGAGTACAAAATCTTGTTGCGAAACCCTATTCACTCTTTGCTTCTTCCCAATATAGGGAAAAAGGAATAAAAATAAGGGAAAGAATAATGGTTCTAGTAATCCTCTGTAGGGTAAGGTAGCAAAACCTAAACCCAAGAAAACCACTGAAGACAAATGCCATCATTGTGGTAAAATCAGGCTTTGGCAGAGAAATTGCCCGGATCACCATGCATATATCAAGAGAGACATAAACTCAACATTATGTAAGTTTATTTTTCTTGTTATCGATATCTCGTCGACTTGTGAATCTATGACAACCAGTTAGATTTTGGATTCTGATTGTCGTATTCATATCCTCAATTCGTTGTGAAGGCGGATGGTAAGTAAGAATCTGAGACCTGGGCAAATATAGTTGTGTTTCGGGAATGGTGACTCTCTAGATGCGATTGTAGTGGGAGTATACGAGATTCCCTTATTCAGTGGTAGCATTTTATTACATAACTATCATTTTATTCCAGGATGTGTAATGAATATTATATCACTTTTTGTATTAGATAGATGAGGTTATCATGTAAATATTAATAAATGATCCTTATATTTATATGATAAAAATAATATTCAAATCCTTGTGTGTCCAAATGAGAATGGTCATTATATTTTGCATACTATACGATATATTTTAAATATCGGGACTAATAAACGTAGTAGTCATAATGTAAATAAT
Source organism: Zanthoxylum bungeanum (assembly GCA_019454045.1). NCBI lineage: Eukaryota > Viridiplantae > Streptophyta > Magnoliopsida > Sapindales > Rutaceae > Zanthoxylum > Zanthoxylum bungeanum. Next base: position 385,132 of record SKCR01037555.1, read on the forward strand.
ACTTAACTATATCATATGAGGTCAGGTCATATAGGCGTATGACACATAATCCAGTTGGTTAGGAATTGTTTGATTGAGAATCTTACCATTGAGCCGTATCTGACTTCTGATTCTTATATTCAGGGTAAAATAACCAAAGCCTCATTTACTAGTGTAGGACATCGGGCCACTAACTTGTTAGATTTCGTACATTTTGATGTATGTGGTTATATGATATGGACTATTCACTGTGGCTATTCGTAATTCGTTACCTTTACTAAATTTATCATAGTATATTTTTTTTGATGAAATATAATACAGAAACCTTTGTAAAGTTCAAACAATTCCGAAAGGATGTAGAAAAGTAGACTGGACAATATTTAAATATCTTGGATCAGATCGAGACGATGAATATATGAGTAGTGAGTTCACCGATTATTTGAAGAAGAATGGGATTCTCGTTCAATATATTCTTCTGAGTACTCTACACCACAATGGAGTATCTGAAAGGAAAAATCAGACTTTATTAAATATGGTCTGTTATATGCTAAGTTTTACAGAGTTACCATATTACCTATGAGGTTACGCTCTTCTTACCGCGGCTCATATGTTGAATAGAGTTTCTTATAAAGTCGTTCCTATGAATCCGTATTAGATATTGACTGGTAGGAAACTTGACCTTAATTATGTTTGGGTTTATGGTTATCCTGCGTATGTAAGAGTGGTGTAGCATAATAAGTTTTTACCTCGAGGAAAAAAGTTTAGGTTTGTCAAATATCCTTCGAATTCGAAATTATATTTATTCTATGATCTAAAGCATCAAAATATTTTCGTAGCTTACTTAGCTAAATTCTAAAGGTAGAATTTTTGGTTGAAGGTTGTATAATAGACAAGTTGACTTGACGAAGTCCAACCTATAACCGACGAACACGAAAGAAGTGTGAGGTTCAAACAGATGAATAACCTTTTTCACATACATTCAGTAGGTCGAGTAGGGTATCGAAACCTCCTAAGTGCTTATATTTGATACTAGATAGAAGACTTGATGAGCTCTTGATTGAAGAGATTGGCCCTTACTGTTGGAAAAAATGACCCATAGCGTCACTATTTGCACAGATCAGTGTGTTGTTGTAGCAAATTAACTATGTGACAAGGAATTGCACTCTCATCATTTGTGATTAGATCACCATAGATATAAAATGAAGAGAGGTCCCTATGATTAGTTCCTGGACTGAGAATGATATGAGACAGTATCAGTCCCCGAAGGATTAATCATTAAATATCCCTAGCCGGAGTATTATCGAGACTGGACATCGATAATGCGGAATAGGCTAGTATTGCACTTGTGTGCGTTGTGAGGGCACAACGGCATAGTTCTCATATATATAAGTATTGGATACTTATGCAAGCGCGATAGGAGGTCGTGTTTCACCGATGGTACGGGAAACAGCTTCGCTCTGGATAGACCCTTCGGAATCCCATTGGTATTATGACTATGTGTCTATGGGAGGCCGAAATCAAGGTAGGTGTAAAGTCTTAACCTGAGACTTACATGGCTAATAATACGATAATCGATAGACTTTGGTCTTGGTGGTACAGGGCTTTAACCGGTTCTGCGTACACCACTTCTGGGTTTATCAGAGAGTCGTAGTGTATTGGGTGTGATGTCAAGACGGAAGTATCACTTCAGTGATAGTGGAGATTATGTCACGTAGGATACGGTATTAGTGCTCTTAAGTGTTGCGCAACCATAGGGAATTATGACTAGGTCATGCATATCTCCGATTATAGAGCACTAGTTACCAGACATCCGACATGTGCGTGGACGGGGCGGGACAGACACAGTCCAGCCCTAGCCCTAGCACTGACTATCCGATACTGGGCCGATATACACAATACTACGGTATACTACGCTTGATACAGATCTATATATTCCTGTAAGAATATTTCTGGAGAATTGGGTAGGCATGGCGCTTTGCTAGAAGCCAACCCTTGTCTTGTAAATCGGTATATAAACGTAGTACGTGATACTTACGTGTTCGGATAGTCCGACGACCGTATTTACTGCCAACATATCCGGAGATCTCATGGGTCGGTTCCTGAAGATTCACCGATGACGTATGACTCGCACTTTAATTAATCTGGGATTAATTTGATGAGAGAGAAAAATTAATCTGGGATTAATTACGGAGATATTTTATCTCGGATAAAATATCATTAAAGAGAAAAGAATGATTAATTTGGAATTAATCGATAAATTAATATATTCGATATATATAACGAAATTAGATTTCGACGATGAATTGAAATTTTCAGATTTCGGCGAACGAATCAATTTAGAATTAATCGTTAGCGATGTGAATAGTGATTTCGCTAGGCGTAATCATTTAATTACGACGCAACGGAAAATTCGTTAATTTGGAATTAGCGAACCCGAGCCCGGATTGTTTGCGAGCGCATTCGCATTTCGAATTCGAGTGCAGCACGCAAGTCAAATTAAGCGTCAAATCGCAAATCACATCAAGCGTCAAATCACTTGTCACTTTGAGTGATGTGACATTTGAGTGATTGATGTGAGTTGATTTGTGTTGATTGACAAGCATTTAATGCTTTGCTTTTGGAAAAAGATTTTGGTATATATGTTTTATTTATTTTGGAAAATAAATCAATAAAACCTATTACTTTTCTTTTCCCTCCTCTCTCTCCTCTGTACACGTTTTTGCTCATTTTGGAGCCAAAACTTCTTCATCTTCTCTCTCGGTCTTGACCGATTCTTCTCCTCAATTTTCTGTTGACCGATCATAAAGGAGAAAGCAATGATCTTGTTGCAAGATCTATGTGTGCTAGCACACTCATGGAGGAATACAAAGGTGTTAGGGAAGTGATTTCGTGAGCAAGGAATCAAATGTGAAGCTTGGAGCTTGGAGCATCAATGGAGGACCACCCAAAGCCGAAAATGGAGCTGCAGTTGCAGTGCACCATTAGAGCCCCGAATCAATCGTTGGAGCAGCACCCCACTCTCCGAATATCTAGCTTCAATTTCATGTTATCTCGCCCTTTGATATGTATTCAACTCGTTTATGCATGATTATGTATTGGGACTTGATTGAAACTCAACAATGGTATCTTGAGCCATTTGTGCTGATAAAACGGTTTTAGGGTTCTTGAGCAAAATTTGGGGCTTTTTTATTTAAGCATGATTTTGACAAATTATTTGTTTAAGAATGTTTGTATATGAATAACTTAGAGTTATATGTAATCAATTTGAAGAAAAATTAATTGGATTGATTTTCCCCAATTTGCTTATTGTTGGCCAAAACTTTAATTTGGGTAAACTTGATTTTGAGCATGTTTTAATGAAATTGGATGATTTAGAATGCTTAAATGTTGTTTAATTGATGATTGATTAGATCAATTTGATGAAAAAGTGTTTGGAACAATTTTCCCCAATTTGCTTGTGATGGCCGAAAATATGAACCCTAATATTGTCTTGGATTTTTGATTTTTTGTTCATTGGATGACTTGGAAATCATTTAGGGATGTTGAATTTATGTTTGATTGGGTTCAATTGGATTGAATTTGATTTGGGCATTTTCCCCTTATGGCCGAGACTTTAGCATGTGTTAATTGGGTTTGATTTTGATCAAATTATGTTGGACATGATTAATTGATGATAAGCATGATTAATTGGACAAATTAGTGTTTTGGAAACTTTGATTTGGGTAATTAATAATGCTATACACTTTAGGTAATTTAATTGGGAAATTTGGAATTTTTGGAATTAAATTATTGGGCCTTAAATTGGATTTGGGCTTTTTAAGTTGTTATTGGGTTTATTGGACTTTGTTGTACAAAAGTTGGTTTAGGCCAAAATTGGTTGGATCCAATTAGGCCCAAAACCGCTTCCAAAAGGCCCAAATGTGACTAATGAACTTTTAACGTTTAATTGGGCCTAATGGGCCTAAATTATTTATGGGCTTATGGGGTAACTCCCGGATTGGATTTTGGTTATTCGGTTTGACCCGGAAAAGTACCAAAAGAAAAAACCATCGAAATTAATTAAAAGCCCATCGGACTTTAATTAATTAATATTGGATATTAATCGGGCTTTGAGAACCGTAACGATTAAATTTGGAATTTAAGTCGTAAAGGTTTATTTTATAAAGTGTAATATTTAATTTGGAATTAAATAATGAATTAGAATTAAATGCGTATTAAATTGGATTTAATTATGTAATTTAATTTAATTCGTAGAATTAGTACTTTAAGTACTTATTCGCAAAAACGAGTTTGACTCGAACAAAATCAAATCGTTGTTTGAACATTGGATGATCACTAATTATCAAGATTAATAATTGGATTAGATTGATTGATAACATGCTTGAGTGAATACATGGTTGTGATGCATGAATAATGTATATCGGATGGATATTAGATGGGTGGGGCAATTTTAGAAATTGTTGTAATAAATTTGATTTATTAATTGGACCTGCGTGTCCAGCCTTATCTCCTATTCTTTGTATTCTCTTCTCACCTATTCCCCTCAATGTAAATGAGGTTTCTTTAGAAGTGTAGTGTCACGGGTAGAAGAAATATTTGTGCTAGCGGGAGAGAGAAAGTGAGAGATTTGATCTAGGATCAATGTGTAAAATATCCATCCGCATATCATTATTATTTTTCATATGCGCTTTATTATGTGTTTAGAATGCATGTTTAAGAGTGTATGATGATGAGACCTTAACAAAGATAATAAATTGGTTGCCAATTTGCACGCGAAAAAACCCTCATTAAATATCATGCGCCTTTTCCTTCCATTGAGTGATTCTTACTCAAGATCCGAGATTGGCAGGGGTTGTTGGCCAAAGTCAAGCCCTTGTCCGTCGAAGATGTGTTTTAATCACGAGGCTTTGTTCCATATCGGTGTCGTGTCCAAGTTGTGGTTTGTTGGCCAAAGTCAAGACCACTTCTTGTCCATTGACATTGATTACGAAGCTTCCATGTCAATGGGTCCGCGCTTGACTGGGATCACTAGGTTTGTTGTGCCAAAGCCAAGGCCTAGTTGATTCAGAGGAAAAATGTTAGGGTATATATTCGATATATAGGCATATATATGATATATGTTTAGGACTTGGATGTCCACCTACTGGATCTAGGAATTGGATTGGATCCAATTGATCTTAGAGATCTACCTAGTTAATTATCATACAATTTGTTGGCCAAAGTCAAGATTGTGTGATATTTAACGGGATCCTAGCCCACTAGGAAACACGGTTTCCCGAGTACTCGACAGAGGGTTAGAGGCTCGACGAAAAATAGTGGGAGGCAAGAATTGAATTTGCAATATTCGTTCAATTACTCGCCATACGCGCTCATTCAAATTATTATTTCGTCGTAATATATTAAATGTTAGTTGGACTAATATTTAAATTGTGTTTTTAATAAACAGTTGGACTGTATTATACTTGATATATATAATTGGATTATATTAATCAATATATTTGAATTAATTAATTTCAGTTTACAGTTGATTTTATAATTGGATTATAGTAATCAATGTAATTGAGGTTAATTTTGGATTATATTTGATTATATAGTTGGACTATTATAATCATTATAATATATATAGTACCACTAATCGTTGATTAAATAGTTGGACTATTGTAATCAAGATAAAATTGAAAAGTTGGATATTTAAAATATAATCTGGGACTGGGATTAAAATATTTAAATGATTTAATTTTCAAATTGGGAATAATAATAGGTTACTTTTATTTGATAAAATAACTTATTATACCTTAAGCCCAAAATTAAGCAAAATAAGTAGAGCACAAAATCTTTGGAAGATTTATGTGATGATGACTTAAGTGCTTAATTTAATATACTTGTCATAAATCTAATTTTAGATTTAAGAAGTATTAAAATTGCAATTTATAATTCTTGGAGAATTAATTGACTATTCTAGAGGAGATAAGTCAAAGTTTGCAATTGGGCATGTAGCACGAGGTGCACATCGTTTCGATATTCTAAAAACCCAAGGCTTGGCCTAAGGTTTCTGAAATATTGAAAATGATAATTGACATATCCCAAAGTGACTACCATTTGGATATGGCAGACACGAAGGAATTAAAGAAAGGGCAAGGCTCTTACTTTGAAAAGTTTGTCTTAGTTATGTTCACAGCTAGTATTGAAATTAGATTTTAAATACTTAGTGTGGTACATAAAATATATGTATTGATGTTCAGAATCTGCTTTGAGCAGGATACTGACTTCAAGCTGAGATTGCTCTGTGAATCGGAAACGGGACGAAAGTCGCTGTTTCGACCGTAGATACCTAAGTTTAGGAACTACCCTTCGGGTGTGTACTTAAATTAGGAACTGTTATAATGTAACTAGTTTGACTAGAGACATTATCTCTATATCAGTGCTTAATTCATTGTGGATAAACCTTTATATTCTAGAACACTAAGTGTTTCATTATATAAAGATGATACTGAGATAAACACATTAGATGTGAATAACAGAATTTATATTTTGAATATAATTAAAATCTCAAACATATAAAATGACAAATAAATAGCTCAAATTGATTTGATCAATAGAGACTTATTTGTGGCATTGTTGTCTGGGACACAATTATACAAGACTCGTATATCCACACTTTTGAAGAGTGGGTACCAGGACTGATTTGACTATTCAAATAAAGTCTACGAATCTAGTTTGTTAGGTAAAAATACCTAAAACACTGTTTACTTGGTAATAGTGTAAGTGCCACTGATCTGTTAGCCCTATTCATGGTGAAGTTAGTGGGCCCATATCTAGCTAGGCTAGATGTGAACATGAATATTTCGTGACCTTAACGGATGTCATCACGTTATGGTTATGTGTTTCTTTTGAAGAACACAAATCAGAAACTTTTAGAGTTTCAACACGAAATAGACAAACAGATCGGCTATAGTATTATACCGTCACGGTAAGACCGTAATGGAAAATACTTAAGCAATAAGTTTCTTATATACTTGAAAGAGTATAGTATTCTTTCAAATGAGGACTCCTCCCGGAACACGTCAAAGTGACGGTGTGTCCGAACGGATTAACCGAATCATGTTAGACATGATAAGGCTAATCATGAGTCGCTCTGAGCTACCATTTCCTTCAACGGATAAGTTTTAACAGTGCAATAACTTATTTAGAATAAAGTTCTATTAATAATTTGTTTGACAAATACATATTAGATATGAACGGGAAAGAAACCGGGTTTCTCATTCCTGACCATTTGGGATGCTAGGCATATGTTTGGATGATACCAAACTAGACCCAAATTGGATAAGTGTCAATTGTAGGCTTATCCTAGGGATAACCATAAGTATTGTATTTATAATCTCACCAGAGAACAATTAGATTGTTGCTCACCATGCAGTTTTCCTAAGAGGAATACAGACATGCAGTGGTAAGTGGGAGGATAGTAAAACTCGATGAAAATCGAGAGTAATACTATTCAAGGCACCTATTCCTAATGGAACATAAATAGTTCATCAATGATGAAACTATTCCATTAATCTTCGAGTACACAAGAACCGCGTAGATCGGAGAGAATCAGAAAACAACCTGGGGTATGGGTTTCTGATCTCACCTCATAAAGATGTTAATCTTTTAAGGTATACCAACTGATTACGTATGAGGTAGTGATACAAGGTATCGACTCCCTATTATGACAAAGTGTCATGAGTCCAAAATGGATTCCATGTATATCAACAAGTTCGGATACTAGTTGATGTACCATAAGACATTGTGCCTATTGGTACTTTATAAGTCTTCAAGGAAGACATACATGATAGGCAACATACCAACGTACTAAGTTAGGCTTGTAAAGAAAAGGTAGAGTTATCAACATTGTGTTGATTACGACGAAACCTTTTACATGTTGCCATTGTAAATCCATTTGGATAATGTTTGCTAAAGCTGTGTATTTCATTTATGAAATATGACAGCTTAACGGAAAATCGCTTTCCTAAAAAGGAAACCTTTCGGAGGATGTTTATAACATCCTGTCGGTTTTTTCATACCATAACAAAAACAAGGTTTGCAGGTTATTCGATCCATGTTTGGATTGAAGCAAGCATAGGTTCTAGGAATTATCGTTTTGATGTAATCATAATGGAGTATGATTTAATTCAAAACGAAATGATTCTTGTGTATATAAGGAGGTTAGTGGGAGAGCACTGATAATGAAATTCCCATAAAGCAATCGGTGAAAGCTTGGATTTCATAAGAAACTATCCGTAGAATTCTGGGGAGTAACAACCTTTATTCAAGGAATAAAGATCTACTGGGATAGATTTGGAGTTGTTAACACTCTCTGGGAAATTGTACATTTAAAATGTACTTGATATGGTGTCTCATACGCTTTGAGCATATGGAGTCACAATCAGGACAATCCAAGTGATAGTCATTGGATTGAAGTTAAGGACATCTATTAGTATCTTAGAGAACTAAAGATGCTGTCTTAAATTATAGAGTATGAGAACTTGAAGTGACTAGGATCACTGTTGCAAGTTTCCAAACCGGTAAATACTGCGGTACTATAAAGTTTGAACACTGGGACAGTGAGCTGGAAATCTTCCGAGCAAGATAACTGTTGCCGAATAAACAACAAATGCGGATTATTGCTGCAGCTGAGGCAGTAATAGAAGCCATTTGGATCGAAAATAAATCTAATTAGATTAGATATAGTTCTTTTAGCAGCTGAGCTAGGCGTCAGCACAGGCTAAGGAATTAAAGGTCTCATCGACGATCCAGATATATACTTCTATATCATCTGATTCGTTCGGATCATACATCGTGGCGATGTGATGATCGTGTAAATCGCGTCAGACGATAATTAAACAAATCCGCTGACGAAAACCTTTCCTCAGCAATTTGAGCGAACCGTTCATAGTTCGGGTGTGGGACACTTGAGTGACTGGCTATGTGCCAAGTGGGAGATTGTTGGACAAAATGACCCATAGCGTCACTATTTGCACAGATCATTGTGTTGTTGTAGCAAATTAACTATGTGACAAGGAAATTGCACTCTCATCATTTGTGATTAGATCACCATAGATATATAAATGAAGAGAGGTCCCTATGATTAGTTCTTAGACTGAAAATAATATGAGACAGTATCAGTCCCCGAAGGATTAATCATTAAATATCCCTAGCCGGAGTATTACCGAGACTGGACATCGATAATGCGGAATAGGCTAGTATTGCACTTGTGTGCGTTGTGAGGGCACAATGGCATAGTTCTCATATATATAAGTATTGGATACTTATGCAAGTGCGATAGGAGGTCGTGTTTCACCGATGGTACGGGAAACAGCTTCGCTCTAGATAGACCCTTCGGAATCCCATTGGTATTATGACTGTGTCTATGGGAGGCCGAAATCAAGGTAGGTGTGTAAAGTCTTAACCTGAGACTTACATCGCTAATACTTATGATAATCGATAGACTTTGGTCTTGGTGGTACAGGGCTTTAACCGGTTCTGCGTACACCACTTCTGGGTTTATCAGGAGAGTCGTAGTGTATTGGGTGTGATGTCAAGACGGAAGTATCACTTCAGTCATAGTGGAGATGATGTCACGCAGGATACGGTATTAGTGCTCTTAAGTGTTGCACAACCATCGGGATATTATGACTAGGTCATGCATATCCGATTATAGAGACTAGTTACCAGACATCCGACATGTGTTTCGGACGGGGCAGACACTTATCCAGCCCCAGCCCTAGCACGTGACTATCCGATACTGGGCCGATATACACAATACTACGGTATACTACGCTTGATACAGATCTATATATTCCTGTAAGATATTTCTGGAGAATTGGGTAGGCATGGCGCTTTGCTAGAAGCCAACCTTGTCTTGTAAATCGGTATAAACATAGTATGCGATACTTACGTGTTCGGATAGTCCGACGACCGTATTTACTGCCAACATATCCGGAGATCTCATGGGTCGGTTCCTGAAGATTCACCGATGACGTATGACTCGCACTTTAATTAATCTGGGATTAATTCGATGAGAGAGAAAATTAATGGGGATTAATTACGGAGATATTTTATCTCGGATAAAATATCGTTAAAGAGAGAGAACGATTAATTTGGAATTAATCGATAAATTAATATATTCGATATATTATAACGAAATTAGATTTCGACGAGGAATTGAAATTAGATTTTAATTCGGGCGAACGAATCAATTTAGAATTAATTCGTTAGCGATGTGAATAGTGATTTCGCTAGGCGTAATCATTTAATTACGACGCAACGGAAAATTCGTTAATTTGGAATTAGCGAACCCGAGCCCGGGATTGTTTGCGAGCGCATTCGCATTTCGAATTCGAGTGCAACACGCAAGTCAAATCAAGCGTCAAATCGCAAATCACATCAAGCGTCAAATCACATGTCACTTTGAGTGATGTGACATTTGAGTGATTGATGTGAGTTGATTTGTGTTGATTGACAAGCATTTAATGCTTTGCTTTTGGAAAAAGATTTTGGTATATATGTTTTATTTATTTTTGGAAAATAAATCAATAAAACCTATTACCTTTTTTTTCCCTCCTCTCTCTCCTCTTGTACACGTTTTTGCTCATTTTGGAGCCAAAACTTCTTCATCTTCTCTCTCGGTCTTGACCGATTTTCTCCTCAATTTTTCTGGTTTGACCGATCAATAAAGGAGAAAGCAATGATCTTGTTGCAAGATCTATGTGCTAGCACACTCATGGAGGAATACAAAGGTGTTAGGGAAGTGATTTCGTGAGCAAGGAATCACCTTGTGAAGCTTGTAGCTTGGAGCATCAATGGAGGACCACCCAAAGCCGAAAATGGAGCTGCAGTTCACTGCCATTGCCGAGCTTGGAGGGAGGCAGAAACATAAAGTGCGAATTTGGTCCATCTTTGTTGCGTCTCTACCGATCAATGTGAGTTATTCCGCACCTCCTTTGATATTTATTCAACTCGTTTATGCATGATTTATGTTCCTTGGGACTTGATTGAAACTCAACACTTACACCTATAGAGAAGTGATGTTAGATATCGACTTCATATAGTGGTAAAAAACCATGAAATCAGAGTAAGACTCTATGCATCAGAATCAAGTATGGGACTTGGTTCCACTCCCCGAAGGAATTATTTTTTTAGTTGTAAATGAGTTCTAAAAAGGAATAAGGGGTATGATGGAAAAGTTGAAACCTTTAAAGCTCGATTGGTAGACAAATGTTACACGCAACGACTTGACGTCGACTTTGATGAAATCATTTCACCAGTTGTTATGCTAAAGTCTATTAGGATTTTATTGACAATTGCTGCCTACCATGACTATATATAAGGACAAATAAAATGAACAATCATTCTTTCTTAGTACATGGAGTTGTGTCATGAGTGAAAACCATGGGACCGTCCATTCGAAATCGGCTATGAAATTTACATTCGGGTTTCCATCCTTTATACCGCAGGAAGGCATGCTACCAGATATAGCCAATTATATGACCACGATAATTTTATGACAGATTTACGTCAGACTAGAAGTATGAGATATCATGTCGGAGATACTATGTCAAAAATAATAGACGACGAATTAAAAGTTTAGGGCCCTCAGGTCGTACCTAAGGTGAAACTGGACTCCGAGAACACCTCTGAAAATTTTAGTTGATTAATGAACCTAACTACTGGAGAGAGAAACTCAAGGTTATCTTTTGTTTTGGTTTCTTTTCTCAATCGTTCTTTTTTTTATGTTTCTGAGTGAATGCTTTTTCTATTGCTCTCCGTTTTTTTGTGCGTATGGGTGTTCCCCCTCAAATTGTGAAAGACGTTCCTTTTTATAGTGTGATGTAGCTAATAAGGAATAGATCTCCCTTAGCAAGGAAACAGATAACTAGGGAAAGTGTTTAAGAAGAAAATCTGTTAAGAATGAAATGATCTGTGTTATTAAAACTGGTTAAGAATAAAAAAATGATCAAATCATTCTCTTAATCTGGAAATATGACGCATATCCGGCCTTACTTGTATAATGCCCGTCCAGATGTGGTGGTGTATATCCGGCCAGATGTAGATGCCTCTGCTCCAATATTTAAACTTTGCAACCTTCCTAAACATTCAGAGGGTATCCCTGTAGGAGACTCATCATCGGGCCATGCAAAAATACAATGTTTATAGTCACCCCCACTTTGGTAGGCTTGTGCAGTGTATGAAAGTGGTAAGTCTATCAAAGTCGTGCATGCATTAGTACTTACCTGGTTTACCGAGAATCACCGAACTTACCTGTAGTAGTCTATTTGTTTGATAAGTAGGCCATCAAACCTTCTAATGCCGCGACCGATATTAATATGCTTCGACCTCTACTATGAGATGCCTAGATCTCTATTTGAACCTCTGTGATTGACAATTAGACCCTCAAGTTCTTCGATACTTTAATCAGTGTTGGGATATTTTGATCTCCCAAGCTATTTTCCTGACTATTATAGTTGACACACCCATAGGCCGCCGATGCTTCCATCGGTTTATGAGATGCTCGATCTTCCAGACTTCATTCCAGACTGCGATAGTTGATATACCCAGGCCTCTGATGATACGATCGGTTTGTGAGATGTTTTGTTCTCCTAGGTTTCATTCCTGACTGTGATAGTTGATAGACTCGAAGGCCACCGATACTTCGATCGATATGTAGGATACTTCAATCTCCTAGGCTTCATTCCTGACTGTGATAGTTGACAGACTCATATATTTATAGCTCTTTCCCAAGACCATGTTGAGTCACTGCTATGTTGTTTTCTGCCCTTTTACTAATCCGATTGGTATCTTTCTGCAATTTGATACCTCATACTTGAAAGCTAACGGTAATCCCGTTGGTGTTCAAAGATGGTACGATAAGCTCACTCTCGATATTCATGATCAGATTACTACTACAGTGTTCACACCCTTTATCCGCTACATCTCTGCACACAATCAAAAACACGAAAATAAAAGGTTACAAGCTTAGTGAGAGAGGTGGATGGATTTGGTTACAAGCTTTAGTTGAGAGGTGGATGGATTTTACCCATACCTTCCATCTTCCATTGGGCGAGTTGACGATCACCCCAGGAGACTTTGCCTATCTGACCGGCATTTTCTGTGACGACTAGCTACTGGAGTTTGATTGCAGTCTCTTTTCTCCCATCACCCAGACAGAGCATATCCATCGCTTGTTGAGATCACCCCGAAGATCCTTTTCGTAACAACTATATTTTCATGATATATATATAATGTCAATATATTCGTTAGAACTTAGTAAGAGAGTGTATTTTTCACTTGCGTATTATATTTAAACAACTCTTTGAGCTCTCTTTTGTAAATTTTATAATCAAAATACAACTTGAAATATTATTATATCTACTCTTACGGAATAATTTCTTGTAAGCAATCTTTGTATTCCAATATTCTTCATTATAATATCTTTGTGAGAAACATTTTAGTGTAAGGTGTGTGATACTCCATCTTTATAAAGGTTTAATTGACACATTTGAAATCAATTATGGAAGAGGCTTAATTGACACCTTGTGAAGTCAATTGGGAATAAGTGTTATTGACATCTTGGAAGTCAATTATAAGAGATCCTTTAGTATAAAGTGATTGATAGTGGAATTGTTAAATGTGCTGTGTTTAACGGCATATATGTAGGCTGAGTCATACATTTAGTCACAAAGGTGGCCACATCTCTCTTAATTCCCTTCCACTAGTACCGTCTTTTTAGGTCCTGATACATCTTGATACTCCCTGGATGTACCGCGAACTGGAACTTGTTAGCTTCAGTGAGTATCATCTCTTGTAGGCTAGGATTGTCATGTTGGCGGTTTTACGATTTTATATGGATATGAAACAAAAGATGACAAAATCAATTTTTTCCAATTTTAATAATTTTTTTTGGCTTATTAAAATAAACTAATTTACTGTAATACATCAAAATAGAAAATCAAAATTTCAAAGTCCCAACTATACCTAAAACATAAAATTAGCCTAAAGGGAAAGTTGTGACATTTTGGTCCTAATTTGTCAAATAAATTAATTCGGTATTTCAAAAATACTAGCAAAATGATTAATGTAACAAATTCACTCCAATCTACATCCAAGACACGAAAAGCCTTAATTTTGGAATTAAGCATAAACTCTAATTTTTCAATTAATCAAATTAAGTGAAATTAACAAAATTAATCCAAATCCATGCTCTAATCCAAATATTCCAACACCAAAAAGTCTCAGCACAATGAAATAACTCAAAATCAATTCTAGGTCATTATTGAGAGGCATAATAATTCTAAAATGACAACTAGTTATCAAATAACCAAATTAAGCCACAATTAGACTAATTAGGATTAATAGATTTCCACACATGCAAGTATTCATCCAATTATAGTAAACAACATTCTCAACACATTATTCAAGATAGGAAAACAAATACCATATCATACGACATAAACTAGAGCAATAGAAATAATTTTCAAGTTAAGGAACTAAAAAAATTACCTTAATCTTTCAAGATTTTCAAGCTTTGCCCTAATAGATTTGTTCTCTCTCAAAGCCTCTCTCTCGTGTGTTATGGAAGCCAAAACAATGATGTAAATGAAACATATTTCATTTATATATCTAGAGTTTCTTTGGCGGAAATTATGACGGGTAAAATGGTCATTTTTTCACCTAATGATAAGATCAAATTTACTTTAAGCTAATTCATGATATTTGTCTCTAATTATATTTAACCATATGTTACAACAATTATTACATATAATTGAATATGATTAATTAATTTTTAACTAATTAAAAATAATTAATATATATGTATTTTTCATTTACACTAAATGACAAAATAAATATATAAATGACATGTGTCAAAATCTCATTTGATAATTAATTAATGTGTATTGAATCAAATTATGTATCAAATATATATACACATTAATTATGAAAATGACTGAAACACCCACTGGCATGTGTCTTTTCATCTAACCGTTAAATGATTTATGAATCATTAATATTATTCATAATTTATTGCCTTATGATGAGTGGTATTTATATCATTTATTCCCACTCATTTGACCTAATATTTCGTATAGTTTCTCGAGTTTTGTGAACGTTTTGATGTACTTTGTGTTATTTTGCAGATAAATAAAGTTTGGAAAGCATTGGAGGCAATTTGGGGCAAAAACGGACAAAAATGCATCAACAGGGATATTTTGGTCTTTAGCGCGTCGCGACGCCAAGCCTTGCGCGTCGCGACGTCTAAAATGCGCCAAACAGTGCTAACGTGCGCCGGGTCCACAAATCAGAATCTGAGAAAAGTTTGACTTTGCTAAAATGCGCCGTGCCACGTGTCGCCATCACAGCCGATCTGCTAACATGCGCCGTGCCACGTTTCAGCATCCTACGGTGCCGACAGTCATCATCGCCACGTGTTCCACGTGTCATTCCATGTCATCAGCCACGTCAGCAAGTCAACAAGTCAAATCGCCACGTGTCCTGCCACATCATCATCAGCCAATCAGGAAGTGACACGTGTCGCAATTCTACGGTGCCGACAGTCATCATCGCCACCTGTTCCACGTGTCATTCCATGTCATCAGCCACGTCAGCATCAATTATTGGATATCCTATCCTTATCTGACACGTGGCGGATAAGAATCTCAGCGACCAATCAGAAGCCGCCACGTGTCACAATAATTGAAGCCCAACCACTCTGCCACGTGTCACCTTATCAGCTATCCAGAATCTTCAAACCAGCGAACCAGAGCTTGCCACGTCGACAACATCTGGCGTAGCGACGCCAGAGGCCTTGGCGTCGCGACGCTGGAAGCATACCGAGGCCTATAAATGAGCTTGATTTTCAGAATTGAGTGCACCACTCTCTCTTCTTATAATCTTTCATAAGAGGAGTTATCTCTCTACTTTCTTTTATTTTTTAATTTTTAGGTTTTAGTTTTGTAATTAATTTTAATTACGTTTTGTAATATAGTAAATTAATTTTACTTTTTACTTTTTACAGTTTTTATTATTTACCATGAGGAGATGTAACTCCCCAGCTAGGGTGAAAGGTAATTCTTTTACTGTTACTATTTAGATTAATCTCCCTTAAAAATAATATATTCACTATGAAAAATATGACTTAAAAAGGATACCGCCAGATGGTCGGTTGGTAATTTCATTTTAATTTGATTTAACCTGACTATAAAGGATACCGCCAGAATTGTCGGTTGGTAATTTATTTTGGTTCCGCCTTTATGGCTGGTTGGACTTAATTTGACTTAATCAGGTTACCGCCTATATGGCTGGTTGGAAAAAAGAATCACAAGTTTATATATTATTTTATGGGAGATATCTAAATTAGTAGTAGTAAAAGTAATTCCTTTTACCTTAGCATTTTATTTTATTTGTAATTTTCTTTTCAGTATTTACTTTACCGCATTTTTACTTTATGTTTTTTTTTATTTTCAAAGTTTTACTAGCCTTAGTTATGTGTTGTAACTAAATTAGTTATCTGGGGGGTTGTGATGAAATCCAATATCACCGTTTTATAAGGGTTAGATTATAGCTTGGGTAATATAAAGATTTATTTATTGAGTCTTAAACTTAATGCTTTTCTATTAATTGGCCATTAATAAAATTGATCTGGGTAAATCTAAAATGAACTAGACATAGAGATTTTAGGTTCAGCCTAGACTCAATAGCCCACGATCTTCCTTGATGATAGATAACCTTTAATAGATTTCCTTACAGGATAGGAATATACTGTCGGGCGGGGGTAGGTAGCCATAATTGGACCTTAAACTTAATGAATCCAGATAATTTGGTGACATAGACATATGGTTCAATTGGGGGTTAAACTGGGTATTTGTGTCTGACCATCGACAGAGGCTTACACATAATTTAGTGTTCCAGGGTAATAAAATCAATATATTACCCAACTTAAGATAATCACTTCATCTTTAAATGATATTGGAAGAAATCACAACCCCTAGATAGTTTTAATATTGAATTTTCTTAAAACCTATTTCGGACAATTTTATTTACTTGTTTTAAATTTAGAATCGTCACCATTTCAAATCAATCAATCAACCTGTTAGATATAGTAATCATTTGACCTCATAAAATTAATAGATTAGATATTAAGTCTCGTGGGATCGATATTTTTATACTACTTGAACGATACGTGCGCTTGCGTTATCGTGTGTGTTTACGCCGGTCAAGTTTTTGGCGCCGTTGCCGGGGACTTATTTATCTTTCACTATTAATTTAGGGTTAGATACGTTACT
This sequence comes from Zanthoxylum bungeanum, assembly GCA_019454045.1. Lineage (NCBI taxonomy): Eukaryota > Viridiplantae > Streptophyta > Magnoliopsida > Sapindales > Rutaceae > Zanthoxylum > Zanthoxylum bungeanum. Next base: position 402,429 of record SKCR01037555.1, read on the forward strand.
TGTATCTAATTTTTTTTTACTTATTGTTTTGTTTTCTTGTGTTTCAGGTTCTCAGAAACTTCATGAGACGAACCAGAGAGCTTTGAACTGACCGTTTGACCCAGAAATGAAAGAACCATCAGACAGTTGTTGAGTGAGGAGGGAAGAGAGAGAGAGGCCAAGAAGCTTTAGTCAACATGGAACCTGAACCTTTGAAGTTGCCACCACAATTCCCATTCGAGACAGAACCATTCCGATGGTTGACAGACTCATTTCCTGTATTGTACTTCCTCCCTTACCAGCAAATGCCGTGGTGACATCAAAACAATGCATTCAGATGATTCAGCAGTCAGTTCAATTTGGGGGGGAATGCAACTGAAGATCCTAATTCCCACATCAGCAACTTCCTGGAAGTTTGCGGCACTTTTTAATTACAACAGAGAAGCTGAAGAAGCAAATGAGACTGCGTGTTTTTCCATACTCTTAAAGGATAGAGCTAAAGCTTGGCTACATTCACTACCAGCAGGTTCCATCACAACTTGGAACACTTTAGCCACCAAATTTCTTTCAAAGTCCTTTTCCCACCAGCCAGAACCGGAAAGTTGAGGGATGACATCACATCCTTTGTACAACAAGATTCAAAAATCCCTCTACGAAGCTTGGGAAAGGTACAAAGATTTACTCCGGAAATGTCCTCACCATGAGATTCCAAAATGGCTTCAAGTCCAACATTCTATAATGGACTTTCTGGAATAATGAGAACCACAATCGATGCTGCTGCTGGAGGAGACTTGATGGCAAAAGGAGAAGATCAAGCCTGGGACCTAATCGAAGAAATGGCCAACAACAATTCCTGTGGTCCAACAGAAAGGAGCATAATCAAAGAATTGCAGGAATTTATGAAGTTGGAGCAAAAACAGCAGTGAATACCAGGCTTGGATCAGATATGCAAATGTCTAGAAACACTTAGCACGCAAGTTGTGAACATCGCTGGATCCACAAGTTCACCCTATGGAGGAGCACAGAACCAAAACAACATGAAGAAACGGTGAATTATGTCACAATTTCAACAGACAGGGGGAACATCCATATTCCAACACCTACAACCCAGGGTGGAGGAATCATCCTAATTTTTCATGGAGCAACAATTCAGGCAAAACAGCATGAATATCCCCCACCTGAATTCCAGCAACAGAAACAAAGGCCAGAAGCATGAAAAAGACCAGAAATGAAAGAATGGTTTGCAGAGATGTTCAAAAAAAAAGCAAGAAGCAAAATACGATGCTATGTTTCAATCCCAAGCAACATTAATTCAAAGTCAATCTGCTTCTATTAAAGCACTGGAGAATCAAATGGGACAACTGGCAAATGCTCAGAGTTACAGACCGTCAGGTACCCTTCCTAGCAACACAGAGCCAAATCCAAAAAACATGGGGAAGGAACAATGTCATGCCATCATTTTAAAGAGCGGTACTGAAATCAACAAAGATGTTGGAGTCAATTCAACTACTGAGGAAGTTCTAAAGAAACAAAGCAAAAAAATGGAGGAAAAAGAAGCAAGGAAAAAGAACAGATCACTCCACCTCCACCTTTTCCTCAACGTCTTCAGAAGAATAAATTGGACAAGCAATTTTCCCCATTCCTGAGATCTTCAAAAAGCTGCATATCAACATTCCATTTGCAGAAGCGTTGGAACAATTCCCACCTATGCCAAATTCATGAAAGATATTCTTTCACAAAAACGAAGATTGGGAGATTACGAGACAGTGGCATTAACAGAAGAATGCAGTGCTATCATTCAGAGGAAACTTCCCCCGAAGTTGAAAGATCCTGGCAGTTTCACTGTTCCTTGCGTCATAGGAGAACATAACTTTGGTAAGGCTTTGTGTGATTTAGGTGCGAGTGTTAACTTGATGCCTTTTTCTATTTTCAGGAAACTGCAGATTGGAGAAACAATGCCCATTTCAGTCTCACTACAACTTGCAGATAGAACGCTCATATTTCCGAGAGGCGTAGTTGAGGATGTGCTGGTCAAGGTTGACAAATTCATTTTCCCAGCAGATTTTATTGTCCTTGATATGGAGGAAGACGCAGACGTGCCAATCATCCTCGGAGAGACCATTCTTGGCTACAGGTCGAACCATTATTGATGTACAAAAAGGAGAACTAACCATGAGGGTACAAGACCAAGAAGTAACATTCAATGTTTTCAAAGCCATGAATTTCCCAGATGATGAAAAGAAGAGGAATGTTTCAAACTCGATGTGATACACAGTACCATTCAGAACTCTGATGAAAGACAAAGTTCTACTAACAGACTTAAAACATGTCAATTGCCTGTGGACCTAAAGATAAAGCATATTTACTCTGAAAGAGCCAATTCTTGCACTACAAGCAACAAAAGAAAAAGTTCCACCAACTCAACGAATTGGAGGAATTTCACAATCAGCCTTTTGAGGATGCCAAATTGTACAAAGAAAATGGCAAGAAAAGACATGATGAGAAGTTAGTGGCATAAGGTACTGTTAAACAAATCAAGGGTGAAATTCTTCCCATGGAAGCCAAAATCACGGTGGTCAGGTCCATTTGTGATCACCAAAGTTTTACCAAATAGAGCCGTTGAGATACATGATCCTGAAGCTAACAAAACTTTCAAGGTTAAAAACAAGCGTGTCAAGCACTACTGGGGAGAATCATTTGAGCGACAAAAAGAAAGTGTTACACTTTCAGATCTAGCTTAACGTTCGAGAAGTCAAGTGTGGCTGACGACTTTAAACTTAGCGCTAGCAGGGAGGCAACCCATGCAATTTGTGTATGTATTGTGATTTGGTGTGAATTAATTTTGTGTGTTTTAATTTTTGCAGGTTTAGTCATTTCACGATGGAAGATGCTCTCGAAAATCTTCACAAGCAATTTCCTTCTCTCCCTCCAAACTCTCTGATAAAAGTCTACAAAGCTCGCTTGGAACGGATGAGGTTATTGACAATCCATGGTATTCTAATGATATTCGTTGGGTAATTGAAGCACGAGTCCGATTGGCAGGTGAGTCTTCTGACTCTTTTATTTCACATCTGCCTGGTTTAGGAAGAAGCACCTATGCAAAGAAACGTAGAGCTAGCAAATGGTATTTGTTTCAAATGTGCACGATTTATTGCAACACTCGTTGTCGTTCTTTAGGAATGGTGTCTGATAATTGCGAAGACAAAATTAAATTCATTAGGGATGGCTTCAGTAAGGAGTCTTTAGATGATATATCTTTAACTCTTGAGACGAATCCCAGTGGATATGTTAATATAGCCATTCGCAAATTACATCACAACTCCAAAGGAAGACAACTGTTAAGTCTCGGGAATCTGACTCAAAAAGACCATGTTTGCCAATTTAAAAAGAAAATTGGATGGGAAGCTTGTCCCTGACGCATAGACGTCAATCAAACCGTTACTTTTCTTCTAAAAATTATATCTCTTTGTCTTTTCTTAATAATTGTGATTTGTTTTGATGTTTTCTTTTATTTTCTCCTCCGACAGGATCCAGACCTTTTTGACTATCTCGATATTAATTCGTTATTAATCGTCCTCTGGAAGATACTTGTGCTATTATTACTCACCCTTTTTCAGGTACTATAAATTCAGCCCGTCATTGCACTTTTGAAGGCATCCGGAGTTGAGAAATAAATACATAAAAAATGGAAGCTACTTCAAGAAGACGAGTTGAAAATATCTGTGTGTTTTGCGGTAGTAGTGTTGGTACTAAACCACAATACGTAGAAGCAACACAGGAATTGGGTCGAGTCTTAGCTGCAAGGAATATGCACTTAATATATGGCGGAGGAAATCTTGGACTTATGGGGATCATTTCAAAGGCTGTACAAGAGGGAGGCAGTCATGTTTTAGGAATCATTCCAAAACCCTTGGCAGAGGCAAAACTTATTGGATCATCAAACGGCGAGGAACTGATCGTGCCAGGTATGTCTGAACGACTGGTAGAAATGATTAACCGTGCTGATGCTTTTATCGCTTTGCCAGGTGGTTTGGGTACATTGGAGGAAATTTTTATAGTTCTATCTTGGGCGAACCTGAACATACACCAGAAACCGCTTGGATTGCTCAATGTTGGGATGGATTTTATGATTTCCTTTGTGTGTTTCTTGATGATGCTCGAAGAAATGGGTTCGTGTCAAAACCTTTAAAAGAACTCCTCTTTACTGCCAGAACCGCTCCGGATCTAATAGACCAACTCATAGCCTATGAACCACAAGTTGACCCTATCCTTTCAAAAATAAATTGGTCCGAGGACGATCGTGGTAAGAGGCGTCGGATAAATCTGGATCTTAACCTTTAATTTCCTGTAGAATTTCAACTAACCAGGTATTATTTTCTTAACTCTCCTTTTACTGTTTAAGACATTGGGGACAATGTCTCATTTAGGTTTGGGGGAGGGAATTAGTTGATTAGTACCTTGTTTTTAGTTTGTATGTTGTTTTTTATTTTTAGTCCAAAATTTTTCGAAAAATACAAAAAAAAATTGAAAAATTTTCAAAAATTACAAAAATATTTTGCGTTTTTGTGTTTTGACTAAAAAGGTGAAATTGGTAAGAGATAGCCGAGTAAGGAGTTTCCACTCCTGAGACGTATCTCAAACCTATTTCGAAACAAGTTAATTTTTGTTTATTTCATTTTGAATTATTTAATTTGTGAATTCTCCTTAAAACGGACTAAAATGGATCTTCATATGCTCAGTTGACAGATGTTATCAACATATATAGTAACATACGGACATTAGCTAAAAATTGAAAAGTTTGTAATATTCAGTGCTCTAGTTTAATTGGAGGAAACATCTCAAAAAGCAATGGAGTAAAAAAAAAAAAACGTCCGAGATCCGAGTTATTAAGTCTGTAAGGGTGTTTTGACACCTAGTGCCCTAAAACCAACTGGTTTGGGAGTCACTGGCCCAAAGCTCGTTACATGGATCGAAGATGCTGCAAAAATATATATATTTGAAGTCTGAGTAATTAAGTCCTTAGGGGTGTCTTAACACCTGGTGCCCTAAAACCAACTGGTTTGGGAGTCACCGACCCAACACTCGCTACATAGATGGAAGATATTGTATATAAATAATAAAAAAAATCAAGGAAAAAATCAGAAAATCTGAAAAATTATTCCATTGCTCCAAAAAGGTGTGAAATCTGATAGAACTTTAGGACAAAAATATTACTCTCTTATCAACTGCACTTATGACTGCTGTGGGCAAAAATAAATTGATTAATATTTTGTTGGCTATGTATATGGAGAATGGTAAAAATAATCGGAGAATTTACTTATTCGGTAATTTAGAATGAAACAAAACAACTAGTAACTTAGAGTAGAAGTTTCACCTGATTAGTCACTAACTTCTTTATTCTCTTTTCGCTTGTCTTTTTGCTTTTGTGTGCATTAGTTTTAACTAACTTTTTACTTTTGTAAAAATGTTTGTGGGTATCATTGTTATAAGCTCTCACGAGACTACAACTCGTCCACTAGGGACACCTAGGGGTTAAAGGCTTGTTGCATATGCTAAATGCAACCGTGATTCCTACGAAACTGGCTTAGTTAATTCTATTTTCATGTTATTTTATTTTATGTTTTGCTCGAGGACTAGCAAAATGTTAGGTTTGGGGGTGTGATGAGTGGTATTTATATCACTTATTCCCACTCATTTGACCTAATATTTCGTATAGTTTCTCAAGTTTTGTGAACGTTTTGATGTATTTTGTGTTATTTTGCAGATAAATAAAGTTTGGAAAGCATTGGAGGCAATTTGGGGCAAAAACGGACAAAAATGCGTCAACAGGGATATTTTGGTCTTTAGCGCGTCGCGACGCCAAGCCTTACGAGTCGCGACGTCTAAAATGCGCCAAACAGTACTAACGTGCGCCGGGTCCACAAATCAAAATCTGAGAAAAATTTGACTTTGCTAAAATGCGCTGTGCCACGTGTCGCCATCAAAGCCGATCTGCTAACAAGCGCCGTGCCACGTGTCAGCATCCTACGGTGCCGACAGTCATCATCGCCACGTGTTCCACATGTCATTCCATGTCATCAGCCACGTCAGCAAGTCAACAAGTCAAATCGCCACGTGTCGTGCCACATCATCATCAGCCAATCAGGAAGTGACACGTGTCGCAATTCTACGGTGCCGACAGTCATCATCGCCACGTGTTCCACGTGTCATTCCATGTCATCAGCCACGTCAGCATCAATTATTGGATATCATATCCTTATCTGACACGTGGCGGATAAGAATCTCAGAGACCAATCAGAAGCCGCCACGTGTCACAATATTGAAGCCCAACCACTCTGTCACGTGTCACCTTATCAGTTTATCCAGAATCTTCAAACCAGCGAACCAGAGCTTGCCACGTCGACAACATCTGGCGTAACGACGCCAGAGGCCTTGGCGTCGCGACGCTGGAAGCCTACCGAGGCCTATAAATTGAGCTCAAGATTTCAGAATTGAGTGCACCACTCTCTCTCTTATAATCTTTCTAAAGAGAGAGTTTTTCTCTCTACTTTTTTTAATTTTTAGTTTTTTAGTTTTAGTTTTGTAATTATTTTTAATTACGTTTTGTTAATATAGCATGCCTTCCTGCGGTATATAGAATGGAAACCCAAATGTAAATTCCATAGCCAATTCCAAATGGACGGTAATATGGTTTGCACTCAGGACACAACTCTACGTACTAAGGAAAGAATGACTGTTCATTTTATTTGTCCTTATATATATCATTTTACTCATTTATATAATTTGGTATGACTCAGGCTGTTTATTTTTTATTTACGTTATTGAATTGCCTTTCTTTCTTTCTTTTTTTAAATTAACATATAGGTATTGTGATATACATCCGGCCGGCCACTCCTATGTCCGACCATATTTGATTAGTTTAATTGATTTCATATCATTACTGTAATGGCTCTTGAATATTAATTTGTCTTTATTTACTACTATTACTTCTATATTTGCGTTCTTGTGTGTCTTAAATTATTTTCTGTAACTCTTGCATTAAGGTGTGGTAATACTTCTCTTCAAACCTTGATATTATATTGGCATCAATAAGATACCATTCCGAACCTAAAAGGGTTTAAGGTCGACATTGCGAAGGGGATAGTGTGGTCTCTAATCATTCCCAGTGTATTATAATGAGTGGCGACTCCATTATTCTCCTATTAGTCTCATGTGGGCTAATTATACTCTCCACGGGCTGCGAGTCCAACAGTGTCATGGTCATCGATGTCATAGGCATAGCGGTGAATCCTGCTTCGCTTCTAAAGATGGCGACTCCATTAGGGATATTGAATCTGCCTCGAAAAAATATCTTGTAATATTTATGGTGAGATTGTGTTGGGGTTGGTGCTCAGAGCACCAATCCGGACCGTATTTATGTCTGATTCATGAATACGAACATCCACTTTTCCATAATATTACTTATTTATGGTTGCACCTCTTGTTTTTATATACGTATTTGATCTGATTACGATTATATTAAAACTAAATTTGGTTTAGTGATATGTATATATTAGACAAAGGACTGATAATATATAATGCACTACACAGTTACAAAGGTAGTTTGTAATTGACATTGGGAAGTGTCACTGCTAAATGTATATTATCAAATATAGTTCCTGGTCAAGATTCACTAACACGGGTCGGTTAGTCAAATCCGTTGAGACCAGTACATGTCGTATATCGAGACTTGGTCCAATGGATTATCTCAATGAACCATGAGTCTAGGGAGACTCGTATAGACGTGTAGGTGTTTATAATAGATAAACACTGAACGACTCACCGAAGATTCTTAATGGATGGTACACTAACGTCAATAAGAATCTTCTCGGGTTGAGTAGCATAGTGGTCATTCGACTTGAGATATCACTGTGGATGTATGAGACATCCTACACACTTAGATGGCAGTCACGTCACCGATCTATTTAGATCAGACCTCCGCATGTTCTTTGGGTGTAGACCGACCTCAGGATATCCTGTGTGTGTCAAGATAGGATCCGTCAGTTCTGTGTACAGAGCATAAGTAGTCCATATGTGATTAGCAATCAGTTAAATCTATGGCCATAGTATACTTCGGAAATCTGTTCCGAATGTTATTTATAGATTGCTAATAGATACGTCGATGGGATATACCTATAGAGATTTGACGTTTACATCTAAATCTTTGGGATTATCCGGATACCTGTGAGGAATGGATTATATGTATGTAATGACCTTGACCTGTATGATTCAGCTAGTTTATCTGTGGTCGTCATGAAATATACTCGTAGAGCACTAGGGCAACATTTATAAATAATACTGATTATTTATAAGTCTTTTAAAGGTTAAAGGGAAAATACATGTGAAGGGACCTAATAGTCATTTCCTAATTATTGTGTATTTGTACTTAATGAAAGATTTTGTTAAATACACATTAATTAAATGTCAAATTGTGATATTTGACATATATCATAAATACATATGTATTTGGATATTTAATGTAAATATAATACATATATTTAAAATATTTGTATTTAAATAATTATTTAATTGTTAAATAATTAAATTAATTAAAATATAAATATCTTAAAGTTGTGATATTTATGGAAATTCTTTTAGTTGCTTTATTTGATTTTAAGAAAATCATTAAATGGTTTGATGATGACTTATGCAAGTTGATAAAGTAAATTAAATGAAACAAATTAAATATCTAGATATTTAACCTTCCAAATTCGGCCAAGGGCTATTTTTGTGAAGTATATATTGTTTTGTTTCATTTTTAGGGTTTAAAAAGTTCATTAGATACCAAATAAAATATAAAAGAAGATGAGAGAAAAGCTTGAAGTTCAAAGAGAAAAGGCTTGAAAAATCTTGTTTTTGTAAGTCTTTCTTTAATGTCTTCAACATGAAATATGTTTCTAACATTCTTATGTTCATTTTTTGATGCTTTGATGTTATCTCTACTCTTATAGTTTGTGTTTATATGGTTGTGAACTTGAATGAAAAATTGATGCATGTAAGTAAGCTTGAAATGGTTTCAAAGTTTTACTTTTGATTTTAGAAAATCAAGTTGCCATTCTAGAGTTGGTAAGCCACTCCTTGGTGACCTAGAATTTTTCTAGAGTTGTTTCAAAGTGGTGAGGCTAGATTGGTGAAGTATTGAATGGATTAAAGTGTTGGATTTTGTAAATTTGGTGAAATTGGACAATTTGATGAAATTGAAAACTAAGGGTTCATAACCTTTTCAAAATTTGGGGCTTGTCATATATGTGATGTATTATAGTATGAATATGATGCATGTAAAATTTTATGTTGATTGGATTTGATCTCGACATGTTTTGAACTAAAGGGACCAAATTGTAATTAATTGAAAATTTTGGGTGGCTCACGGCATTAGACTAAAAATTAGGGATTTGTGTGAAATTTTATTTTTATGCATTAGATGTGTTGAAAAACATTTTAGAAATGATTTAGAATCATCCAAAATTATATTTGATAATTTTTGGGCTAAAATAATCAATTTACAAAGTTTTAGGGCAATTCGGTAATTACCAAGAAATTTGATCTCTTGTGTAATTTTTCAGATTTTGATAATTGGATAATTAAATAAATAAGTTTATTTAATTGATCCAAGGAAAAATTTTGAAATCGAAAAATTTTGATTTTCCACTATTCCGCTGCGTTACCGATATTCCCCCTTAAAACCCCTACAAAATGGTGAGCGAGTCTGATTCTGGACACCCCGATATGATTAGCCCTTTAAAATCTAATGTTTATTCTTTTCTTTACTTGATACATGCATGCTTTCTTTTAATTAGATTAAATTTAAAGTGTATGACACTTTATGGAATATCCTCGCTTAATAAGGTTTTAAAGTAACTGGTATTTGAATACTTGTTTCTTGGTTCACCTTGTCAATACGGTTTATAAATATTTTTTCGTGACTACATCCGAGACCGTGCCTCTGCTGTGAGGGTGTAGCCGATAGAGATTTATTTATGCCGGATGTATATTAGATACTAGATAATTCAAGCGAAAGCGGAATCCTGAACGTGCCCTAGCTGTCAGGGTTACGCAAGTAACTTGAGTTTATCATTGACGAGTTTAACCTTGGTACGTCTCCTTGTGGGTCTGCCTTAGTAGCGACAATGAGAAACGACCAGGACCGGAAACCAATGAGTCACTAGTAAATGATTGATAATGAGTTGTCTACCTGTGAATATACGTAGGCGAGACCGTGCCTCTGCTGTGAGTCGAAATATATTCATGGGGTCCTCTTTCCATTATGGAATTCGATTTAATTATTGAATTCTCGTTTTTCCATTGGGGATTACGGTATTACGTAAAATAGTGGGAGGCACTGCTAAGTTTAAAAATTCCTTAACTTAGGCAGTGTGTATTACTATGGAAATAGCCGCTTGTTTGTTTTCCTTAATCTATATTAGATAGAATTAAACTTTTAATTCACTGCACACATATTTTGATATGTTACCTAACTTGAATCTTGGTTGCAGTTATTCTAGAATAGGTTCTAGATACTACTAGACTAGGATATTATTAGATTGGTCTAAACTATCGGGAACTATTGTTCCGATTTTCTTCAAAAATCAAGATGGTTAATGACTTAGTTTCTAAGTCATGATAGATAATCTAGATAGATATCCCTTTTAGGATATAATACTTTAGAGAGAATAGTTTCTTATGTAGTAAAAATTGACTTGAATTAGTTCATGTCTCGAGATTCTTGACCGGTATTAAGAAAGCCCCATTAGGTATTTGTTTATCTAGTAATGACGTTTCTTAGCTTTAATGACCTTTAGAGGCAATGTGTCTGACACAATTTCCTAATCAATTATTTACAATTTTTATGAATAGTTGAATACAAATAGTAAAGCTAAGAAAAAGAGATGCGTATAGTTGTGTATAGAAAATATCAATTTTCACAATACTACAACTATAGGTATTGGATACCAGATCTCTCGTCTAGTTATTTAAAATATTAGTTAACGATTGTTTTGATAATTGATATCGGAACTTGCGACTATTGGATAGTTACTTGTTCTTTATAATCAATTGTTATATATTTTAAATATAACTAGTAGTGTCATTAACGTAGAGATAAACATTAAGAAAAATTATTCGGTAAAGTAAATAATTTAGAACGGTGCTTTATGAGATTTTATCACTTGAGCATTGGATGCTTATTCTGTATGGTAAAAGATGGTTTGATACGAGATCACACCACATATCCTTATCCATTTAATGAATATTTTATTCGGGAAGGTGATTAAAATCTCGTTTAACCAATGATTTGTCATTGGACCACCAGATTTATTAAACTGATAAATTAGATGTATGTAGTTTAATGAATTGTAATTACTTAAGGTAGTTTCTTTACTTCGTAAATTAGTTTATGAATTGTCATAACTTAGTTACGTTTTTCTGAAAGAACATATATTGAACGTCTTGAAATGATCAAGTACTTTCAATCTGTTCTGATGAAACGTAGGTTGAACATTTTTGACTTGTTCAAATATATTCAATCTGAAGTTTTTTGAGAACTCTATCCTTAAAATTCATTACAAGTCTTTGAACTGTTCAAAGATCTTTGATACGATCAAACATATGAATTTAAAGCAATTAGTTCTAAGGTTATTCAGTGAATATGATTCATATTCAATATTATTCTTCCACGATTCCATCTTGATGGAATTGAGTAGTGGGAGCAATTGAATCTTATATGATTTGATTCGTTTGATATTGAATGTTACCGAATTAGTTTCAATACTCTTGGGGTTATGCTCCAGTAACACTAATCAATCTCTTTAATTAATGTTCCATTATTTTCTACAGTTGCATATATGATATGTATAGGTGGAAAATTCGAATCTTGAAAAGTTTAAGATTTGAATATTTCTTTTATATAATAGTTATATAATGGAAATTACTTACACCTCGGGAGTATAAGCAAAAGTTTATCATTTATTCTATTTTATAGAATATAATATTCTATTTGATAGAATATCTTTTCTACGATCCTAAGTAATAAAATTGTTTTATTACTTGGTGTGTAACATCTTATGTTAATCATTGTAGATAAAGACTTGACTTATTAAAGTCAATGTGAGAATGATAAACTAAAATTGGAACTACGTAATTAATAAGATAAATAACCCTTATATATCTTCCGTACAAGTCCAATAGGATAACAGAATCATTCACGAGTATTTGATACTTAATGGTTCTGTTGTTTTCTTATTGAAGAAAATTATCCTATAACTTATAATGGAAGCGATATTTGCTATCGATTATGGAAGTTCACCATTGAACCATAGATCTAAGATTGTTAATAGCTTACTACGATCAAGTTTTGAACTTGATCAAGCTTTCATTATGAATTAGTTCATGATATGTGCTAATTATTTGCGCAGCGAAAGCAGTGTGAGCTTATTAAAGGTTTAACCTTTATAGTATGACAGTGAGAAAAGTTATACTCAGCAATCTACTGTAGATTCTGAAGAAAACTTGTCTCTAGTCAAGCTAATTGAACAATTAAAGATATATTGGTTAATGTTGATATTAAACTGTACATTTTAGCTAAAGAATGCAAAATGGCATTTTTTGAATGACTTATTCAGATAAGAGATCAGTTGTGATTTCTTTGTTTGAAGAGTTCATTCTAGAATGGCCCTAGAGTTTGTGTTCTACTGAGATCGCAGTTTAGTGTGCTAGCTTATAGAGCCTATTGTAGACTCGGATAAGTCTTCCAGAAATTCGTGTTCTCTATTTTTTATATCAGTCAGATTGTCTGATCTTGTAAAAGTATAGAGAATATATATGTGATTGAAGGGTTAGTGAGAGCGTACAAATTACTTTCTAGTGTTATATATCCTAACGATATTATCATTATTATGGTAATAATGAGATGTTTGTAAGGTAAAATATTTACCTAAGTCTTTTTTACTCCGTGAAAGCAGTGGGAGTAGTCTCTGTTATATTTGATATAAAGTTTTATATAAGATATAAAACTAAGAGACTTGTGAGATACTCCTATTAGTCGTGCATTAGATATGATCTAATAAAAGACACAACAAGGCTATCTCTATGACAGTTAGTATAAATGTTTGACAGTTAATGTGTGTCGTGTATATAGTATTCATCTTTCGTAAATGATGATTCCTTTTTCGAAAGAAATATTGATTAGAATGTCTAATCAATCTTATGTATCATTTGATGATGACATAATGAATACTTTCTTATGTGCGATTAAAGATATCGATTTAATCGTAATTGTTACGAGTTATTTTGATATCATATAGATCATATGATGGATCTTAAAACACGTTCTTTGTGATCATTGAGATATTAAGAATGAGTTTCTAATTCATGGAGAATACAGTCTGCAACCATTATGGTCATATTAGTTTTGAGACTAATTATGACGTTAGACAGTCTACGTCATAAAGAGTCACGAAAGATGCAGTGGGAGTGTCACGAAGGATTCTACTATTCAATGGAATTATATGCAACTTATGAAGTATTGACTTATGAAGTTGCATAGTGACCTTATAAATTAGAATTTTTATATTGGTGTTATGTTTGCGGTTGTCCGCATAGTATTTTTAATTTGATCCCTAAATACTTGGACAACTCAGTAGTTGTAGCACAATACTGATGTAGCATCAGAGTCATATTAATGTATAATTTAGATTCTACAAATATGAATGATGATGGATATGGGAACGATGGAGTTTGTTTGACAAACTCAATATGTCATAGCGGACCTGCTTCTTGTTGCCTACCTCTTGAGTACTGGGTGAGCTTTTGAGGGCCATGTGCATACTGTACACATTGAGATGTGTATATGATATCGTGCATTGGCACTAGAGAAAGTGGGAGAAATTGTTGGGGTTGGTGCTCAGAGCGCCAATCCGGACCGTATTTATGTCTGATTCATGAATACGAAATCCCATTTTCCATAATATTACTTATTTATGGTTGCACCTCTTGTTTTTATATACGTATTCGATCTGATTACGATTAGATTGAAACTAAATATGGTTTAGTGATATGTATAAATTAGACAAAGGCCCGATAATATATAATGCAGTACACAGTTACAAAGGTAGTTTGTAATTGACATTGGGAAATGTCACTGCTAAATGTATATTATCAAATATAGTTCCTGGTCAAGATTCACTAACACGGTCGATTAGTCAAATCCGTTGAGACCAGTACATGTAGTATATCGAGACTTGGTCCGATGGTTTATCCCAATGAACCATGAGTCTAGGGAGACTCGTATAGACGTGTAGGTGTTTATAATAGATAAACACTGAACGACTCATCGAAGATTCTTAATGGATGGTACACCAACGTCAATAAGAATCTTCTCGGGTTGAGTAGCATAGTGGTCCTTCGACTTGAGATACCGCTGTGGATGTATGAGACATCCTCCACACTTAGATGGCAGTCATGTCACCGATCTATTTAGATCAGACCTCCGCCTGTTCGTTGGGTGTGGACTTATCCTCAGGATATCCTATGTGGGTCAAGATAGGATCCGTCAGTTCTGTGTACAAAGCATATGTAGTCCATATGTGATTAGCAATCAGTTAAATCTATGGCCATAGTATACTTCGAAAATCAGTTCCGAATGTAATTTATAGATTGCTAATAGATACGTCGACGGATAATACCTATAGAGATTTGACGTTTACATCTATATCTCTGGGATTATCCGAATACCTGTGACGGATGGATTATACGTATGCAATGACCTCGACCTGTATGATTCAGCTAGTTTATCTGTGGTCGTCATAATTTACGGGTGGGTAAATTATGGACACGAAATAGGATTTTATGACAGATATACCTGAATCTAGAGAGTCTCAATAATGAAATATACTCGTAGAGCTCTAGGGAAATATTTATAAATAATACTGATTATTTATAAGTCGTTTAAAGGTTAAACGGAAAATACATGTGAATTGACCTAATAGTCATTTCCTAATTATGTGTATTTGTACTTAATGAAAGATTTTGTTAAATACACATTAATTAAATGTCAAATTGTGATATTTGACATATATCATAAATATATATGTATTTGGATATTTAATGTAAATATAATACATATATTTAAAATATTTGTATTTAAATAATTATTTAATTATTTAATTGTTAAATAATTAATTAATTAAAATATAAATATCTAAAGTTGTGATATTTATGGAAATGCTTTTAGTTGCTTTATTTGACTTTAAGAAAATCATTAAATGGTTGATGATGACTTATGCAAGTTGATAAAGTAAATTAAATGAAACAAATTAAATATCTAGATATTTAACCTTCCAAATTAAGCCAAGGGCTATTTTTGTGAAGTATATATTGTTGTTTTTCATTTTTAGGGTTTAAAAAGTTCATTAGAGACCAAATAAAAAATAAAAGAAGATGAGAGAAAAGCTTGAAGTTCAAAGAGAAAAGGCTTGAAAAAGCTTGTTTTTGTAAGACTTTATTTAATGTCTTCAACATGAAATATGTTTCTAACATTCTTAGCTTCATTTTGTGATGCTTTGATGTTATCTCTACTCTTATAGTTTGTGTTTATATGGTTGTGAACTTGAATGAAAGATTGATGCACGTAAGTAAGCTTGAAATGGTTTCAAAGCTTTACTTTTGATTTTTAGAAAATCAAGTTGCTATTCTAGAGTTGGTAAGCCACTCCTTGGTGACCTAGAATTGTTCTAGAGTTTTTTCAAAGTTGTGAGGCTAGATTGGTGAAGTATTGAATGGATTAAAGTGTTGGATTTTGTAAATTTGGTGAAATTGGACAATTTGATGAAATTGAAAACTAAGGGTTCATAACCTATTCAAAATTTGGGGCTTTTCATATATGTGATGTATTATGGTATGAATATGATGCATGTAAAATTTTAGGTTTATTGGATTTGATCTCTGCATGTTTTGAACTAAATGGACCAAATTATAATTAATTGAAAATTTTAGGTGGCTCACGGCATTAGACTAAAAATTGGGGATTTGTGTGAAATTTGATTTTGATGCATTATATGTGTTGAAAAAAATTTTAGAAATTATTTAGAATAATCCAAAATTATATTTGATAATTTTTGGGCTAAAATAATCAATTTAAAAAGTTTTGGGGTAATTCCGTAATTACCAAGAAATTTGATCTCTTGTGTAATTTTTCAGAATTTGATAATTGGATAATTAAATAAATAAGTTTATTTAATTGATCCAAGGAAAAATTTTGAAACCGAAAAATTTTGATTTTCCACTATTCCACTGCGTTACCGATATTCCCCTTTAAAACCCCAACAGATTGAAGTTAGCAATGTCTTCATCTTTTGCATACCTTATTTAACCCCGATTTTATTATATATCATGAAATTGCTTTCACTCAAGGTGATAGATCGGAATATGATGGTAACCATCACTTATTGGCACGTAACCTTGATCATGCAAGTGCGTTCACTTGGTCTATCGAACCCTTATGTGTGGAGACCTAGTTGTGGACAACCCTTCATGTCATTGGGTATAAAAAAAGTGTGCTCACTTGGATGATTAATGTTGGAGATTCAAAGCATCCCAATGATCAACAAACAAGCATGAACATGTGTGATTACAATCGAGAAAGTCACGGAATACTCGCATCGATCGGTTGAGCGACGCTCGAAGCAACAAAATGAATTATGCTCACTGTTTTTCTACACGGCAGTGTCTACTGTTTTCCTCACTGGTTCGGCCTTTAATCAACAAGAAACCAAGCTCCAAGCTTCGTCATTTGATTCTCGGCTCATGGGTGGACTTCGCTATCACATTCGCATGATCCCGGAGTGTGCTAGCACTCTTGATTTTGCCACAAAATCGTACTTGCTTCCCCTTCACTGCTCGGCATTTCCCAGAAAATGCAGTGAAGAATTTTGCCACCTATGGGCGTGTAGATGAGAGGAAGAATGAGAGAAAAGATAGAGTTGGTTGGTGTTGGATTTGTGTATCCAATACACTTAATGAATTTCTAAATTCATTATTCATATTTTGCTTTACAAAAAGTCAAGCATTAATGCCAACCACCACATCCATCAACTCACATCAAGTCAATCAAGTTGTCAAGTCATATCACTCAAAGTGACAAGTGATTTGACGCTTGATACGACTAATGATTTGACGCTTGATTTGACTTGCGTGCCGCACTCGAATTCAAAATGCGAATGCGCTCGCAAATAATCCTGGGCTCGGGTTCGCTAATTCCAAATTAACGAATTTTCCGTTGCATCGTAATTAAATGATTACGCCTAGCGAAGTCACTATTCACGTCGCTAACGAATTAATTCTAAATTAATTTGTTCGCCCGAATTAAAATCTAATTTTAATTTCGCGTCGAAATCCAATTTCGTTTAATATATCGAATATATTAATTTGTTGATTAATTCCAAATTAATCGTTATTTCTCTTTAAATGATATTTTATCCCAGATAAAATATCTCTGTAATTAATCCCAGATTAATTTTCTCTCTCATCTTATTAATCCCAGATTAATTAAAGTGCGAGTCATACGTCATCGGTGAATATTTGGGAAGTGACCCATGAGATCCCCGGATATGTTGGCAGTAAATTCGGTCGTCGGACTATCCGAACACGTAAGTACCTCGTACTACGTTTATACCGATTTACAAGACAATGTTGGCTTCTAGCAAAGCACCATGCCTACCCAATTCTCTGGAAATATCCTTACATGTATAAAGGATCTGTATCAGGAGTAGTATACGTAGTATTGCATATTTCTGTCCAGTATCGGATGATCACATGCGAGGCCTGGGGCTGGTACAGTGTCTGCCCCGTACGAAGCATATATCGGATGACAAGCAACTAGTCTCTTTAATATCGGATAATCATGACCAAGTCATATTATCCCGACGGTTGCAACCTTATATAGAGAACCAGTTCTGTATCCCTGCGCGATCATCAACTCCATATGACTGGAGTGACACTTCCGTCTTGACATCACACCCAACATACTACGATTCTCAATATACCCAGCATTGGCGTACACAGAACCTGTTAAAGCCCTGGACGACCGCAACCAAAGTATATTGATTGTCACAAGTGTTAGCGGTGCAAGTCTCAGGTTAAGACCAAATACACCTACCCTGATTTCGGACTTCCATTGACACATAGTCATACTACCAATGGAATTTCGAGGGGGTCTATCCAGAACGAAGCCGTTTCCCGTACCATCGGTAAACCACAACCTCCTATTATACTTGCATGAGTATCCTATACCCAAATATATGAGAACTATGATGTTGTGCCCTCACAACGCGCACAAGTGTAATACTAGTCTTTTACGTATTTATCGATGTCCAATCTCGATAATACTCTGACTATGGATATTTAATGATTTATCCTTCGTGGACTGATATTGTCTCATATCATTCTCCGTCCATGAACAAATCATAGGGACCTCCTTTCATTTATGTATCTAGGTGATCTTATCACAAATGATAAGAGTGCAATCTCCTTTGTCACATAGTTAATTTATACAACAACACCATGATCTGTACAAATAGTGACGCTATGGGTCATAATTGTCCAACAATCTCCCACTTGGCCTATAGCCAGTCACTCCAGTGTCTTACACCCGAACTATGTATGGTTGGCTCAAATTGCTGAGAAAAGCTTTCGTTAGCGGATTTGCATGATTATCATCTGATGCGATTTATACGATCATCACATCGCCACGATGTATGATCCGAACAAATCAGATGAATAGTCGAAGTTTTTATCTGGATCTTTTATGAGACCATTAATTCTTTAGCCTGTGCTGACGCCTAGCTCAGCTGCTAACAGAATTATATCTAATCTAATAAGATTTATTTATCGACCCATAAGGCTTCTATTGCCGCCTCAGCTGCAGTAATAACCCACATTTGTTGTTTATACGGTAACAGTAACTTGCTTGGAAGATTTTCAGCTCACTGTTCCGTTATTCAAACTTTATAGTACCGTTTGTGACTTATAGTCATCTTTATCGGTTTGGAAACTTGCTACAGTGATCCCAGTCACTTCAAGTTCTCCTTCTCCATAGATTAAGACAGCATCCTTAGTTCTCTAAGATACTAACAGATGTTCTTAACATCAATCCAGTGACTATCACTTGGATTGGCATGTTTGTGACTTCATATGCTCAAAGCATATGAGACACCAGGTTGCGTACATTTATCAATGTACGATTCCACGGAGAGTTTTCGAAAGCCAAGCTTTCGCCGATAGTTATTTTATGGGAATATCATTTCCAAGAAATGACATATTTTCATTATTTTATAGGACAACCACTGTCAGTGCGCTCCCACTAACCCTCTTATATACACAAGAATCATTTTCCGTTTTGAATTAAATCATAAACTATTATGATTACATCAAAACGTTAATTCCAAGAACCTATGCTTGCTTCAATCCAAACATGGATCGAATAACCTGCAAACCTTGTTTGCTAGTCATGGTACGACAAAACCGACAGGATGTTGTAAACATCCTCCAAAAGGTTTCCTTTTCAGGAAAGTGATTTTCCCGTTCAGCTGACATATTTCATAAATGAAACATGCAGCGTTAGCAAGCATTATCCAAATGGATTTACCGTGGAAACAGGTAAAAGGTTGAATCGTAATCAACACAATGTTGATAACAATACCTTTCCGCTAAAAGCCTAGCTTTATACATTGGTATGTTGCCATCCATGTATGTCTTCCTTGAAGACTTATAAAGTACCAGTAGGCACAATGCCTTGCGGTACATCAACTAGTATCCAAACTTGTTGATATACATGGAATCCATTTCGGACTCATGACACTTTGTCATAATAGGGAGTCGATACCTTGTATCACTTCCTTATATATAGTCAGTTGGTATACCTCAAAAGTTTGACATCTTTACGAAGTGAGATCAGAAACCCATACCCCAGGTTGTTTTCTGACTCTCTCCGAACTACGTGGTTCTTGTGTATTCGAAGATTAATGATATAGTTTCATCCTTGATGAACTATTTATGTTCCATTAAGATTCGGTGCCTTGAACAGTATTACTCTGATTTTCATCGAGTTTTACTATCCTCTCACTTACCACTGCATATTGGTATTCCTCTTAGGAAAACCGTATGGCGAGCAACAATCTAATTGTTCTCTTGTGAGATGTATAAGTACTATACTTATGGTATCCCTAGGATAACCTACAATTGGCATTTATCCAATTTGGGTTTTAGTTTGGTATCATCCAAACATATGCCTAACATACCCAAATATTCAGGAATGAGAAACCCGGTTTCTTTCCCCTTCATATCTAATATGATGTCTGTCAAACTGATATTAATGGAACCTTATTCTAAATAAGTTATGCACTGTTTATGCTTATCCGTTGAAGGAAATTTTAGCTCAGAACAACTCATGATTAACCTTATTATTTCCGAAAAAATTCGGTTACTCGGTTCGGACACACCGTCATAATGACGTGTTCCGGGAGGAGTCCCATTTGAAAGAATAATATACTCTTTCAAGTATATAAGAAACTTATTGCTTAAGTATTTTCCATTACGGTATTACCATGACGGTTTAATACTTTAGCCGATCTGTATGTTTATTTCGTGTCGAAACTTTAAAAGTTTCCGATTTGTGTTCTTCAAAAGAAACACATAACCATAACGTGATGCCACATCCGTAAAGGTCACGAAATATTCATATCCACCTCTAGCCTAGCTAGACATGGGCCCACTTGCATCACTATGAACTAGGGCTAACAGATCTTTGGCATTTACACTTTTACCAAGTAAATAGTGTTTCAGGCACTTTGCATAATAAACTAGATTCGTAGACTTTATTTGAATGGGATCAAATCAGTCCTAGTACCCACTCTTCGAAAGTGTGGATATACGATTCTTGTTTTATTGTGTCCCAAACAACAATGCCACAATTAGTTTCATCTGATCAAATCAGTTCGAGCTATTTGTTTGTCATGTTATGTTTGAGATTTTATTTATATTCAAAATATAAATTCTGTCATTCACATCTAATGTGTTTATCTCAATATCATCTTTTTACAATAAAAAAACTTTAGTGTTCTAGAATATAAAGGTTCACCCGCAGCGGGTCAAACACTGATATAGAGATAATGTATCTAGTCAAACTAGTTACATTATAACAGATTCCAAATTTAGGTACACACCCGAAGGTAGTTCCTAAACTTAGGTATCTACGGTTAAAACAGCAAATTTCGTCCCGTTTTCAATTCGCAGATAAATCTCTATTGAAGTCAGTATCCTGTTCAAAATAGATTCTGAACATCAATATATTTATGTATCACACTAAGTATTTAAAATCCAATTTCAATACTAGTAGTGAACATAATCTTGACAAACATATTTGAAGTCAGAGCCTTGCCCAGTCTTCAATTCCTTCATGTCTACTTTGTCCAAACGGCAGTCACGCTTCCGCGATCCCGTTTGCCACATTTAGGCAAACATTTTGGGATATGTCCTTTTATCTTTCTAAAAGATTATAATGATTTTGCCTTTGCCCTTTTCATATCCCAGAAGCCTTTGGCCAAGCCTTGGCCTTCTAGAATATCAAAGTAAAGTGCGTCTTGCGCTACTCGCCTATTGCAAATTTTGACTTTATCTCATTGAGAATAGTCATTAACTCTCCAAGAGTTATTATTGCAATTTAGTACTTCTAAAATCTAAATATAGATTTATGAAGATCCTTCAATTTCTTTATCATACTTTAAGGATCTAATCCTTAGTTCTGATTAAGAAATTAAGGAGTCTATTGCGACAAGCTTAATGGATTAAGCACTTAAGTTATCATCACATAAATCTTCCAAAGATTATGCTCTACTATTTGCTTAACTCCTGACTTAGGCATAATATGTTATTTTATCAAATAAAGTAACTTATTATATTCCAGGACCATCTTGAACTTTTAATTCCCAATTTGAAAATTAAACCATTTAAACACATTTTCCCTAGGATTATGTTTTAAATGTCAATCTTTCAATTTATATCTTGATTCTAATAGTCCAACTATTTAATCAACGATTTAGGTACTATTTATAATAATGATTACAATAGTCCAACTATTTAATCAACTATAATTTAATAGATTAAAATCAATTATATTGATTACTATAATCCAATTATAAAATCAACTATAAATGAATAGTTTGAATATAGCCAACTATTTATTAAAACAACATTTAAATATTAGTCCAACTAACATATTTATTTGACGAATTGATATTGTTTTAAGCGCGTATGGCAAGTAATTAAATGAGTATTGCAAATTCAATTTTGTGGTAAGGCGCCTTGCCTCCCACTATTTTTCGGCGAGCTCTAACTCTCTGTCGAGTACTCGGGAAACGTGTTTCCTAGTGGGCTAGGATCCCGTTAAATATCACACAATCTTGACTTTGGCCAACAAATTGTATGATAATTAACTAGGTAGATCTCTAAGATCGATTGGATCCAATCCAATTCCTAGATCCGGTAGGGGGACATCCAAGTCCGAAATATATATCTTATATATGCCAATACATCCAATGTATTACCTAACCTTTTTCCTCTGAATCAACTAAGCCTTGGCTTTGGCACAACAAACTTAGTGATCACAGTCAAGCGCGACCCATTGACCATGGAAAGCTTCGTAATCAATGTCGATGGTTAAGAAGTGGTCTTGACTTTGGCCAACAAACCACAACTTGGACAAGACACCAATATAGAACAAAGCTCTCGTGATTCAAACACATCCTCGACGGACAAAGTCCTTGACTTTGGCCAACAAGCCAATGCCAGTCTCGGATCTTGAGTGAGAATCACTCAATGGAAGGAAAAACGCTTAATATTGTTTTGAGGGTTTTTCGTATGCAAATTGGCAACCAATTTATTATCTTTGTTAAGGTCTCATCATCATACAACCCTTAAACATGCATTCTAAACATATAAAGCGCATATGAATAAAATAATAATGATATGCGATGGATACTTTACACATTGATCCTAGATCAAATCCTCCATTTCTCTCTCTCCCCGCTAGCACAAATATTTCTTCTACCCGTTACACTACACTTCTAAAGAAACCTCATTTACATTGAGGGGAATTGGTGAGAAGAGAATACAAAGAATAAGGAGGTGATAACGCTGGACACGCATGTCCAATTAATAAATCAAATTTATTACAACAATTTCTAAAATTGTCCCACCCATCTAATATCCATCTGATATACATTATTTATGCATCGCAACCATGTATTCACACAAGCATGTTATCAATCAATCTAATCAAATTAATTAATCTGATAATTAGTGACCATCCAATGTTCAAACAACGATTTGATTTTGCTCGAGTCAAACTAGTTTTGCGAATAAGTACTCAAAGTACGAATTCTCGAATTAAATTAAACTACATAATTAAATCCAATTTAATTTGTATTTAATTCTAATTCTCTATTTAATTCCAAATTAAATACTACACTTTATTAATGAACTTTTACGACTTAAATTCCAAATTTAATCGTTACGGGTCTCAAAGCCCGATTAACGTCCAACGTCAATTTAATTAAAGTCCAATGGGAATTAATTTCTTAAGGCGTGGACTTTTGGTCAACTCGGGTCAACCGAATAACCAAAATCCAATCTGGGAGTTGCCCATAAGCCTAGAAATCAATCTTGGCCCATTAGGCCCAATTAAACTTTAAAGGTCCATTAAGTCGTATTTGGGCTTTATGGATGCGGTTTTGGGCTCAATTGGATCCAATCCAATTTGCTTTAACCCAACTTTTTACAACAAAGCCCAATAAGCCCATTTACAACATTTCAAGCCTAATTTCCAAAATTAGCCCAATTTAATTAAATTGCCAAATTCCAAATTCCCAATTTAATTACCTAAAGTGCATTACATAATTAATTACCCAATTAACATTTCTAAAACATCAATTAGCACTAATTAATCATGCCATTAACATTAAAACATGTCCAACACATTTTAACAAAAATCAAACTCAATTACATGCTCTTATGCTCTCGGCAATTTGGGGAATTTTGTCTGATTCGGTTTCAATCCAATTAAATTCCATAATCGACATTAAATCATATTCCCGAATGATTTCCAACACATCCAATGATCAAAAATCAAAAATTCCAAGACAACATTTAGGGCACCACATTCGGCCAAGCCTCAACAATTTGAGGAAAAATGATCCAATCCAATTTTTCTGAAATTGATCCAATCAATCTTTAATTCAACATCAATTAAGCATATAAAATCATCCAATTTCATTTAAACATGCTCAAAATCAATTTACCCAAATTTTAACCCTAAACTTTTTCATGCTTTTAACCATGCTCTGATACCATTGTTGGAGATTCTAAGCATCCCAAGGATCAACAAACAAGCATGAACATTTGTGAATACAATCGAGAAAGTCGCGGAATACTCACATCGATCGGTTGAGCGACGCTCGAAGCAACAAAACGAATTATGCTCATTGTTTTTCTACTCGGCAGTGGCTGCTGTTTTGCTCACTGGTTCGGCCTTCAATCAACAAGAAACCGAGCTCCAAGCTTCGTCATTTGATTCCCAGCTCATGGGTGGACTTCCCTATCACCTTCGCATGATCCCGGAGTGTGCTAGCACTCTTGATTTTGCCACAAAATCGCACTTGCTTCCCCTTCACTGCTCGGCATTTCCCAGAAAATGCAGTGAAGAATTTTGCCTCCTATGGGCGTGTAAATGAGAGGAAGAATGAGAGAAAAGAGAGAGTTGGTTGGTGTTGGATTTGTGTATCCAATACACTTAATGAATTTCCAAATTCATTATTCATATTTTGCTTTACAAAAATTCAAGCATTAATGCCAACCACCACATCCATCAACTCACATCAAGTCAATCAAGTTGTCAAGTCACATCACTCAAAGTGACAAGTGATTTGACGCTTGATGCGACAAATGATTTGACGCTTGATTTGACTTGCGTGGCGCACTCAAATTCGAAATGTGAATACGCTCGCAAATAATCCTGGGCTCGGGTTCGCTAATTCCAAATTAACAAATTTTCCGTTGTGTCGTAATTAAATGATTACGCCTAGCGAAGTCACTATTCACGTTGCTAACGAATTAATTCTAAATTAATTCGTTCGCCCGAATTAAAATCCAATTTCGTTTAATATATCGAATATATTAATTTGTCGATTAATTCCAAATTAATCGTTATTTCTCTTTAAATGATATTTTATCCTAGATAAAATATCTCTGCAATTAATCCCAGATTAATTTTCTCTCTCATCTTATTAATCCCAGATTAATTAAAGTGCGAGTCATACGTCATCGGTGAATTTTGGGAAGCGACCCACGAGATCCCCGGATAAGTTGGCAGTAAATTCGGTCGTCGGACTATCCGAACACGTAAGTACCTCGTACTACGTTTATACCGATTTACAAGACAAGGTTGGCTTCTAGCAAAGCACCATGCCTACCCAATTCTCCGGAAATATCCTTACAGGAATAAAGGATCTGTATCAGGCATAGTATACGTAGTATTGCGTATTTCTGTTCACATGCGAGGCATGGGGCTGGTACAATGTCTGCCCCGTACGAAGCATATATCGGATGACAAGCAACTAGTCTCTTTAATATCGGATAATCATGACCAAGTCATATTATCCCGACGGTTGCAACCTTATATAGAGAACCAGTTCTGTATCCCTGCGCGATCATCAACTCCATATGACTGGAGTGACACTTCCGTCTTGACATCACACCCAACACACTACGATTCTCAATATACCCAGCATTGGCGTACACAAAACCTGTTAAAGCCCTGGACGACCGCAACCAAAGTATATTGATTGTCGCACGTGTTAGCGATGTAAGTCTTAGGTTAAGACCAAATACACCTACCCTGATTTCGGACTTCCATAGAAACATAGTCATACTACCAATGGAATTCCGAGGGGGTCTATCCAGAGCGAAGCTGTTTCCCGTACCATCGGTAAAACACAACCTCCTATTACACTTGCATGAGTATCTTATACCCAAATATATGAGAACTATGCCATTGTGCCCTCACAACGCGCACAAGTGTAATACTAGTCTCTTACGTATTTATCGATGTCCAATCTCGATAATACTCTGACTAGTGATATTTAATGATTTATCCTTCGTGGACTGATACTGTCTCATATCATTCTCCGTCCATGAACAAATCATAGGGACCTCCTATCATTTATATATCTAGGTGATCTAATCACAAATGATAAGAGTGCAATCTCTTTGTCACATAGTTAATTTGTACAACAATACCATGATCTGTACAAATAGTGATGTTATGGGTCATAATTGTCCAACAATTAAACCCTTGGGTGGGAAGACCTAGTTGTGGACAACCCTTCGCCAATAAGAGCTTAAGCCGTACCCTTATGAGCCTACATAAAAAGTCCATATTATTATTCCATAAGAGCCTCCCTTACGCTTATGTTTTGTCCTCCAATCATTTGAAGCAGTTTGAATCTTTCTACCATGGGATGTAAAACTTGTTGGGTTTTTTCAACTGGGACAAATTTGCATTTTCATGAAAATTGGGCCAAATACCTCGAAATGATAACGTGCCACATTGTATGCGAACCCTGTTAGACTTGAAATGTTTAGTTTGGATCCAAAAATTTCAAAACATGAGTTTGATACACATACTGGCTTTCATCTAGAAAATGTACACCTTATTTTTGCCTATTTGGATATTTCTAAACACTTTCAAGCCTAACCCAAAATAACCAAGATTACCGAGGGTCCAATTCATCATTTTTAGACAATGGATCGATTCTCATATTATTATTATTCATTATGAAAATGAGCGGCCTTATCTTTTAGCGATGGAAAAGAACCAAGGTAGCCAAGGTTCACCATTTAACGTAAGAAGAGGACGAGCTCATGAACCTCTGTTGGTGCACGAGCTAAGCCAAACCTAGGACAGATATGGGACTTACCCTATGCGCGAGAGAGATAAGGTTGGAAAGATGAATGCTGTCATTTAAACAAGCTTTGCATTCCATGCATACATGCATTTCATACATCTCATGCATCATGCTAAACCTTTATGGTTGCAGCCATCATAGCGGATCATTGGGTTATGGAGGAAGGAAGACTAGTCAAGAAACTGATAACCACCAACACGGAAATGGCTAACAGTGATAATTCTCAGGTGAATCAATTAGAAACTACTGTGAAAAAAATGACAAAATAATTATAAACAGTGCTTATTGCTCTTGCCAATATGATGGCAATTCAAACAACACCTTAGGTAACAAGGGCCAAAGTTAGCGAGACGAGGGGTGATGAGTACGAGAGTATATTTGAGGAAGTCCATGCCATTGATGATGAAGAAGATATAGCAGAATATGCTATAGAAAAAAGGCCAATTCTCAGGCCGGAGTTGAACTACAGAAGTTTAATGAGTAAATGGAGGCAGTGACTCAAAAGTGAAAAGAAAACATGAGGATTTGCTAGATTACAATGCTATGACCTTTAAGGAACAACCGCCCACCCAATTCAAAATGACAGGAATGATAAGTTCAATGGGAACAGAGACCCTAAGACATATCTTTGTCAATATATATATTTGATGAGTGCGACTAGATTTTCCTAACTTAAGTGTAGAAAATATTTGGAATGTCACTGGAAGGAGTGCCCGTGGTGTGGTACCACGGCCTTGAGAGAAAAGTAAAAGACGATTAAACCAAAATGTCACAGACATGGAGATTTATGTCCACAACTTAGAAAACACCAAACAAAAACAATAAGAAAGCTTTAAGGAGTACGTTGACCGCTGGAGAGACCAGCTTTTGAAGATGCAGACTTGACCTTTAGAAAATGATCAGATCAAAATAATAATCAAAGACACCAAGCCTTCCATTCATAAGAAGCTGAGAAGGATAACATCTATGATCTCTGATTTTTGACAATTAAAAGAGGCTGTTATAGATATAAAGGAGTAGGAGATATAGAATAAGTAGTTTTATAGTGACAAGAAAACCTGGAGGACCCTCTGGCACAAAGACCAGTCTTGCTGAAATTACCACTGTAAGGAACATGAGGTTCTTTAACCTTGGCAGACCTTTGTCAAGGGTGTTTGAAAAACTAAATAGGAAAGGCATGTTGACAACCCTATAACCTAAACCATTACTGAACCTTACTCCTCACCACATAAACCTCGACCAATACTACCAATTCCACCAACAGATAGACATGACACCAATAATTATGTTCTCCTCTGATATGAAGTCCAAGACCTTATAGAAAGCCGTAAAATCCCCGACCTAAAAAAGAACTAAACTAATACCACCTGAAGTCCTCTACCAAACCACCACGTTGTACCATCACAAACATACATGATAAATTTTGGCTTGCCAGAAGAATATATCATGCGATCATTCGACCAACAAACCCACATCATGTGAGTATGTGATAATAGTGATAGTGATATTTGAAAATCCAATGGATTTTGGGAAAATTTCTCAAGTAGTGACAGAGAAAAAGTTGGAGGAATGACAAGAAGTGGGCGATTCTATAACAACCCCGCTGAGAAGAGGAAATGAGTAGTAGAAGAGGAAATAGATAATGAGAAAGAGACAAATGAAGGAAAAGAGGGTGAATACAAAATGGTGCTTCAATAATTGAAAGGAACTTGAGCACATATTAATATATGGAAGCTATTGTGTTCCTCTCAAAAATACAGAAAGGCCATGGCTGAGGCCCTTGAAAAATTATGGTAACCGCAGATGCATACTCGACAGCAGTCTTTAGGATTGTCCATGAAGAAAAGAAACAAGTAATCATATTTTCTAAAGAGAATCCGTTGGAGGGGAGAAACCACAACCACCCATTATTTATCAAGGCCGAGGTGAAAGGTAAGAAGACCTCATGCGTAATGATAGACGATGGGTATTATGCCTAAAGAACTAATCCCTTATGACATGACAATCGAGGCGTACGATGACAGTAAGCGAGGAGTATATGGCATCTTTATTACCATGGTTAAAGTAGGCCCAATCAAGGACGAAGTTGAATTTGTTATGTTAAATATCCCAACCATATTTTCCGTGCTCTTAGGGAGGCTTTGGTTCCATAAACTTGGAGGGGTCCTATCGACACTAAACCAAATGATTAAGTTCCTGCATGAAGGGGATATCATCATTATTGGGTTGAAGCAGGAAATGTCATGGCCATTTTGGAAGTTTAACCATTTACAAGGTTCCAAGTAGCCATCATTTTTGAGGAGTCGGTAGACTCATTGTTAGCAAATATTATGAAGAAAATGAAGTATGGGCTTAATGCTAGACTAAGGGTGCTAGGCCAAGGGGTAAGTACGCTGCCAGATTTCAAAGGACAGACTACCAAGAATGGGCTTGGGTATCTGTAGGACACAGAAACTGGACGACGCATGATGTTCTAGGCTCGTGGCCAAGTTGGGAGTACGGAGTAGCCCGCGGGGGACTAAACCGGAGAATAATGGAGTCGCCACCCGGTGTGAACCGGGAAAATGATTTAAGGCCACACTCACCCCTCGCAAGGGAAGACCTCAAACCGTTGGGTTCGGAACGATCCCTTTACTTATGCCACTTGTAGTGAAATGATTTGTGCAATAATTTAATCGAGTCTAGCAACATATATTCCTAAGGGTATTCTATTTCTAAGTTCGCACGCATATTCTATTTCCACGTACCACTCGAGCAAACGGCACATATTTCGATTTATTTTGTCTTGCTTGTTTATTATCCGTTATTTAATTTCTGCATGTTATTTGTTTGTGTAATGATGAGATAAAGCGCATGGGCTTAGTAAGTTGGATTGAAGGTCCTCCATTTTGAGGGGTTAAAATCCTTTACCACGATGTTTTTCCGCGCCAGATGATGTATATTCGGTCGAATGTAAGATGTGTTCAATCGGGTATACAAAGTCCGATATTGTTGTCTTTATTTTTTATATGCATTATTTTATTAGCGCATGAGCTTAGTAAGTTGGATTAAAGGTCCTTCATTTCGAGGGGTTAAAAGCCTTTACCACGATGCTTTTCCGCGCCGGATGATGTATATTCGGTTGAATGTAAGACGTGTTCAGTCGGGGATATGAAGTCTAATATTGTTGTCCTTACTTTTATATGCATTATGATGTGATTACTAAGCAGTTGGATTAAAGGTCCTCTATTTGGAGGGATAAAAAGCCTACGGTCTACCTTTACCATGATACTTCGCCGCGCCTTTTATTTTGTTATTTGCTTTTCTTTGTATGCCATCTTCTTGCATAATCATGCATCATTTTGCATCGCACCATGGCATGTTTATTTTAACGTATGATTGCCTCTCTAGTTATCTTTTTACATTATGCGCTTAATTGCCCCCTTTAATATGCATGCTTGTATAATTATTGCTTGTTTGCGCTTCCATGATTATCAATGCAATGTGTTTGTGAAATTATGTGCTTGCCATTATTCTAATTCAATTTTATGCATGCTTGTATGATTATTGTTTTCTTGCGTTTCCGTATCCATGAATATAATGTGGTTATGAATTTGCATGCTTGCCGTATTTCAATTTACATTTATGCATGCAAATTTGGACATAGGTTATATGCAAATAGGTTGTATGCAAATTCGGACATAGGTTATATGCAAACTTAGATATGAGCTTTGTACTTATGCATGTGAAATAGAATACCCTTAGGAATGTATGTTGCTAGATTCGATTAAATTATTGCACAAATCACATCATTACAAGTGGCATAAGTAAGGGAGCATTCCGAACCCAATGGTTTGAGGTCTTCCCTTGCGATGGGTGAGTGCGGCCTTAAATCTTTGTCCTGGTTCACATCGGGTGGTGACTCCATTATTCTCCGGTTTAGTCCCCCGCGGGCTACTCTGTACTCCCAACTAGGCCGCGAGCCTAGAACAGCATACGTCGCCCAGTTTCTGTGTCCTACAGTATCATTCTGAGGATGAAGAGAATCCGAAGGCTAAGAAGAAAGGAACACAGATGTATGACTACTTTGTGAAGGCCGAATATCAGAGAACTTAAAAACCTTACAAAATCAATGACGTCATTATGCTAGGATTCAAGATCTTTGCTAATGTGGTAGATTGGAACAAAATTCTGATGATCGAAGAAGAAAGGGAAAAGAAGGACACAAATCCATTACCAAAAGATAAGCAAGAAACAGAATGGGAAGAAGAACTACTCATGCTGGAGAGCTGACAATAGAGGACTCCAAGACAGTCAAGAAGGATGGAGAAGATTGTGAAGACATCTATATACCAGAACTATTTGATTATAACCTTGCTTTTAAAATTAATAAGATAAATGATTTTGCTTACTTTCCTAATCATTTTTCTTTTAGTATACATCATGACATGAGCATATTTGACATTAATTCAAATAAAATGAATGCATTTAATCTTGGTACATGCGAAAACTCTAAGAATATATTAATTACAAGTGAGGTTACCCTTGAAGAGAGAAAAGAATTAGAGGGATCACTAATAAATATGGAAAAGTATTTTTCTCATCTTATGAAGATATGGCTAGAGTAGACAAAAGTATAACGCAACATGTGATACCAACAGATCCGAACATGAACCCATAAAGCATAAACTTTGAAAATGAGGCCAAATTGGGTAGAAATGATAAGGGATGGGGTAAAGAAATAAGTAGAAGTAGGATTCTTAGAAATGGTAAAGTATCAATAGTGTTAGCCAAAATTGTATTGGTACCGAAGAATGATTGAAGAGTCAGAATATGCGTGGACTATAGAGCCCTCAATAAGGCTTGCCTAACAGTTTATTTTATCCTCCACCCATAAATGTCTTGGTAGACAGTATAACCTTATCAGCCATGTACTCCTTTGTAGATGGATTTTCTAGGTATAATCAAATATACATGGCAGAAGATGACAAGCACAAGACGACCTTTACCATGGAATGAGAGATGTACTGCTATAAGGTAATGTCGTTTTAGATGTGGAGGAGTTCCTAGCATAACAACCAATTGAATAGGATTGTTCAAGGTTGGAAAATATATTTTGATGGAGCTATAAACTGTAAGGGAACGTGCATTGGAATAATTTCGATAACCCCGGAAGGATAGAAACTTTGCCAATGGCTAAAAGGCTAACAGTCACTAATAATATAGCATAATATGAGGCGAGTATCTTTGGGTTAGAAGCATTAATAGCCTGGGGCGAAAGATGTAGAAGTTTTTGAGGATTCGATGCTAGTAATTCGACAAATAAGGGGAGATTGGGAGTCAAATGAGAACAAACTAAAGCCATATCTATTCCATCTCAAAACATTGATATGAAGTAACCCGGGATGCACCTTCCAACACTTGCCCCAAGAAGAAAACCAAATAACTATGAAACCCTTGGTGTTAACCACAGCTAGTAAACCCAGTTGTGAAATGGGAATAGTCATTGAAGTTGAAGATGGAAAACCATGGTCTTACGACATCAAGAATTTATTGGATCACATAGAGTTTCTGGAGGGAGCAAGTATAAAGAATAGGGTGGCGATTCAAAAATTGGCCTCTTATTTATAAGCTTAAAGAGAGATTTGTATAAAAGGCTGTCCAACAGAGTACAGTTGAAATGCTTGAAGAAGAGGGAAGCCTAGAAGGTGATGGAGTAAATCCATATAGGAGTATATAGACCACATATGAGTGGGCTTATTTTGACAAGGAAAATTATGAGAGAAGGATTTTATTGGCTAACCATGGAGGCGGATTGTGCAGAATTGGTGAAACATTATCATAAATGTCAGGCTTATGGAAATCTGAGTCACTTACCACCAATGGAGTTAAATGGGCTATCAAAGCCTTGACAGTTCTTAGCATGAGGTATAGACTTGATTAGTTAAATCAAGCCACATGCCTAAAATGGGCATCGATTTATAGTTGTGGCCATAGGCTATTTCTTTAAGTAGGCGGAAGCCGAATCTTTTAGTAATGTCATGGCCAAACAGATTTATAAATTCATAGCACAGAACATCGTCTGTCAGTATGGGATCCCACATCACGTGGTGACAAACAATGTAGTACAGTTTCAAGGAGAAACCAAAGCTATACTGCAGAAATATAGGATCAGACATCACTGTAGGGGTTTTTAGGGGCTTAATCCGGTAACGCAGCGGAAGCGGTGAAAATCGTATTTTCAGATTTCAAAAATTTTTCTCGGATTAATTAAATAAACATATTTATTTAATATTCCAATAATCAAATTATGAAATAAAATTCAAATGAATCATATTCAAGTGAATTTACCAAATTACCCTTGCTTTGTATTTTTGTCCATTTTAGTCCGAAATTGATCAAATCAATTTTGAATGATTCTAAATCATTTCTAAGATGAACTTAGCATGTTCAAAACATGAAAACACCAAAAGCACCAAAAATCCCAAATTTCCAACTCATGGCCGAGAGCCTCCTTTAGGCTCCAATTTGTGCATTTTGCACTTTCATGCTTCAAGACACATCCAAATGAAATCCAATCAACATGAAACTTTATATGCATCATATACACACACAAATACACAACATATATGAAAAGCCCCAAATTTGGAATTGGTCATGAACCCTAATTTTTCAATTTCCACAAATTGGACAAATTAGACCAAATACATTAAATCAATTACTTCAATCATCATTCTTACATCCAATCCAAGTCTCAACACAATGAAACAACTCAAGATCAAATCTAAGTCATTTAAGAGTGGGTAAATAACTCTAGATTAGCAACATGGTTTCCAAAAACCTTAAAAGAATAGTTATAACTACAATAGTTACAAGTTTTCTTCATCACACATGCTCAGCACTTTCAACCAAATTTCCATCATCAAAAACACAAGAAATAATGAAAATAATAACTTAAGAACATCACAAGATGTTGCCTAGATCCTAAGGAACAAATTCCTTTCTAATAGTAAGTTTGAAAAACTTACAAAATCCAAGCTTTTCTTTAAGTTTTTCCTTTTCTCCTTCACTTGCTTCCTTAGTTTCTTTCAATGGAGTTTTTATGAAAAGTGTATTAGGTTAAGAAATGAAAATGAAATGAAAACAATATATACTTGCTTTATTTTTAGCCTTGGCCGAATTTGCCAAGCCAAATACAAGAAAATAAAATTTCAATTTCATTTGCAATTTCATTAATCAACTTGCATAAATATCTAAAAACACTTTAATGATATTTATATAAAGTCAACAAAGGCAACATAATCATTTACTTTAAATATCCTAATGTAAGATATTTAAATTTTAATTAATTTAATCATTTAACAATTAAATAATTAATTAATTAATCAATACAAATATATTAAATATATATATAATATTTACATTAAATATTAAAAACATATATTTATTTAGGATATAAGTCAAATAACTCATTTTAACTATTAATTAATGTGTATTTAAATTAATCAAGTATTAAATGTAAATACACAATAATTAGGCAAATGACTATCTAGTCCCTTTAGCACGTATCTTGCGTTTAACCTTTAAACGCCTTTATAAATAATCAATATTATTTATTAATGTTGCTCTAGTGCTCTACGAGTATGTTTCATTATTGAGACTCTCTAGATTCAGGTATATCCGTCACGAAATCTAATTTCGTGTCCATAATCTATCCACCCGTAGATTATGACGATCACGGATAATCTCGCTGAACCATACAGGTCGAGGTCATGGCAATGTATAATTCAATTCCTCCGTCACAGCTAGCCGGATAAATCCCAGAGATATAGATGTAAACGCCAAATCTCTATCGGGATTATCTAGTAGACTATTCTATTAGCAATCTCAAAAAGAATGTTTAGAACTAGCTTCTAAACTTTACCACGGGCCCATGGTTTTATCTGATTGCTAATCATATGGACTACATATGCTCTGATACCAGAACTGACGGATCCTATCTTGATACACATAGGACACCCTGAGGATCTATCTACACCCAACGAACAGGCGGAGGTCTGATCTAAATAGATCGGTGACGTGACTGCCGTCTAAGTGTGGAAGATGTCTCATGTGCCCACAATGGCATCTCAAGTCTAAGAATCATAAGTGCTACTCAACCCAGAAGATTCTTATTGACGCTGGTGTACCATCCATTAAGAATCTTCGGTGAGTCGTTCAGTGTTTATCCGCTATAAACACCTACATGTCTATACTAGTCTCCAAGACTTATGGTTCATTGAGAAACCATTGGAATCATATATTCCAGTATACGACATGTACCGGTCTCAACGGGTTTACTTTATACTGACCAAGTAGTGTAAACCTTGACCAGGAACTGTCTGAGAATGACAACGTCATGATACATGTCAATGTCCGTTGCGACGCTTTTGCAACTGTATCATGACTAATCATTCTAGGGTCATTACGTCTTTACCATATAGAAAGATAGATTATATTATAGAAACTGCATATATTATTCATAATAATGTTTTACAGAAGTATTCAACAGAAATACAACCGGGAATTGGCGCTCTGAGCACCAACCCCAACAAAATCTCCCACTTGCTCTAGTGCCAATATCGATTGTATCTAATACCCATCGACTCCACGTGTTTATCAAACAACTTCGGAGGTATGGCCTTCGTCAGCGGGTCTGCTACATTATCTTCACTCGGTACCTTGCACACGACAATATCCCCTCGCGACACACGATCTCTCGAATGATGTGGTACTACTTGCGTTCCACATGCTTCGACTTCTGATGCGCCCTCGGTTCCTTTGCTTGCGCAATGGCTCCAGTATTATCACAGTATAACGGAATCGCATTCTCGATACTTGGGACAACTCCCATTCTGTGATAAAGTTCTTTATCCACACAGCCTCTTTTGCGGCTTCAGAAGCTGCAATATATTCCGCCTCAGTGGTGGAATCAGCTGTCGATCCCTGTTTGGAACTCTTCCAACAAACTGCACCTCCGTTAAGGGTAAAGACAAATCCAGATGTAGACTTTCTATCATCGGGATCCGATTGGAAATCGGAGTCTGTATACCCATTAACCTGCAGTTCGTTTCCTCCATATATGATCAACTTATCCTTAGTACCTTTAAGATACTTTAGGATATGTTTAATGGCCATCCAATGGTCATTACCTGGATTGGACTGATATCTACTGGTTACGCTAACACGAAACTGATATCAGGCCTCGTACATAACATGGCATACATTATGCTACCCAAACACGAAGCATAAGGTGGTTAGACATTCTAACCTTCTCATCTTCTGTTGTGGACACATCTTCTTAGAAAGATGAATCCCATGTCTGAACGGTATGTTTGCTGTCTTACAGTTACCAAACTATACCGTTCCAAGATCTTATCTACGTACGTTGATTGGGATAACCCAATCAGCCTCCTTTGTCTATCTCTATAGAGTTTTATCCCTAAAACATAGGAAGCTTCTCCCAGGTCCTTCATGGAGAAATTCTTACAGAGGTACGCTTTTACGCTTTGTAACATACCTAAATCATTCCCAATGATTAGGATGTCATCAACATATAGGACTAAAAATACGACCATGCTACCACTGGCCTTCTGATACACACAGGATTCTTCCGAATTCTTGAGAAAACCAGACGATCTAATAATCTCATCGAATCGAAGTTTTCCAACTTCGTGAAGCTTGTTTAAGTCCATAAATGGACTTCTTAAGCTTACATACCATACCCGAGGTTTCGCTGGACGTGAAACCTTCCGGCTGTTCCATATAGATTTCTTCATCAAGAAATCCATTTAGAAAAGCCGTTTTGACATCCATTTTCCAAATCTCGTAGTCATGATACGCAGCTATAGAAAGCAAAATCCGGATAGACTTAAGCATTGCTACCGGTGAAAAAGTTTCATCGTAGTCGACGCCAGGTCGCTACGTGTAACCTTTTGCTACCAGTCGGGCCTTGTAAGTTTCAACCTTACCGTCAGGCCCGTGCTTCCTCTTGTAAACCCATTTACAACTGAGGAACAATTCCTTCGGGAAGCGGAATCAAGTCCCAAACTTGATTTTCATGCATTGAGTCTATCTCGGATTTCATGGCACTTTGCCATTTCACGGAGTCGATGTCCAACATCGATTCTCTATAGGTGAAATTATCTGTCTCTTCAATTAAGAGAACATCCAGACTCTTTTCTTGTATCAAATACAAGCGTTCAGGAGGTCTAGATACCCTTTCCGACCTACGGAGTGTGTGTGTTGAAGGTCCTTCATCTACTTGAACTTCAGGTTCCTCCGTTGGTTCGTTGTTTTCAGGTTGGACTTCATCAAGCTCAACCTGTCTATGATTACCTCCTTCTGACAAAAATTCTACTTCTAGAAATTTTACGAAGCGAGCTACGAACACATTTCGATGCTCGGTATCATAGAACAGATATCCCCTCGTATTCGAAGGATATCCAACAAACCTAAACTTTTGCCCTCGAGGCAAAAGCTTATCTTGCTGAGTTACCCTGACATAGGCAGGACAACCCCAAACCTTAATATAATTAAGATTTGGTCTCCTACCGAACCATATCTGATACGGTGTCGTAGGAACAGCCTTTGAAGGAATCTTATTCAAAAGATGTGTGGCTGTTAAGAGAGAGTAGCCCCATAAATAATAGGGCAAATTTGTGAAACTCAACATCGATCGGACCATATCCAATAAAGTCTGATTTCTCCTTTCAGATACACCATTGTGTTGTGGTGTACCTGGAGGAGTATATTGAGCGAGAATCCCATTCTCCTTCATATAATCCATGAACTCACCACTCATATATTCACCGCCCTCGATCTGATCGAAGGCATTTAATATATTTACCAGTTTGTTTTTCTACTTCATTTCGGAACTCTTTGAACTTTTCAAAGGTTTCTGATTTATGTCGCATCAAATACACATAACCGTACCGTGATAAATCATCGGTAAAGGTAACGAAGTACGAATAACCACTGTGAGCAGTTTGACTTAGTGGACCACATACATCAGAATGTACGAGTTCCAGTAAGTTAGTGGCGCGGTGTCCAACACCAGAAAATGGGGCCTTGGTCATTTTACCATTTACCCTGAATACAGGATTCACAAGTTGGATAGGATTCAATGGTAAGATCTAATATCAAACCATTCCTAACCAATTGGGTAAGGCGTTTAACGCCAATGTGACCAAGTCTCATATGCCAAAGTTCAGTATTATTAATTACAGGTAAACTACGTTTATTAACTCCAGTATTTAATATATCTTTTGAAGTTTGCAATGTATAATGACCATGCTGGTTTGGACAACAAAGGATCTGAATATTATTTTATCATATAAATACAAAGAACTATTCTTAATATTAATACAAAAGCCTTCTGTATCCAATACAAAAAGTGATATATATAGCGACACATCCCGGTACAAAATGACAGTCATATAACAAAAGTGTCCCATTCGGCAATGAGATCTCGCATACTCCCACTGCAACTGCATCCAAAGAGTCTCCACTCCCGAACCGCAACTGCATCTCTCCGGCTTCAGTTTCCTACTTTCCTTCAGCACCTGCAACGAATTGCAAATGTGAATGGGACAAGCAGAATCTAAAATCCAGCTGGATGTAACGGCTTCACAAGCCAAAGATAAATCAATAATGGAAAAATAAAAGTACCTGATGTAGAAGCTCTGTCTCTCCTCACTTGGGCAATGTAATCATGGACAGTTCCTTTTCCAGTGCCCAACTTTGCCGCAGTGGTGGCATTTGTCTTCAGAAGCCCTTTTGGGCTTTGCAATCTTCGCCTGTTGTTGAGGACCAAAAGCCTTCTTCTCTTCTCTTTCCTGCCTTTCTTGTTCTTTCCTTGGACCATCCTTGGGAAGAAGCCGAAAGAGAAGTAGTTCTAGGAGGGCGAGTCGGTACTCCCTTCTTAAGGTCCTCTTCTGCCGTGAGCAACATCCTATGTAGCTCCTGGTAGGTACAGACAGTCCCGTGCATGTTGAAGTACATCACAACTGGAAATGAAGCTGGTAGTGAACCAAGAATGACACCCCTACCGAGAATGTCATTCAAGATGAGATTGCGTTGCCTCAATTGATCGATCAAATCGATCATCTGAAGAACATGTGGGCTAACACTCTGCCCCTCATCCAGACGCACATGGAACAGTTCCATGGCGACTTTGTGAACAATCACTTGTTCCTGGTTCTCAAACGATTGTCTCAATCGCGTCATCATACTATAGGAATCTAGCATACCATAGTACTGTTGCTTGAGTTTCGGAGACAGTGAACTAAGGATGTATGATTTAACCCTTAAATCATCATCCTTCCAAGTTTCAAAAACTTGGCGTTCCTCCTCCGAAGCATCCGCACCCACTGCAAGGGGAAACGGACCCTCAAGAACATAACCCAGCTTCTCGGAATCGAAGGCAATCCTCAAATCCAATTCCCAGTCTGCAAAGTTCTCAGCGCCTTTCAGTTTGTTCGCATCAAGCATGCGCGCAAACTGATTTGTGGATTGTGCCGCCATCGCCAATCTATCATATAGATCATGAAAAACGGTTAGCAGAAATAAAGCAGTTTCATATAATATCAAAAGCATAAACTAGATCATGGATTTTTAATCTAATATGCCCCTCCCACTAAATCATGCAATACTGTAATCCCAAAACAGAATACAAATATTTAATAATTAAATTAAATACTAATAGTGAAAAGTGGATCCCGTGAATATATTTCGGCTCACAGCAGAGGCACGGTCTCGCCTACGTATATTCATCAGGTAGACAACTCATTTGTCAATCATTCACTAATGACTCCTAAGTATCCGGTCCTGGCCGTTTCTCGTTGTCGCTGCGAAGGCAGGCCCACAAGGAGACGTACCAAGGTTAAACTCGTCAATGATAAACTCAAGTTACTTACGTAATCCTGACAGCTAGGGCACGTTCAGAATTCCGCTTTTACTTGAATTTACCTAGTATCTGATATACATCCGGTATAAATAAATCTTTATCGGCTACATCCTCACAGCAGAGGCACGGTCTTGGATGTAGTCACAAAGAATTATTCATAAACCGTATTGACAAGACGGACCATATAACATGCATCAAATACATAATTACATTCAAACCTTATTAATTAGGGATTTTCCGCTAAGTGTCATACACCCTAAATCTAACCAATTTAGATCCTAATAAGCATGCATAAAGTCAAGAAAACATGATTAAACATTGATTCAATGAAGGCTAATCATATTAGGTGGCCTAGAATCAGACTCGCTCCTGATACCATTTTGTAGGGGTTTTTAGGGGCTTAATCGGTAACGCAGCGGAAGCGGTGAAAATCGTATTTTCAGATTTCAAAACTTTTTCTCGGATTAATTAAATAAACATATTTATTTAATATTCCAATAATCAAATTATGAAATAAAATTCAAATGAATCATATTCAAGTGAATTTACCAAATTACCCTTGCTTTGTATTTTTGTCCATTTTAGTCTGAAATTGATCAAATCAATTTTGAATGATTCTAAATCATTTCTAAGATGAACTTAGCATGTTCAAAACATGAAAACACCAAAAGCAACCAAAAATCTCAAATTTCCAACTCATGGCCGAGAGCCTCCTTTAGGCTCCAATTTGTGCATTTTGCACTTTCATGCTTCAAGACACATCCAAATGAAATCCAATCAACATGAAACTTTATATGCATCATATACACACACAAATACACAACATATATGAAAAGCCCCAAATTTGGAATTGGTCATGAACCCTAATTTTTCAATTTCCACAATTGGACAAATTAGACCAAATACATTAAATCAATTACTTCAATCATCATTCTTACATCCAATCCAAGTCTCAACACAATGAAACAACTCAAGATCAAATCTAGGTCATTTAAGAGTGGGTCAATAACTATAGATTAGCAACATGGTTTCCAAAAACCTTAAAAGAATAGTTATAACTACAATAGTTACAAGTTTTCTTCATCACACATGCTCAACACTTTCATCCAAATTTCCATCATCAAAAACACAAGAAATAATGAAAGAATAACTTAAGAACATCACAAGATGTTGCCTAGATCCTAAGGCACAAATTCCTTTCTAATAGTAAGTTTGAAAAACTTACAAAATCCAAGCTTTTCTTTAAGTTTTTCCTTTTCTCCTTCACTTGCTTCCTTAGTTTCTTTCAATGGAGTTTTTATGAAAAGTGTATTAGGTTAAGAAATGAAAATGAAATGAAAACAATATATACTTGCTTTATTTTTAGCCTTGGCCGAATTTGCCAAGCCAAATACAAGAAAATAAAATTTCAATTTCATTTGCAATTTCATTAAATCAACTTGCATAAATATCTAAAACACTTTAATGATATTTATATAAAGTCAACAAAGGCAACATAATCATTTACTTTACATATCCTAATGTAAGATATTTATATTTTAATTAATTTAATCATTTAACAATTAAATAATTAATTAATTAATCAAATACAAATATATTAAATATATATATAATATTTACATTAAATATTAAAAACATATATTCATTTAGGATATAAGTCAAATAACTCATTTTGACTATTAATTAATGTGTATTTAAATTAATCAAGTATTAAATGTAAATACACAATAATTAGGCAAATGACTATCTAGGTCCTTTAGCACGTATCTTGCGTTTAACCTTTAAACGCCTTTATAAATAATCAATATTATTTATTAATGTTGCTCTAGTGCTCTACGAGTATGTTTCATTATTGAGACTCTCTAGATTCAGGTATATCCGTCACGAAATCTAATTTCGTGTCCATAATCTATCCACCCGTAGATTATGACGATCACGGATAATCTCGCTGAACCATACAGGTCGAGGTCATGGAAAATGTATAATTCCTCCGTCACAGGTATCCGGATAAATCCCAGAGATATAGATGTAAACGCCAAATCTCTATCGGGATTATCCAGTCGACTATTCTATTAGCAATCTCAAAAAGAATGTTTAGAACTAGCTTCTAAACCTTACCACGGGCCCATAGTTTTATCTGATTGCTAATCATATGGACTACCTATGCTCTGATACACAGAACTGACGGATCCTATCTTGATACACATAGGACACCCTGAGGATCTATCTACACCCAACGAACAGGCGGAGGTCTGATCTAAATAAATCGGTGACGTGACTGCCGTCTAAGTGTAGAAGATGTCTCATGTGCCCACAATGGCATCTCAAGTCTAAGAATCACAAGTGCTACTCAACCCAAGAAGATTCTTATTGACGCTGGTGTACCATCCATTAAGAATCTTCGGTGAGTCGTTCAGTGTTTATCCGCTATAAACACCTACACGTCTATACTAGTCTCCAAGACTTATGGTTCATTGAGAAACCATTGGAATCATATATTTCAGTATACGACATGTACCGATCTCAACGGGTTTACTTTACTGACCAAGTAGTGTAAACCTTGACCAGGAACTGTCTGAGAATGACAACGTCATGATACAAGTCAATGTCCGTTGCGACGCTTTTGCAACTGTATCATGACTAATCATTCTAGGGTCATTACGTCTTTACCATATAGAAAGATAGATTATATTATAGAAACTGCATATATTATTCATAATAATAATGTTTTACATAAGTATTCAACAGAAATACAACCGGGAATTGGCGCTCTGAGCACCAACCCCAACAATCACAAGTCTTCTCCTTATAGACCACAAGCTAACAAGGCAGTAGAGGACGCCAATAAGACTTTAAAGAATATACTGGCCAAAATGACAGAAAATTATAGAGATAGGGCGGATAAATTGCCATTTGCACTATGAGGGTATAGGGCTTCGGTCAGGATGACAACATGAAATCAGGCTAAATCTCAGCACCAGACACTCATTGCACCCTCTCATTCCATGCATCATAAGAGAGATTCTTCTTTACCATAGCATGAGGCTAAATGATGTTGTGGACCAAAATAAGTAAGGATAGACAATGGTGGAGGGACAAGAAGCCTTACCTTCTTTTGCAGCCACACCTAAAGGAAAATAAAATAGAGAAAAAGTGTTAGCTCTCTGGGTTGAAAACTGGAAAAGGCGTCCCGGGCAAAAGTTAGAGCAACTCGCTAGGTTGAAAATCCGAAAGGATAGTCTAGGCAAAATTTAAGGAATAAAAAATTGTGTTAGCTCACTGGGTTGAAAACTTGAAAAGGTGACCTAGACAAATGTTAGAGCAGTTTGCTAGGCTGAAAATCTGAAAGGACAGTCTAGGAAAAAATTAGGGCACACCTGCAAGAATAGAGGACTCCTCATAAATCGATTGACAGGGTTTTGCTTAATCCTGTCCAAGCGATGAAGTGTCTCAGCCAAAATGATGGTAAAAAGGTCATGGCCGCACCTGAATAATATGGAGAAACCGATAGTCATCTCTACTACTATCGCGACACGTTAGAAGATATTGGGTATAATACAAAACATAACCACACTTCTTCAACGGTGGGATCCTATCTCCATGTTAGAAGCAACATCCAATAGTATAGTTAGTCCAATGGAGAAGGGAACGGGTACAACCATCTCCATCTCATCCAGGCTAAAAAGAAAAGCTTCAGAGGCTTTCCGAGGAAAATGACTTTTAGAGAAATGCATCACCAAAAGGGTAGAATAATGAAAGTGAAGGCCCATGATGGCATCAAACTCCTCAGGCAATGGGCAGAACTCATGGCCACTGAGACAGAAGACATGATTTTCAGTATCCTATAATGAGGAAAATGACTGTTAGAGAAAGATATCACTAAAGGGGTAAAATAATAAAAGTGAAGGCCCATGATGGCAACAAACTCCTCAGGCAAGAGGCAGAACTTATGGCCATTGAGATGGAAGATGTGATTTTCAGTATCCTAGAATGAGGAGGCAGGTTTCAAAAACATATAGTCTA
Organism: Zanthoxylum bungeanum; assembly: GCA_019454045.1. Lineage (NCBI taxonomy): Eukaryota > Viridiplantae > Streptophyta > Magnoliopsida > Sapindales > Rutaceae > Zanthoxylum > Zanthoxylum bungeanum. Next base: position 446,403 of record SKCR01037555.1, read on the forward strand.
TCTTGACTCGATGCAAGTAACAAAGTGCAGAAAGTTGAACCTAGTCTGAGGGCGACCAGTCAGACACCTGCAGATAAGGGACACAACCAGATTTACAGAGCGCGAGCCATGAAGATAATTGAAGCAATGATCGGATATAGAATATGGGAAGCCAAAAATGGGCTATGGTCGGTCAGATATGGGTGGATAACTAGAGATTCTACGAAAGGAAGTAGGGTTAGGGCAGAAAGAAAAAGACCTAGAATGTATTCCAAGGTGAAGAAGAAAAAAAGGGTCGAGGCCTTATATAAAGGAAGTCAGAGGTAACACTATGAGAAGGCAAAATTCCCACTCTCAGAAATAAATTTATTACTACAAGGTATCAAGGAACATCTGGCCGGATATGCATATTATTTCCGGCCTGACATATAAGAGAAGCACAGAAGATTGATCATATGTCCAACCAGACTTAAATTATATCCTACCAGACATTTGTAGTCTAGATAGTATGTAAATATATTCCCATGATAATTGCATAATAATAATTGAGAATAAAAAATGTTTTCATGGATGCCAGAGTTTGTACATAAGGCCTTAAAGTTTCTGTTTTACAAAATATTTCTGACACATAAAAGAAAAAAGAAAAACGGGTTGTTATACTCCTCCGAGGATGACTCATTATCCTCTTTATGCTCATTGGCCCATGACGACGACTCAGGTTCTATGGGAGCACGCTCAGGATACAGTCCCTTCGTGCGTACCTCCCACTGATAGTCCCGTGTCTGCTGGCAGACGTGTCGCTGGGGAAATATATCATGCTGACGTTGGGTGCCCTAAGACTTCTAGTATGTGCCTTTAGGCTACACAGTGGTCAGAAACATACAAAAGGTAAAATAATAATACATGTATTTATGCATACATGCTAATTTTATTTTACAGGTGTCTGGTAGGAGTAGCTCTGCGTATTTCGCACCGCCTTCACTGCTTGCGCTATCTGTAAAATTTACGGGGACCTACAAAATCAGCATGACCAGTATTGGCAGATAAACAGAGAAAAATGAAGAGAACTGTTGGAAATACTTATATGGGTAACCTCAGTAGAAGTGTGAGTCAGCAGTGACATCCTCTCAAGAGACAGAATTTGAACCTCTACCGTTCTAGCATCCCCTCGGACCATATAGATCCGACAAGAAGCACACTGAGTCGAGAATTACACCGGGAGGAGGAACTGGTGTGGAAGTAGAAGCAGTAACAGAAAGAGGTCCCTGACTCGAAAAACAATCCCATGACCGAAGTTGCCTAGAACTTGATGGACCTGGGGCTACCATTGCATCCATTTCCTCTTCCTCATCCCTAGCCTCATAGGGATGGCGAGCACTGGATGCCCCATGGAATCTGTTGGCGGCTGATTTTCGTCCCAGGGTTATCTTGGAATTTCACCCCGCGACGATCCTCCACCAACTGTGAATTTCTTTGGTTATGGGGAAAACCAAAGACAAACTTGATGAAAAATGGAAAAGCATGCAGATCTACACAGGTAGCTAACGTGGTTCGGCGGATGTGATCCAGCCTACGTCCACGGGCACAAAACAGGCGGTATTTTATTAGAAAAACGGGTACTCGGTCGACCGGAATGTGGTCGGACAGGGCTAAGCCGAGCACTTTATTCATGCTTTATAAAGGGTTTTCTTCTTCTCTTTCATTTCTCCTACTTATTACAAAGAAAATACTCTCTTCTTTCTTTTTAAATCTCAGCCCCTCTCCCTTTTTTTCTACACACAAATTCTCTTCTATTTTATACTAATCCAGAGTCGGTCACTGTTCCCTACCTTTTGTAGATTTCTTCCACGTGAACTCCATGCATTGAGTAAACCCTTTTTCCAATGTCTGCCATCACCGAAAGTGCTCTGACCGTCTGACATCCATCATTTCTCTTTGACTTTCACAACTTCCCGCATGCTCTTGTCATAAATAATAGTCTGACGAGCTTCTTCGGGTTCTGACACGTATCTTGAGGTGTCATGATATTTATTTTCTCTGTAGTCTTCTGTTGGTGAAGAGTAGCTCGGCCAATTTATCTATTACGCCTATTTGATCGGCCTGTAAATCTGTCTCCCATTATACCGAGCCGAACTTTATTCAGGCCGACCTGATGATTTCGTACCGACACCTTATAAACAGGAAATTATGTTCTTGTGTTTTTTGTTTCTTATGTGCTATTTTTCCTCATCACCATCCAGCCCCGAGTTCTTGGTATCAACAAGTTTTGCGAGTTGGTGCCGAGAACTATAACAAAATCGAGAAGTCTTCTCCTAGGCGATACCCCCAAAAATTTCCATTACTTCCATTACATTCGTATCAGACTTATGTCATTTTACTTTCTTTTCTATCTGCCATTTCCTTTTATCTAATCGCCGAGACTGATTTAGTAGGACACAACCCAACTCTGAGCGGATGAAACACCTTGCTAAGAAGTTGGAAAAATACTTGTGAAAAGATGGCAAAACACTTGCTGAGAAGCTGGCAAAACACTTTCTGAGAAGCTGGCAAACACTTGCTGAGAGGCTGGCAAAACACTTGCTGAGAAGCTGGCAAACACTTGCTGAGAAGCTGGCAAACACTTGCTGAGAGGCTGGCAAAACACTTGCTGAGAATTTGGAAAACACTTGCTGAGAGAAGCTGGCAAACACTTGCTGAGAAACTTGCAAACACTTGCTGAGAGGCTGGAAAAACACTTGCTGAGAAGCTGGCAAACACTTGCTGAGAAGCTGGCAAACACTTGCTGAGAGGCTGGCAAAACACTTGCTGAGAAGCTAGCCATCCTCGAGCTTAACGACACGATCACAGGCCTCGGTGGAACATATCCAAACCCAAGTTTTAACCAACATAAGCCTCTACCTCGGTGGAACGAATCCAGCCCCGAGTATATCTTTCAATCACAGGCCTCGGTGGAACATATCCAAACCCGAGTTTTAACCAACATTAGCCTCTACCTCGGCGGAACGAATCCAGCCCCGAGTATATCTTTCAATCACAGGCCTCGGTGGAACATATCCAAACCCGAGTTTTAACCAACATTAGCCTCTACCTCGGCGGAACGAATCCAGCCCCGAGTATATCTTTCGATCACAGGCCTCGGTGGAACATATCCAAACCCGAGTTTTAACCAACATAAGCCTCTACCTCGGCGGAACGAATCCAGCCCCGAGTATATCTTTCGATCACAGGCCTCGGTGGAACATATCCAAACCCGAGTTTTAACCAACATAAGCCTCTACCTCGGCGGAACGAATCCAGCCCCGAGTATATCTTTCGATCACAGGCCTCGGTGGAACATATCCAAACCCGAGTTTTAACCAACATAAGCCTCTACCTCGACGGAATGAATCCAGTCCCGAGTATATCTTTCGATCACAGGCCTCGGTGGAACATATCCAAACCCGAGTTTTAACCAACATTAGCCTCTACCTCGGCGGAACGAATCCAGTCCCGAGTATATCTTTCAATCACAGGCCTCGATGGAACATATCCAAACCCGAGCTTAACATTGGTTTGGGACTTATACTGAAGGGAAATAAATCAACATTTGATGCCCTATACTGATCTAGCGCAGGCGTCCCCTTGCGAGGCCAGCGAAAATCAAAAACAAAAACCCTGGGAAAAATTAAAATAGAAAGCGGGGGTGACATGGCACTTGTCCCAAAACAAAAACATTTCATAAGTAAAGATAGTAGCACGGATCCCTCAGAACAGCGTCATGTCTGAGGTTTCCAAAACACAATCCTAAATCTTTCTGTTCAGAGTCCCGGTGAACCAGGATTTGGATCAATGAGCGTTCTAAATGGTAAGGGCACTTCCTCTATACATCGATACTCCGTGGAGCCCGAGTACTTCCCGAGGGCTCCTCCTCACAACGCTGGAGCAGACACATGCTACGAAGGCATTACCCCTCCCCGTGCTGTGTCTCTCACGGATCCGAACGATCTAAGGATCAAAAAGTGTTCGAAGCATTAAGGGCATGTCCCTCCTTAAGTTCGATACCACTGGAGCAAACAATCGCCACGGGGACTCATCTCTCCTCGTACTATGCTGCCCATGGATCCTTTATGATCAAAGAATTTAGGGATCAAAGAGTGTTCGAAGCATTAAGGGCATGTCCCTCCTTAAGTTCGATACCACTGGAACAAACAATCGCCACGGGGACTCATCTCTCCCTGTGCTATGCTGCCCACGGATCCTTTATGATCAGAGAATTTAGGGATCAAAGAGTGTTCGAAGCATTAAGGGCATGTCCCTTCTTATGTTCGATACCATTGGAACAAACAATCACCACGGGGACTCATCTCTCCACGTGCTATGCTGCCCACGGATCCTTTAACAGTAGGGTGACCTTACAGAGCCATAGCCTCGAACCTGAACCACGAAACCTCGGCGGAACGAATCCAGCCCCGAGTCGAATAATACCAACACAGGCCTCGGCGGAACGAATCCAGCCCCGAGCCGAATAATACCAACACAGGCCTCGGCGGAACGAATCCAGCCCCGAGCCGAATAATACCAACATAGGCCTCGGCGGAATGAATCCCGCCCCGAGCCGAATAATACCAACATAGGCCTCGGCGGAACGAATCCCGCCCCGAGCCGAAAGCGCAAAAATGTCAATAGTGGGGTAGTTACGCTCCAGCCATGAGAGGTTAACCCTTGCCTCGAGGGGTTCACATGCTTCCTTATGTACACCTCTTGTAGAATTTTTATTTAAAGTGATAAGAAACGGGTCGGCGCATCGCACCCGGGGGTTTGATAATAATACCAGGGCTCGGTATGCCACGAATGGTCTGCCCGTTCCGATCTCGAACCACTACCTTCGCATCGAGTATAACCAAACAATATATTGAAAAGAACTCTCGTTTTTCAATTGATAAACGAGCGATGTGCAAGTTTAAAAATAAGAAAGAGAATTTTATTCATATTTCAATGGACATATTGCCCTTCTTACAACTCTTTGTGGGACATTTTAAGAGAGGCTCTTGTACAAGAGGTTCCTGTCTGCTCGGGACTTCCTCTGCTTCTTTCGATCCTGCTGCTCATTGCTTCCTCTTCGCGGCCTGGCCGTATCTTCCAATCCCAGCTCTGGATACTTCTGATGCGTATGCCAGAATTGTAGACTTTATTCAAGCTGGCTCCTACATCAGGCGCTCCTGGGAATCCTTCGATCTAAACATGATCCCAAGGTTTCCAGAGCTGGATCACAGGGTCTGCTAAACCGGGCGCGCCATCAGTGCTCCTTGGGAAATGCATTTTCCCGATTCCTGGCTCGTTGAGAGCATCCATGGATGTTTGGGCGAGGTCTAAAGTTGCTGCTTCGGGCGACTCCCTGGAAGGATCTCACATCCTTTCCCCAACAACGGGAAGATCGCCACTCTAGTTTACCCCTCGCCCAAAGCTGCCTTGCTCCCTGATCAGCCCTCCAGCACAAATAACTTGCGAAACTGGTGGCTGACGAGGCAGATGGGGAAGTTCCTCCCTACCGAGGCCCCCGGCCAGCTGTCATCAGCGGATGAAATCCATTCCCTTCGTTGCATTTCATTCAGCAATTCACTGCCGACGGGCATCCGCTGACTTCCTCCCTTGCATTTCATTCCGCAATTCAACGAGAAAAGATCCCTCGTTATACAACCCTTCTTCCCAAATCCTTTTAACTTTTCCCTCGCCTTTCTCTTTCCACCTATTCTGCTAAAGAGCTTCCTACGCAAACCACAGCTACCATTCCCCACCATCGTCCTGCAACATGAACTACTTTTTGCCCAGGTCCCCACAGACGGCGCCAACTGTTGGCGGTTGATTTTCGTCTCAGTGTTATCTGGGAATATCACCCCGCGACGATCCTCCACCAACAGTGAATTTGTTTGGTTATGGGGAAAACCAAAGACAAACTTGATGAAAAATGGAAAAGCATGTAGATCTACACAGGTAGCTAACATGGTTCGGCGGATGTGATCCAGCCTACGTCCATGGGCACAAAACAGGCGGTATTTTATTAGAAAAATGGGTGCTCGGTCGACCGGAATGTGGTCAGCCAGGGCTAAGCCGAGCACTTTGTTCATGCTTTACAAAGGGTTTTCTTCTTCTCTTTCCTCTCTCATACTTATTACAAAGAAAATACTCTCTTCTTTCTTTTTAAATCTCAGCCCCTCTCCCTTTTTTTCTACACACAAATTCTCTTCTATTTTATACTAATCCAGAGTCTGTCACTGTTCCCTACCTTTTGTATATTTTTTCCACGTGAACTCCATGCATTGAGTAAACCTTTTTCCAATGTCTTACATCACCAAAGCGCTCTGACCATCTGACATCCATCATTTCTCTTTGACTTTCACTACTTCCCACATGCTCTTGTCATAAATAATGGTCTGACGAGCTTCTTCGGGTTCTGACACGTATCTTGAGGTGTCATGATATTTATTTTCTCTGTAGCCTTCTGTCGGTGAAGAATAGCTCGGCCAATCTATCTATTACGCCTATTTGATCGGCCTGTAAATTTGTCTCTCATTATACCGAGCTGAACTTTATTCATGCCGACCTGATGATTTCGTACCGACACCTTATAAACAGAAAATTTTGTTCTTGTGTTTTTTGTTTCTTATGTGATATTTTTCCTCATCACCGGAATCTATGAGCCTATATCAGAGACTAATGTACCTTAGTAGCCCTCAAAGAATGGCAAAGACCCGAAGAGAGCGGTACAGGCCCACTATCTGCAGTCATTGTCAACAAGGAAGTCACCGGTAGGAAGACCATAAAGAGCAATCACCAAGTCCTCCTCCTCGATCTTCGATTCGAAAAACATGGTTGAAGGCGAAGAAGAAGGAATCATGCGATGGTAAGCGACCAGGTGCCACGAGAACACCCGTTCTATCAGGTACCACAAGCTCTGATCAGTACTTTGGAGTAGTAGGCGAAGCCTGTTCTTCTGGAAGGAATAACAAACGGGCTCAGGGAAAACATCAATGAGGGTCACCTACCAAGTCGGGTCAAGCTAAAAAGAAAAAGAGAGAACAAAACATCTGGGTTAGATAAATGAAATCAAATTAAGAGAAAATGAGAATAAAAAATAAGAGTGAAATAGGATCAAAAAACTTACCAGTCCCATGTGATCTCATTCAGCCGGGATGCACCTCAGCGGGCCAGACTGGGGAATACGACCTCTTCGTGGGAGATCGGGAAGGGTCGGGTCAAAACACCAAACTCATACTCCCAAACCTGTGATAACAGAGAAAATTGGTGTTAGTTATCATTTTAGCACAAATAAAAAAAGAAACAAAGCAAAAGACATACCTCAACTAGAAATTCGTAACGCTTTACGTATAAACCGCGATGGTAGCTCCAGTCTAGTCCCAGATAGATGCCTCCAAGGTAGGGGAACCCCAATCTAACTCCGACACGACTTCTAGATTATGGAAAGGTGGAAGAAGACATAAATCAACCGAGCTGGCCACATCGGCAAAAAGTGTACCGCTGAACATATATAGCAAGAAGGATCGGACTAGCTGGTTAACCTCCCATGCACCGTCGTGATCCCTCCTCTCTCAAAAAGTCCAAGGGTCCCTATAAATGATAAATTCCCGAGGAATAGACCAGCAGCTTAATCTAGTTGCAAACACATAGATTCAAAATATTTTCTGAATCATCTGTTTTAGGTTCGCGGTTGATCATAAATTTTATTTACTTTAACGTTGACTTATTACAAGCAACTTTTAGGACATAAATCCTAACCACTTATCCATAATCAAGCTCAAATCAAATTCTTAAATGTGTATCATATTATAAAACTTATGAGAACAAAATACGTAGAACTCACATTGAGATTGAAATATGTTGCCAAGTATTGCCAAGAATAGGTTGGAAATTTCGAAACTCTTGAGAAACTGAGGCTTGAAACGCCATAAAGATTAGCAATACTTTTGATAAGTCTGTAGTTCTTTCAAGAACAAGTTTGATGAATATGCTCACTCATGAATTGTATTAATCCAATTATCTAAAAAAAAATACTAGTTGAAGTTTTCGTCATTTAGGATCTTCATTATTAGTTTGAGATTTGTTCTCCACTTTTATTATAATCAAACACTTATGGGTCATCTTTGAGCTTGTAAAGAAGAGTTGTAATGTTTGATTAGCATCTAAAAGTCAATTGAGTTATTTTCGAGCCCGAAAAGAAGATCGTAATGACTTGTTTGATACACGAGAAGTCTAACCTTTTTAGTGAACCCTATTATAGGGTGTTTGAGAAATAAATATAGGCAAGGTGGTTAAACCATGTAAAACTCTCATATACATAATCTCTCTAGCCCTATTTCTTTACTTTGAGTTGATATACTTACATGAATTGAGATATTGGACATATACTTAAGTCGAACGGCATTTGGAATATCATATTTGCATTGGTTAAGTTGTTGAGACTATTAAACCAAATATTATTTGTTAAGATTGTTTGTAGATGGAGTTAAGGGCTTAAAGAATTGGAGTGTTGAATTAAATTGAATTTTGGATGAATTTGAGGTTATTTAAGCCTTTAGCTTTTAATTTTCAATTCACCCCAATTACGTTATTTAAGGCATATATCGGGGGAATTTCAATTTGTTATTCTTTTTTTGGAAACATTGGAAACCCTGCCGCCAAACCACTCAATCTAGACTTAAACAGAGCAGGTAAAACCCTCGGTTATCCTAGGCTCTTACAAGAAATGCACCCACTTGACTTGAACTCATGACCTGACAATCAAGTTCTAAGTCATCTGCCACCAAACCACATCTCTTGCGGGCTTTCAATTTGTCACTTGCCTGAGGCTAATGCATATGTATTACCATTCATTGTGTCATTTGAGAAGCAAGTGATATCGATTTTATATATATAACTCAAGTGAACGTATCAGACAGGTAATATATTATAGATATCAATCGCACATGAGGTTGTCGTTAATATCAAATAATAAAATTATATTAAGCATACTATTATTTAGACTAGTAATTACGAAAGAAAGAAGAGTCAATTAAGTAAATTAAAACAAAAGTAAACTAAACTAAAGCACGTGAATTTAACCAAGATATGAAAAATTTATGATTACAATATTGACAACATTTCATATAATTCATTAATCTTTCCTTATGATATGAAATTATTTACACGTCTTCGTCAATGATTAAGTAGAAATATCATTCTTACTTAATTAATTATATATCTATGTTAATTGAATTAATTCGGATCCATTACGTTCAAATCCTAATTATGATTGCACTTTCCATGTAAGTATATGTTTATCCTAGTATAGAAATCCAACATTTAGCAACCTAAAGACTAAATTACATGTTATATATAATACATAATTCCCTTTATCAAGTTCATTAAGGTTCATCTTATCTATTTTATTGGTGATAAATCAACAAAATACATTGCACACAATTATAAATTACCAATCATGCATCAATTCAACATCATAAAAAAAATAATTTATTATTCACACTACATATACGAGGTTCCATTACAATCCTAAAACAACGAATTAATTCATAACGATAAAAATAAACAAACATCATGTTTAACAATAAACACATTGAAACTAAAAAGTTTGGATAGAGAAAATTAATACTTGAATGTTGTCAATCTCCAATCGTCAGTCTTCTTCTTCCTCCTCTAGAATCTTGCTCTTCTCTTCTTATAATGTTCTTGAGTTTTGAACATGTTTCTGCCTTCAAGAAAGCTTATTTGCCTCATAAAAGACTTAACGAAAGAACTCCATACGTCCCCTTTAAGTATTGTTAAGCAAATACACGTGTTGATGGTGTTTTCAGGCACTATGATATTTAAGGCAGCACGACGAGGACAAAAGGGTAATTCCCTGACCGGTTGAGATCATCAAAGCCGACCCGACCACAACATGTGTAAGACCGACCACTTTGGTTCGGATGACCGAGCACTATAAAGTCGGCAGAAACACTCTCATAACCCGACCCCGAGCTAAAAGAAAGACTTGGCTCTGGGGGAATGTTACATCCCCAGTCCAAAGAAGCCGACTCGGTGGGACGTAACCCGACCCCGAGCTGAAAGAAGACGGCTCTGGGGGAATATTTCATCCCCAGTCCAAAGAAGCCGACTCGGTGGGACATAACCCGACCCCGAGCTGAAAGAAGACGGCTTTGGGGGAATATTACATCCCCAGTCCAAAGAAGCCGACTCGGTGGGACGTAAGAAAGACGGCTTTGGGGGAATATTACATCCCCAGTCCAAAGAAGCCGACTCGGTGGGACGTAACCCGACCCCGAGCTGAAGGAAGACGGCTCTGGGGGAATATTTCATCTCCAGTCCAAAAAAGCCGACTCGGTGGGACGTAACCCGACCCCGAGCTGAAAGAAAGACTTGGCTCTGGGGGAATGTTACATCCCCAGTCCAAAAAAGCTGACTTGGTGGGACGTAACCCGACCCCGAGCTAAATAAACCATAAGGCCTCGGCGGAACGAAATCCAGCCCCGAGCCGAATAACCAAGCGGCCTCGGCGGAACGAAATCCAGCCCCGAGCCGAATAACCAAGCTGCCTCGGCGGAACGAAATCCAGCCCCGAGCTCAAAATAAACATCGGTCTCGGCGGTACAAGAGCAGACCTGAGCCAGAAAGAAACATCGATCTCGGCGGTACAAGAGCAGACCCGACTCGGAAAGAAACATCGATCTCGGCGGTACAAGAGCAGACCCGAGCCGGAAGGAAACATCGATCTCGGCGGTACAAGAGCAGACCCGAGTCGGAAAGAAACATCGATCTCGGCGATACAAGAGCAGACCCGAGCCGGAAAGAAACATCGGTCTCGGCGGTACAAGAGCAGACCGAGTCGGAAAGAAACATCGATCTCGGCGGTACAAGAGCAGACCCGAGCCGGAAGGAAACATCGATCTCGGCGGTACAAGAGCAGACCCGAGTCGGAAAGAACATCGGTCTCAGCGGTACAAGAGCAGACCCGAGCCGGAAGGAAACATCGGTCTCGGCGGTACAAGAGCATACCCGAGCAGTAAGAAACATCGGTCTCGGTGGTACAAAAGCAGACCCGAGCCGGAAAGAAACATCGGTCTCGGCGGTACAAGAGCAGACCCGAGCTTTTTGGGATCCGTTACCTTTCTTGCAACTCTACAAGGGTCACTACAAGCAAGACTCTTCTTAATACATCCTCTCTGCATCTCAGCATTCCACACATCCGACCGGATGACTTCCGCTATCAACTTGGTCGACCTCAAAAACCGAATGGTCTATGTACACACTGAGATAGCCTTCTTTCACCAAGTCTTCCACCTGCTCCCGCAGGTCTCTACACCCATTCGTGGCATGTCCCCTTACGTTATGGTAGATACAGTATGCCCTACTATTTCCCTCCTCAATCGGGAACCTCCTCAAATTAGGCTCGGCCAACAGACCTTTATCCTGGATTTCCCGAACTATCTGGTGAAATCCCTGACAATCGGTGATTTCCATCTTCTGCCATCGTCTTACTACGCGAGCTGCTTTTTGTTGAGTCCCCACAGACGGCGCCAACTGTTGACGGCTGATTTTGGTCTCAGGGGCAATATGGGAATATTACTCCCGAGACAATCCTCCCTCAATAGTGAATTTGTTTGGTTATGGGGGACCAAAAACAAACTTAGCAAAAGACAGATAAATACACCAATCGACAAAGAGATTTAACGTGGTTCGGCGGATCTTGGTCCGACCTACGTCCACGGGCGCAAAAAGGATGATACTTTTATTACTCAAACACGCTTCTCAGCTCTCTCTTTTGTTTACAAGTCTCACAATAATGATCTTGATCTCAACTTTTCACTTCCTTTTCCTTCCCCCAACTCTCAACTTTCAACTTGTTACTTTTTTTTTACCTCCCTCTACACCCACTCTACCCTCCTATTTATAATGGTGAAGAAATCATATTCCTATTTGTACAAGAATTTCCTAGTTGAAACAATTTCATTTTCCCATAAGGATTCCTAGTCAAAACTATTCCATTTTCCCATAAGGATTCCTAATCAAAACTACCCTTACTTTCTTTATCCTACTAGGACTCTGACTCACCAGTTTTCCCCATGAAAATAGGATAACTTGTCATCTTATCCGCAAGAATAGGGTGTCATCTTCTGGAGCATATCTCGCTATCTGGTCGGTTTTCATGAGGTTGGTCATAATAGTCCTTTGAACTGAGAATGTTGTTGTCGATCTGATAATGGTCGGTCATCCGATCTTAAGTGGTCGGGTTACCGATCATAAGCGCTCGACCCCTAACTCATGTGGTCGGGTCGGTATTAATGATCTCGATCAACAAGGGAATTTACCCTTTTACCCATCCTGCGCTGCTTAAATATCATAGTGCTAAAAAACACCATCAACATCTATCCCCTAGTTCTCGGTAACAACGAGTTTGCGAGTTGATGCCGGGAACTATAAAAAAAAGATGGTGTGCCGATGAATCCGTCGGTGGTCACTCCAGGAACCGCAGAGAAAAATGCCTTGGCTGTAAATCTGGTCATTCCTGCTACCTTCATGTGCTCAGTCAACGAGGATCCCGATATCTACCCATGGAGAAAATGCTTTGCCCTTATGCTGATGACGATCGACTCGGTGGGACGTAACCCGACCCCGAGCTGAGAAGAACATTTGGCTCTGGGGGGATGTAACATTCCCCCAAGCCAAGTCTTTCTTTTAGCTCGGGGTCGGGTTACGTCCCACCGAGCCGTCCTCTATTGGTCTGGAGAGGTGACATTCCCCCAGAGCCAAATGTTCTTCTCAGCTCGGGGTCGGGTTACGTCCCACCGAGTCGATCGTCATCAGCATAAGGGCAAAGCATTTTCTCCACGGGTAGATATCGGGATCCTCGTTGACTGAGCACATGAAGGTAGCAGGAATGACCAGATTTACAGCCAAGGCATTTTTCTCTGCGGTTCCTGGAGTGACCACCGACGGATTCATCGGCACACCATCTTTTTTTTATATTTCCCGACATCAACTCGCAAAATCGTTGTTACCGAGAACTAGGGGATAGATGTTGATGGTGTTTTTTAGCACTATGATATTTAAGCAGCGCGGGATGGGTAAAAAGGTAAATTCCCTTGTTGATCGAGATCATTAATACCGACCCGACCACATGAGTTAGGGGTCGAGCGCTTATGATCGGTAACCTGACCACTTAAGATCGGATGACCGACCATTATCAGATCGACAACAACATTCTCAGTTCAAATGACTATTATGACCGACCTCATGAAAACCGACCAGATAGCGAGATATGCTCCAGAAGATGACACTCTATTCTTGCGGATAAGATGACAAGTTATCCTATTTTCATGGGGAAAACTGGTGAGTCAGAGTCCTAGTAGGATAAGAAAGTAAGGGTAGTTTTGATTAGGAATCCTTATGGGAAAATGGAATAGTTTTGACTAGGAATCCTTATGGGAAAATGAAATTGTTTCAACTAGGAAATTCTTGTACAAATAGGAATATGATTTCTTCACATTATAAATAGGAGGGTAGAGTGGGTGTAGAGGGAGGTAAAAAAAAAGTAACAAGTTGAAAGTTGAGAGTTGGGGGAAGGAAAAGGAAGTGAAAAGTTGAGATCAAGATCATATTGTGAGACTTGTAAACAAAAGAGAGAGCTGAGAAGCGTGTTTGAGTAATAAAAGTATCATCCTTTTTGCGCCCGTGGACGTAGGTCGGACCAAGATCCGCCGAACCACGTTAAATCTCTTGTCGATTGGTGTATTTATCTGTCTTTTGCTAAGTTTGTTTTTGGTCCCCCATAACCAAAAAAATTCACTATTGAGGGAGGATTGTCTCGGGAGTAATATTCTCATATTGCCCCTGAGACCAAAATCAGCCGTCAACAACACGTTTGCCACTCAGTTTATGACACATAATCTCGTCTTGGCGCTGCGGCGCTGAGCATATAGGCAGTAGATTTGAATCCCAATTTTGGAAATAAATCATAATTACACTTGAAATCTATGTAATATATCCACTCATTAGTAAGAAAACTAGTACAGTTGTACTATATTGTTTATCCCAATGCTGGAACGTGTGAAAAAAAAAATTGTTTTTGGCATTTCAGTTGTATTTGATGAGATTTTGTGTTTCAAGATTCATTTGTTTGTTGGGGTAAATTTTGTAGGAAATGGTGTTAGAAATTGACAAGGCATTTGGTTTTTTCTGGTAAAAACGAAAATACGAGTATCACGGTGATATATAAATTTCATTATGAAAAGATTTAGACTATGTTTGAATTGATGGAATGAGATGATTTATAATGGAATGTAACCTAATGGTACGAAATGGAATGGAGAGTAACATATCATAATCTTATTTGGGGAAAAAAAAAGATTTTATATAATGTTCTAAAACATTATTTGATAAATAAATAGTAATGGAATAGAAATTGAATAAAATGTAACTACATAGATTTTAAAGACAATTATACCATTTTAAATTCTAAAAGTAAAAAAGATAAATATTTTAATATAATTTTTCAATTAGCAAATTTGTCTTCACATGTAATGTTTTTTTAAAAAAAAAATATGTTTCATCCTTTAACTCCTCGATTTGGACAACTTATTTTTAATAGTTAAATTTTATTTTTGGTTACATTTCCTTTTATCACATTCTACCTACTACCTTTTATCAATCCAAACAAAAATAATATAAATATTTAAATTACATTATACTCCATTCCATCATCTTCCATGAAGTGTGAGGATTTCATAGTATTTCAGTTATCTTGGTAAATGTGTAAGCTTTATATCTTAGCCCAAACGATCTTGTGAGATTGCCCCTGAAATTGGGCCAAGCAAAGATGGTGTCTAACACCTGAAACCAGTAGTACTGGGACTGTGCAGGAGAGGAGCAGATAAGAGCGTGCACGATGTGATATGAGTGAGTGATGAGGGGCCGGCTTCTTGTCTTCAATTCTCATAAAGACCACCAAAAAATTTTAAATGTTAAAATCTCCAAAAAGTTAATTATTTTTTTTATTAACAACTTAAACAATTCAAATGTTAAAAACACCTTAAAAAATCCAAATATTCATAAAAGTTCCCAACAATTAGGTAGGAATCACAAAATCCTCCTGAGAATATAATCCAATACAGTAGGTTCATGTATGATTATAATATTTCTCATATATATTTGTTAGATGGGTTGGATACTGATATTAACATCTTCATATTAATAAAAATAAAATCTTATATGAATGAGAACATACATATAGGTTCGGTACGCTAAGACAGAGATCGGGTAAAATTTTATATTCATTCATTGAACAAATCAAATGCGAATATTAATATCTTCATATTATATCTATTTCGTTGTCATCATCCCTACGAACAACCCAATTTTAAAGTAAAAACAATAAAATTAATTCAACAAAGCACCGTGAAAATCATTATAGAAAATTTAATGTATTCTCTAGTTTTTGCGTTGAAATATTCTTATAAAAATAATTTTTCGATAATGTTATTATTTTTTAAATGAAATTATCATTCATCCATTCAAACATAAGTTAAAATCTGAAAATATTTTTGATTTTTGAAAATTTTGGTTTATCTATCCAAGTTATGAAAACTGACATTCATACTTAAAAACTAATAATCAACTAATCATGATATTTTTACACTGAAAAATTAGTTATGAAAAAAATATTTTACACGAAAAAAATATTTTACACTAAAAAAATTAGTAATTTAAATATAAAATGATCATTTTTTAACTTAAGATGACAAATGGTAATGGTGATTTTCGGACCCGAGAAGAGCCGAAGTATGGAAAAGGGTAGTAAAAATGGATTTCACTTATCAAGATGGGGCCCAAGATCTTTGCAAGGATAAAGGTCCGGGCTCAGAGTTGTCTGACCCGACCAATGGATTAGAGTTGGCTACATTTGAAGACCGACCCGAGGAACAGAGACAGTCACATATACCCGAGGAAGGTGATCACTAGAAGATACAAGTCAGAAGCCCTGGTCGAGCTTATAAGCTTTCGAACACTTATCCAGAATGTTCAGAAAGTGAGGAAAGTGAAAGAGTCTATGTTGACCCGACCTGTTAGCAGATGCAAGGAAGGGTGTCACCTGTTTTGAGGTACAAACCCGAGGAGTTAGAGTGGGGCTACAACTTTATGATTCTCTTGCGGATGATATAAGTTTTAAATAGAAGTTTGAGCTTCCCAACGGTCGATAGGACTGTAATATCCCGGGTTTTTCGGAACAGTACGGGAAAGTTTTCGAATTAAAGTGAAAGATTTGGAAAGGGATGATATTCGAAAATTAGACTTCATGTGTTTGAATATAGGTGGGAATATTTTTAAGTGAATTTTCGTCGCGTTGAAAAACACGTGGTTTCGAGAACTGGTTACGCGATTCATATTTACATCGTTCTACGCATAAAATATTCTTGTTTCAGATATAAAACTTTGAAATGAACTCTGATTGAGCTAATTCTTAAACAATCAGACTCGTTTGTCCGAGAAGAACAACTTTTGTGTTTGACACTTTTCGAAATTTTCATCAGAAGTGCTTCAAAATTATGAATTTTCGAGAATATTCCATGGTAGAGACCTAATTATAATTTTCAGGGGGTGAGAATGTAATTTTTCGAAATTGCTATAAATAGTCAATAATTTACAGAAATCGCCAAAATGGCAAAACTTCCCCAAGTCCCCAAGTTGACCTTCTAACCCCAAATTTCATCCTCGGCTTCGCTGGTCACGCTGGCCACCACCAGCAGGCGTGGCCAGCCAAAGGGGTGCGCCGGCCACCCCTCCACCTTATGGTGGTCGGCGGCAGCCCCCAGGTCGTCGGAAAACGGCGATAATGAGAGAGAAATACGCGGGCTTGGGTATCCCTGTTGGATAATTATGACCCATAGCATCACTATTTGTACAGAACATGGTGTTGTTGTACAAATTAACCATGTGAAAAAGGAAATTGCTCTTTTATCAATTGTAATTGGATTACCTGGATATATAAATGATAAAAGTCCTTATGATTAGTTCCGGATTAATAAGATATGAGACAGTATTAAACTACAAAGGTTTAACCATTAAAAATCTCTAGTCGTAGTATTATCGAGACTGGACATCGATAATGCAGAATAGACTGGTATTATTAAACTACAAAGGTTTAATCATTAAACATCTCTAGTCGTAGTATTATCGAGACTGGACATCGATAATGCGGAATAGACTGGTATTACACTTGTGCGTGTTATGGAAGCGTAAAGACATAGTTCTCATATATTTGGGTATTGGATACCCATGCAAGTGTAATATGAGGTTCTGTTTACTGATTGTACAGAAACATTTCGCTCTAGATAGACCCCTCGGAATCCCATTGGTAGTATGACTATGTGTCTATGGGAGTCCGAATCAGGGTAGGTGTATTTGGTCTTAACCTGAGACTTGTATCGCTAATACTTGCGACAATCAATATACTTTGGTTTTGGTCGTCCGGAGCTTTAACAGGTTCTGTGTACGCCTCTTCTGGGTATATTGAGAATCGTAGTGTATTGAGTGTGATGTCAAGACGGAAGTATCACTTCAGTCATATGGAGATGATGGTCACGCAGGGATACAACACTGGTACTCTAAGTGCTATAGTCATCGGGGAAGTATGACTAGGTCATGACTTTCCGATCATAAAGAGACTAGTTGCTTGTGATCCGATATATGTTTCTTACGGGGCAGACACAACTCCAGCCCCAGGCCTTGCATGTGACATCCGATACAGGATCGTAATACGCAATACTACGTATATTACGCCTGACAAAGATCATATATTCCGTAGAATAATATTTCTGGAAAATTGGGTAGACACGGTGCTTTGCTAGAAGCCAACCATGTCTTGTAAATCGGTAACTACCTGGTACTTGGTACACACGTATTCGGATAGTCCGATGACCGAATTTACTGCCAACATATCCAGGGATCTCTTGGGTCGCATCCCAAAGATTCACCGATGATGTTTGACTCGAACAATATTAATCTTGGATTAATTAAGAGAGAGAATATTAATCTGGGATTAATAGACAGAGAATATTAATATGGGATTAATAAAGAGAGAAAATTAATATGGGATTAATTACGGCAAGAATTAATCTGGGATTAATTACGGCAAGAATTAATCTGGGATAAATTATCAGAGAAAGAATTAATCTGTGATAAATTATCAGAGAAAGAATTAATCTGGGATTAATTGCGTCGAGAATTTATCTGGGATTAAATTCATCGAGAGGAGAGAACGCGATTAATTTGGAATTAATCGGTAAAATAAATTTAATAGTTAAATTAGATTTTTCTATTTAATTTATTTAATTGGGCTAAAAATAATATATTAGATATATTAATTGAAATAGAATTTCAACACAGAATTAAATTGGATTTTAATTCTAGCGAACGAATTAATTTGGAATTAATTCGTAAGTGACTTTAATAATTTTGCGAGACATAATTATTTAATTAAATTAGATTTAATTATGTCGCGACAGAAAATTCGTTTAATCGGATTAAACGAATCCGAGCCCGAAGTGTGTTGAGCAAGCCCGCTTGAATTTTGAATTTAAAGTGGGGCTCACTTCACTTACATCATTAGTCATTTTTGATGATTGACATGAATAATGAGTTTTGATGAAAACTTAAAAAACACTCAACATATTTAATTTTAGAATTTAATCTATCTCTCCTTAGGAGATCGCCGAATTGACCTTTATTTAATTTTGGCCGAATGGCCTATAAAGGTTGCTTGCCGATTGTATAATAAATTGCCTCTGACATTTGCCTTTTTTGTTTTTTCACTTTAATGCCATTAACTTCATTTTTTTTGGCATATATATATGAATGACCAAAAGCAATCTCTCTCTCTGGTGGGCCACGATCTTCATTCTCTTTGTAGAAGGATGAATGAAAAAGTTAAAATGCCTCTGTAATTAAAAGAAGCCATTTTTGACTTTTCAGAAACAGGGTATTGGCCGATTGGATTGGCCAATTCTTGTCCTCTTTTTCACTTAGGCCGAATGGCCTTCAAAATCCACCTAGGCCGAATAGGCCCCAAATTTCTCTTTCAGCTTGTCCGAAAGAATCAAGAGCAATTGGTTTCTCTGTCTGCCGATTTCTTCTCTCTCTTGAACAAATTTATTTCTCCTTGTGAGATAAAATTTATTCCATTTATTCTAGCTAGCACTTATGTGAGTCAAATGAAGGTGATAGGGATACTCACCCAAGAGCTTGGAAGCTTCAACATCCATGAAAAGTTTTGAACTCAGCCGATTAATGTAAGTCTTCCGCAACTTATTTTTGATTATTATTCACACACGAATCACGTTTAGAGATCCCGTGGCATGTCTATGACACTAACAATGGTATCAGAGCGAGATCTAAGCATGATTTGGATTCTATTGTAAACTTTAATTTGGGATTTTATGCTTGAAGTATGTATTTTCTTAAATTGATGGTTTGGTTGAGCTTGTATGATGTTTAATTGGATTTGTACATCATTGATTTTGTGATAAATTGATTAGATCAAAAATCAATGCTTGGCCGATTACTACCCTAGGAGAGCTCATGGTTAATTTTGAATTAGACAATTGGATATGTTGATTCACATGAAATTGAATATTAATTGTTGATTTTAGATTGAAATCAAAATTGGATGTTAATTTCATGTATTGCCGTGAGTATGAAGCATGTTGGTAGATTGATTGTGCTTTAATTTGTGTTGGACATAAATTAAAAGTTAAGCATGATTAATTAGATTAATTAGTGTTTTGGAAATACTAGATTAATTAATTAATTGTGTTAATTGCACTTTAATTGAATTAATATATAATTTGGAATAATGTATTAATTTAATTGTTGTATTTGGGCTAATGGACTTGGTTGGGCCAAAGTTTAGTCTTGGATTATATTTGGGCCTAAACCATTTCCATAAAGTCCAAAATATGACTATTGGGCCTTTAATAATTTAATTGGGCCTAATGAGCCAAAATTGATTCTATGGCATAAGGTGATTCCTAATGGGCCTAGGCATTATGGGTTAGATTCATTTTGGCCGAAAGCCCAAGCCTAAAGAATTAATTAAAAGCCCATTGGACTTTAATTGAATAGTATTAGATACTAATTGGGCCTTTGAGACCCATTAAGATTGGATTTGGAATCCAAGTCTTTAAGGCACATAAATAAGTGTAATTATTTAATTTGGAATTAAATATGAATTAGTATTGGATACAATTTAAATTGGATTTAAAATTGTAGTTCGGTATAATTCAAGAATACTTACTTTGAGTATTTATTCTTAAACGAGTTTGACTCGCGCAAATCAAATCGTTGTATGAACATTTGATGGTCATTAATCAAAGATTAATTAATTGGATTAGATTGATTGATAACATACTTTGTGTGAATACTTGGATGTATGTATGAGTAATGTATATCAGATGGATATTAGATGGATGAGGGCAATTTTGGAAATTATTGTAATAAATTTAGAATTTATTAAATTGGACCTGCGTGTCCAGCCTATTACCTCTTTTCTCATTGTATTTCTCTTCTCACATATTCCCCTCAATGTAAATGAGGTTTCTTTAGAAGTATTATGTAATTGGGTCAAAGTAAGAATAATGCTAGCGGGAGAGAGGAAAATGAGAGATTTGTTCTAGGAATAAATTGTATTATATATCCATCCGCATATCATTATTAATTTTATCGCGCCTTATTATGCTTTTAGAATGCATGCTTAAGGGTATATGATGAGACCTAATCAAAGATAATAAATTGGTTGCCAATTTACGCGAAAAACCCTCAACAAATATTAAGCGCTTTCCTTCCATTGCGGTTTCGGTGCGGTTCGGTGTGGGTCAAAACCGCACACTGACCCGAAATTTGCAGTTCGATTCGGTGCGGTTTGAAATCATTTTTAATATTTTTTCAAACCGCGCGGTTCGGTGCGGTTCGCTGTTTGA